>OX384033.1:17853196-18453196 GCA_947534325.1 Agonum fuliginosum
TTCGCTAGATTGCCTGGACTAATAAGGTAATAATAAAATAAAAAATTTATCTACAAAGAGCTAATTTGATTTCAATGTCAATAGGAATCGGTACTTTGCTTGAAGAACTACCTATAACAAAAATTACAAAAAGTAGCCTAACCAAATTCAAATTCACATATTACAGTATCAAAGCGGGAGGTCATGTGCTGGCCACAACAGATTTTTTTTCTTGTTTTGAGGTCCCACATTCATATTTTAAATTGAAATACTAAACCCTGAAACATCCTGTATATGGAATATGGCAGTAATGTTGAAAAACAAGAACTATCTTATATTTCTTAAGCCTCATTCCCACCTCTATCATAGTCGTAGTCGTAAGTCGTAGTCGTAGTCGTAAGGAAAACCGACCGTTCCCAGCTCTTATCATAAGGGTAATGTTTTGTTCACAACTAAACTAATAAATGAGTCAAATACATTTCAAATAATTGATAATTAAATTTTACTGTTATATTGGAAACAATACTAATTTGCCCAGGAAGAAAATTATAGTATTAGGACAAATAATAAAAAATAAATGTATACATAAAATGTATTCAATTTCATGTGAACATACCATGATTTTAAAAAATGTGTAATAAGATATATGAAATAAATCATAGTAATATTGAATTACCTTAAAAACTATAAAACATTCAGAAATATTTAAAACAGTATTATTTTTATTCATATTTATATTTCTATAACCTTTCTTTTGACGAGTATTGCAGTGACAGTAGTGAAACCAGCAGCACTACATATCTCCATCTCTTTCTATTTATGATTACGACAAAAAGTTTGGCAGAGCCAAATCCTTACGACTACGACTAACGACTAAAGACTAACGACTTGCGACTACGACAAGAGGTGGAAACGCTGTAACGTTGTTTCGTATGTCAAACTCTCAAGGTTACGACTAACGACTTACGACTACGACTATGATAGAGGTGGGAATGAGGCTTTACACACTGTAAATTCAAATAGATATTAAATTTTGACCAGTGGTTGAATCTACCGCCCTTTATTATTCCAATTTATTATACTATTGTTACACTTTATTTATTTTTTTAGATAAAACTAGTATTTGTCGCTGAACTAAAAAACTTGGTTGTAATATTTTATAAAATTGCTCCTCCTGAGAATATCCTCTGTATCCGCCGCTATTTTTACATTATGAATTACATACATTGCAAAACAGAAATTTTAAGAAATAGTAGATATTTATTTATTGTATTTTTAATGTAAGTTGTAGGTATTTCATTAAGTAAAGAGTAAAATCTAAATTGCATGAAACGCATTGCTTGGAGTTAAATTAGATGCTATCTTGTTATTAGTCACTTTAGCGAGAAACTGACAACATCTTTCCTAGTTTCCAAATGGTTTTGTTTCATTTTATTTGCGCCATTTCCGCTTTAATCATACTTTTTATTATCGTCGTAAAGAGTCAAGTGAACAAAAAGAATAAAAAATCTGACGTGGACACCACATGACTTCCTTGTACGCCTTGTGTGTTAATACTTTTCTTAATAACTAAAATGTAAAATAATATTAAAAATTCTTTTAACTTATTATACTAGTATACTCACAAATATATTTTAGTCATTTGATTTAAACTGCAGAAGAAGATATAAAGCATATTTTACTATTGTCACTGTCATGTCATAATCATTTAAATTTTACGTAGTAACAAATGTTAATCGATCATGGACTACAAGATACCGAAATACTATAAATTATAAATATATACTTTAATTATTTTTAAATGATAGCAGATACAAAAATATTTATAAAATACCGATTGTAGGTAATAATCACATAATCTTTCATTTAAAATAAAAAAAATTGTCTAAAATTAAATATTTATCGAAATATTTTTAAAAAGTACTACTTCCGGTTTGTAGACTGAAACCAAAAATAGGAGGTGCACAACTAGATGCTATAACAGTCCTAAATACAAAATTTCAACTTTCTACGTCTAACCGTATTTGAGTTATGCGACACACATACGTCCGTACGTACGTACGTACGTACGTACGTACGTACGTACGTACAGACGTCACGTCGAAACTAGTCATAATGGATTCAGAAAAGGTCAAAACGGATATTTCCGTCAAAATCTGAGAACCGAAATTTTTCGCGATTACAATACTTCCTTACTTCGTACAAGGAAGTAAAAACAATCGTGATTTATAAGTTCACTTTGTTACAGTGGTAAACAAATGTAATTTTTCTTGTATCGACCTGAGAATTAATAACTAACTGTTGTTGTGGTCTGTTCACGCTTACTTGCAAGTTTGAATTGACAGCTTGCCTTGTTTATAGAAAAAGTTCTTGCTTCTTGGCTAGAATGTTGTGGTTTTTTATGTTTTAACTGAAAATTTTGCTTTATCATCTCTTGCTACAGGTACCTAATCTATTATGAGACAGGTTAAGTCAAGCTTTTGATTTATTTTCTAGATTTGTATACTAGGAAATTCGTCGATCATTGGCTTGCGTGATTTCGGTGTGAAGTGAAACTGAAGCAGTAAAATAATGAGCAATAATTCATTAAAAATCGTAGATTTGGCTGTAAATTACAAATTACAAACTTAAAAATATAATTTTTCTTCATGTGTTATTTCTCAACAATTATTACGGTGACGCATAGTTTTTATTTTTTTATAAATACCTCAAATATTAAAGAATAACATAGGTAGTACCTATTAGTTTTCCAAACATGTGGTGCGGGTTGTTATGATATATTTTCTAATTATTTAGTAAAACTACTACAACTAATCTCCATTATATGCAATGCATACCTATTATACTTATAATGACTTAAAATGAATGTTGCATATTAATTTGAGTCATATTTTGGGCTGTGACTATACCCATGGATTTACTACCTTAAGGATGTTCTATACACCAAAATCAACTTCCATTTAAATTTCTTTCAGCCATTTTCTTAAGCGATAATACGTATTGTCTAGCTTACTTTCTTTGTTCTTTATCTATATTTCTATATTTTAAAATCTTGATCTTTTTTTTTACAATTAAAATCTTTTTATTCAATTTTGACGTTTTCAACTGCTATTATTAACTCCATAGCAACAACTTTAAACAATTGTTTATTTACAAGTAAATTAAAACTTTTTAAATCACTCAACACATTTTTTAAATCACTCTGATGTCATTATTTCGTCAAAAATGCATAAAAATAATGACAACTTTTCACTGACGACTACCTACTTTGATTTTTTTTGTTATGTCAAAATAAATTTATAATTCATATATTTGCAATAATTTCAAAATTGAATAATAGATATTTATACACCAAGTGAGATACATGAATGTTTATTCAAGAGAAGAAAGTTTAGCCCCCGAGCCCGAAGGGCGAGTGGGATAATTTCTTTGAGTGAATAAACATTCGTTTCTAACGTGGTTTATACAATATTTTATTCAATTTTGACGAAATTACTTCAAATATATGAATTATAAATTCATTTTGACATAACAAAAAAAACTAATCAAAGTAGTCGTTAGTGGCAAGTTGTCATTGTTTTTATGCAATTTTGACGTAATAATAACAGTTTAAAACGTCAGAGTGATTTAAAAATGTTTTGAGTGATTTAAAAAAAATTTAATTCACTTGTGAATAAACTTTTATTTAAAGTTGTTGCTATGGAGTTAATAATAGCAGTTTAAAACGTCAAAATTGAATAAAATATGAAATAAACCACGTGAGATACGAATGTTTATTAACTAGAAGAAATTATCCCACTCGCCCTACGGGCTTTCTTCTCTTGAATAAACATTCATGTATCTCACTTGGTGTATATTATTTTGGAAATAAAAGCAAACATTTCCGATTACACTGATATAACTGAAAATAAATAAACAATTATTATTTTCTGTAAACAAATGTGCATGATTCCTAAGAGAATATATTAATGAGTGAAATTTTAAACAGAAAGTCAATAATACAATATGTTTAAATAAACCTACAGATGTATGTACACTTCTTGTAAATAATCATTTATTTATTAAATTGTGAAGTCAGAGTTTCTTCCCACGACCATATACGAAACCAACAAAGAAAGAACGAAAGAAAAAAAAAATGCTACCGTTCAACCTGTTCGTTACCATAACAAAAAACGTGTATTTGTTATGGATTCAAAATTTTTACTTTTTACTAGGAGAGTGTTGCCTTTCTGACATTTGCAATGCAATTGCTTTTTTCCATTAAAAATGGACAACAAAAACACGACGTTAAAAGTGCGATTTATCCACATTAAAAGTAGTAGATAATTACTTTTGCTATCTGGTACGTGGTACAATTAAGAAATTTAAATACTTATATCCTTATATTCTATACTGAATTTCTTGTATCTTGTAGTTCAAGATCGTGGTATTTTTATTTGTACGAAATTTTTAAATTATGACAGTGAGAGTTGACATCAAAATTAATTAACTCGTTAGAGTGTATATATCGAATGCTTCGTTAGATTTCCAAATTCGCCTATTGTCGTAAGTAAATATTCTCAATCACACGATATCATTCACTTTCCTCGTTCATTGTAATATACTACATATATCATGCAACTTTATAAGGTAAGAAAGTTTTTAACTACAAACTGCTAAAAACTAAACGTGGGTTTGTCATCATTTTTGTTCTACTTATTTATTTAAAATTTAATATTTGTGAGAATACGTGTTAGTGTTAAGGTAGATAAAGGTTATAATGATATCAATTATATTTGCTCGAGGCTTATTTTCACTGTGCATTGTCTTAGATCCATTCTTTTATAATAATACATTTCATATTTAATACAAAAGAACAGTAATCCGATTATATTTTATATTATCTTACAAAAGAATTTAAAAAAATTATCTTATTTTTATATACAAAAAGTAACAACCCTGTTTAAATCCAATTTATCCATATACAAAGAATACAAAAAGATACTCATTGCTTCGGATTTTATTCATTTTGTCGTTTGTAAATAGAATTTAAATATTTGGTTTGAAAAGAAACACGAAGGGAATTATTATTAAATGAATGATTACCTACTTTATAAATTGATAAATCCTTAGAACTCATAAAAAATAAATATTTATCAAAATGTATATTTCAGTCCTGTCAATATAGGTTTTTTTTGCTGATAACCATCCTACAGGATTACTTCCCAATTACAGAATGGTAGATGTTATTATAGTGCAATCCAATCACTTGGACCCAGTATGGTATTATTGTCGGTTTTTAGAGGGAAATGTCAAGATCACAATTTTTGACTTCAGGACTGTGTTAGGACTTTTTAGGTGTTAAACAGAGGAGTGCAGGCTACAGGGTGATACGAAGAAGATTCCGGATACATACATCTCGAAAACGGTTTGGCCTAGCCAAAAAGTGGGTTGAACCAAATTCAAATTTAAAGCTGATAAAATTTTCTATAAGAATATCATTATTGTTGTATATGTTATAGTGTCCGAGGTACCTACACTTTTTTACAATTCATTTGAGAAAAAAGTCCTGCACTCTCCTCACCACCTAGGTCCGGAGACTTTTAGTATGTTTACCTCCTACCAAGTCCAAACACAGCCCTGAAGTGAAAAATTGTGATCTCGACATTTTCCATTAACTGGACTATTACCAAAATATATTATTTAAAATTTAGTAACTATAAAATAAAAATATAGAACATCTTTCTGTAACAATGCGCAATATGATTTAGATCTAATTTTGATGAGTAATCAACATCTTCGAAATTTATTATATTTACTTCTCCCACGTGTAGATGACTAAGTTAGTTTTGTATATGGATCCTTTGTCTTCAAGCATAAGTGCATTATACTGTTCAGTTATTATTGTTTATGCTTGAAGATAAATGTGTTATTACAATAATTGGTGATCCATATACGCAGCTGTATCTAGAAGTATAAGAAAAATTTAAGTATGAGCAGTCAGTAGGTGCTCCTCGTTAGGTTCAGTCGCTCGAGAAAATGTATTCTCGAGCAAAGTTTAAATTAGTTATCATGTAAAGTCAGTAGGGGATAGTCGTTCAGTTCAGTCGCTCGAGAAAATGTATTCTCGAGCTCGAGCAAAGTTTAAATCAGTTATCATGTAAAGTCAGTAGGTGCTCCTCGTTAAGTTCAGACGCTCGAGAAAATGTATTCTCGAGCTCGAGCAAAGTTTAAGTTCGAATAATTACGTAGAGTCAGTGATCGTCTGACTCAAGTCGGTACAGAGACGGGTTTTGCTGAGAGAGCGCCGTTCTCATGAGTTTGGTACAATTACGTAATTAGTAATCTGTCGAGTCAGTATGTGACTCTATATGTCGAACAGATTGTAGTTTAGTGTTTTCGTTTATATCGCTTTGTGTAGTTATATTTTTAGCCAATATATTATTAAATAAATAGTCAGAAAAACGTGTGTTGTGTGTCATATTGTGTGTGTCATATTTTCATATATGTTTTGTTAGTTTTGTATAAAACTAACTGGCGCAGTCCTGCAAACCCTGTTACCCATCCTTTCCTTTCAATATTACATTTCTCTCACAAATTTTTAATATATATATATATATATATATATATATATATATATATATATATATATATATATATATATATATATATATAATTTATAGTAATTAATGTTAACGTGTTTTAATAAATTAAATTTTTCCCCGAATAATAAAAACATCCTGTATACAAATTTAACTGCGAACTTTATAAACAATATTCACGTCGTTTTCATGCAATTTTCGAACAAGCAACCATCACCCCACCCTCTTGAAAAACCTCAGCTTCCCCTACACTATCGCAAGGGCCAAGGGCGGCGTTCCCTTCTTCTCACCGGGATAGACACGGCACAACTACATATATCAACATAAATTACACCAGTCCGTCTCGCCTAATGAAACACTATACGTTTCGCTTCTCTGCGTTCATTGTAGTGTCCGTGCCGGTGCTATGTTGTTCCTGCCCTGTGTCCTTGCCACTCACTTCCTGCTGGGTCACTGCGGCATACTCATCTTGGCTACAAAATACTAGGCGATAGTGTGGTTATGTTTTTGTGACAACGTTACATACAATTAAAGGGAATGGGTTCAACACCAGAGAATAAAATTCTAGAATATTTCAGGCAAATGCATGCATACATAGATTCAAATTTAGAAAATTCATAAGTAATAAAATACTTGCATCAAAGATTCATTTCCAGAAAAATTCAAATCTTGAATTTTGGATATGATGTCATAAATGCAGAAAACAGTAAGATACAAATCTAGAAAAATGTATCAAAATGTATATTTCAGTCCTGTCAATATAGGTTTTTTTTGCTGATAACCATCCTACAGGATTACTTCCCAATTACAGAATGGTAGATGTTATTATAGTGCAATCCAATCACTTGGACCCAGTATGGTATTATTGTCGGTTTTTAGAGGGAAATGTCAAGATCACAATTTTTGACTTCAGGACTGTGTTAGGACTTTTTAGGTGTTAAACAGAGGAGTGCAGGCTACAGGGTGATACGAAGAAGATTCCGGATACATACATCTCGAAAACGGTTTGGCCTAGCCAAAAAGTGGGTTGAACCAAATTCAAATTTAAAGCTGATAAAATTTTCTATAAGAATATCATTATTGTTGTATATGTTATAGTGTCCGAGGTACCTACACTTTTTTACAATTCATTTGAGAAAAAAGTCCTGCACTCTCCTCACCACCTAGGTCCGGAGACTTTTAGTATGTTTACCTCCTACCAAGTCCAAACACAGCCCTGAAGTGAAAAATTGTGATCTCGACATTTTCCATTAACTGGACTATTACCAAAATATATTATTTAAAATTTAGTAACTATAAAATAAAAATATAGAACATCTTTCTGTAACAATGCGCAATATGATTTAGATCTAATTTTGATGAGTAATCAACATCTTCGAAATTTATTATATTTACTTCTCCCACGTGTAGATGACTAAGTTAGTTTTGTATATGGATCCTTTGTCTTCAAGCATAAGTGCATTATACTGTTCAGTTATTATTGTTTATGCTTGAAGATAAATGTGTTATTACAATAATTGGTGATCCATATACGCAGCTGTATCTAGAAGTATAAGAAAAATTTAAGTATGAGCAGTCAGTAGGTGCTCCTCGTTAGGTTCAGTCGCTCGAGAAAATGTATTCTCGAGCAAAGTTTAAATTAGTTATCATGTAAAGTCAGTAGGGGATAGTCGTTCAGTTCAGTCGCTCGAGAAAATGTATTCTCGAGCTCGAGCAAAGTTTAAATCAGTTATCATGTAAAGTCAGTAGGTGCTCCTCGTTAAGTTCAGACGCTCGAGAAAATGTATTCTCGAGCTCGAGCAAAGTTTAAGTTCGAATAATTACGTAGAGTCAGTGATCGTCTGACTCAAGTCGGTACAGAGACGGGTTTTGCTGAGAGAGCGCCGTTCTCATGAGTTTGGTACAATTACGTAATTAGTAATCTGTCGAGTCAGTATGTGACTCTATATGTCGAACAGATTGTAGTTTAGTGTTTTCGTTTATATCGCTTTGTGTAGTTATATTTTTAGCCAATATATTATTAAATAAATAGTCAGAAAAACGTGTGTTGTGTGTCATATTGTGTGTGTCATATTTTCATATATGTTTTGTTAGTTTTGTATAAAACTAACTGGCGCAGTCCTGCAAACCCTGTTACCCATCCTTTCCTTTCAATATTACATTTCTCTCACAAATTTTTAATATATATATATATATATATATATATATATATATATATATATATATATATATATATATAATTTATAGTAATTAATGTTAACGTGTTTTAATAAATTAAATTTTTCCCCGAATAATAAAAACATCCTGTATACAAATTTAACTGCGAACTTTATAAACAATATTCACGTCGTTTTCATGCAATTTTCGAACAAGCAACCATCACCCCACCCTCTTGAAAAACCTCAGCTTCCCCTACACTATCGCAAGGGCCAAGGGCGGCGTTCCCTTCTTCTCACCGGGATAGACACGGCACAACTACATATATCAACATAAATTACACCAGTCCGTCTCGCCTAATGAAACACTATACGTTTCGCTTCTCTGCGTTCATTGTAGTGTCCGTGCCGGTGCTATGTTGTTCCTGCCCTGTGTCCTTGCCACTCACTTCCTGCTGGGTCACTGCGGCATACTCATCTTGGCTACAAAATACTAGGCGATAGTGTGGTTATGTTTTTGTGACAACGTTACATACAATTAAAGGGAATGGGTTCAACACCAGAGAATAAAATTCTAGAATATTTCAGGCAAATGCATGCATACATAGATTCAAATTTAGAAAATTCATAAGTAATAAAATACTTGCATCAAAGATTCATTTCCAGAAAAATTCAAATCTTGAATTTTGGATATGATGTCATAAATGCAGAAAACAGTAAGATACAAATCTAGAAAAGTTATATAATCAAAACCGAGTATGTGGGACTCAAGAATGGTATCGGGTTGTTCACAGAGCTGGGCATTACTTCAAGTAAAATTACTTTAGGTACTAATTTTGCATGTATTGTACTTCAAGTAGGTAAATTAGTTTAAGTACTTTTTAAATTTGGTATACCTACTTGTACTTGGTACTTGCACTTCCTCAACAATTTACTTGATACTTGTTTAAATATCGGCCAGTGGTTAGCTCAGCGGTTGAGGGTCTGCCTAGCATGCTAGCGGTCCCCAGTTCGAGTAAATGCCACACCACCGAAAACCACAGCGTATAAAAACCATACCACCTAATAACCTCACGTCCAATAAACCACAGCGTATAAAAGTTCTCCCACCACAATGTCCAGCTACCCATATACCAATTTTCACACTTCGATTTGCACATTTGTACCCAAACTAATCAATACTAACAAAACCCTAATTGAGTCCAACAGATCTCCGTTTTTTTAATAAACTAATCAATACTAACAAAACCCTAATTGAGTCCAACAGAACTTCGTTTTTTTTAAATAAACTAATCAATACTAACAAATCCCTAATTGAGTCCAACAGAACTTAAGTTAAGTAGGAGTAAATTATACGCTGTGGACATTGTGGTCGGGGAACTTTTATACGCTGTGGTTTTTCGGACGTGTGGTTATTAGGAGGTATGGTTTTTATAGGCTGTGGTTTTAGGTGGTGTGGAACACTTCGCCCAGTTCGATTCCCAGCACAGCCGACAATAATACCACTGGATCCGAGTGGTTGGATTCCACTATAATAACATCTAACATGCTGTAATTAGGAATTAATCCTGTAGGTTGGTTACCATCAAAAATAAAAAAAAATGTTTACATATATTTGTACTTCAAGTACTTTATGAGTAAAAATATTTACATATATTTAATAAACTACGAATAAACAGCTAATGATTTTAGTTTGGTTATGTAATAAAATCAAAAATGTTCCAGATAATTCTAGATAATTTAATAAATAATGTAGAGTATTTATTAATTTCAACTTGTGTGTACCTATTTTATTTTGTATAAAGACGACCTAATAAGGTCGAAACATAACAATTAAATTTAATCAATCATCAATATTCAATAATACCATCTCAAATCCATAATCACAACACTATTTACTCATCAATTTAGCTTACTTATTTAAATTCATTTATTTATTTCCGAATTTATCATTAAATGATTCCTCGTACGTAGAAAAAATAGTGTAAGCGACCTGTTAGAAGTTCCATGATTGTACTTTTGTCTGGGCGTTTGAAAAGTGCACTATACGTTTTGTGTGAATGTAACAGAATCTGGTGTTCAATTATTTCATCCTTTTATCTCTTCGCTCTGCTAAAACAACCGGACTGAAAATACAATGTAAATCTTCTTTTAGGATCCGTGGCGATTTATTGTTATTAAATAATGAAAGCAATACTTTTCTCATTTTTAATCAATTCTCACCACATCCGCTATTAGACTTTCTCTACTCCCCTGCTTACAAATAAATCATGGCCTTGCAGTAAACTTTCCACCCCTTGTTATAGTTTTCCCCTAAACTTTCCCATCTTCAATAGCTCCTTACACCCTTCCTGTTGCACGCCACTGCTTAGCACCCCCACCCCTAGCCCTCCTGCTGGTTTAGTTGAGTGGTTTCCCGTGCGAGGGCGAGGAAGTCTTGCACCTGAGACGGCGGCTTTTGTTTCTTCGGCAAGGGACTTTGGCCCTTCTAGTTCATTGATATAGTGGTCTGGTCACGGTATACGGCAATGAATAATTGCTCTTCAACTTCATATATTTTTATCATAAACTTTTTGGAGCTTCGAGGTTCAAGAAGATTGTACTTTCTAAAGAAATTCGGTGAATTAAACGGTGGAAGAAGGAAAGCAACTCTCAATTCTAATTATTAGTATGTGGTTTCTGGACTTACATCTTGCACGGTGCAGATATTAAAAATCTGATGTGGCCAACACAACACATAACCTCTCCTCTTATAATATTAATATAGAAATTATAATTATATAACTATAAATACCTTATTACGACAGAAACAAGCCCAAAATAGTTATTTATGTAATCTAGAACGAAACGATAAACACATAAGTAAGTCTGAGACACATACAAAATTTTCTTTATAATCTTTCTCTTCCAGTGCTGTGCTTCATTTAAGCCTCATTTCCACCGACTGTTTTAGTGCTTAATGCATAATGATTAGTGCGTAAGGCGTAATGCATAGTGATTATTAATTAAGTGGCCATTTCCACCTATTTTGTTTAAGGAGTTTCGATACCGATTATCTATCTAGGGGATCTAAACAAAAATCTATTGTATTTCTGCAGAATGACAAATTCTACCCACTAAATTTTGTTGTAAAAAACACCGAAAATATTAAAAATCTTATAGCGAAATATATTTGTTTATAAATATTTTATTACTATCTTTTAATTAAATTGTATTTTTAAGTCCTAAAGATTTTATATTTTAAAATTCATAATTTTAAAAATCAATCGAAAACACGGCAACAGCGCTAGTATTTTAGCTGCTTTACGTTGACTGTTAGCTGCAGTGATTCTAACCTAACTGTTGGTGTCAACACAACTGTCAAGTGTTGTCAGAGATAGTAAATGCAATAGCTCATAATTGTTCTTTTGACGCTCCAAGATTAATGCAAGCTATAAGAAATGAGAACTTAATTGATAGTTTTTGTCCAGTCATTCATTATTTCCAAGACACTTAAAAATTATTTAAAAACAGATTTCCTGAACGTAGATCTAAAAAGCAACAACTAACTTTAACAACTTTGTCGTCGGAAACATTATCATTATCTACAAAGTATGCTCATAACGCTGAATATGATGTCTATTTATTAGAACAATTGGTAGAAATTAATCTTTCTGTTTCAGAAATAATTAGTAATGGGGAAAGCTTTGATCAAGTATATGACAAACTTACACAAAATATACAGATATTATTATTTCTACTGTACAGCCTTTAAAAAGAGTCAGATCTCCTGGAATGATTAAAAGATTAGCGACATTTGGAATTAGTTACGAAATAATTGCAAACAAATTTAGTGATCATGGGCCCGTCATATCCCTTGTAGAGTTTTTAGTAGATGAACACGAATAATTCTTACTCAAATAGTTCTTCCTACTTATTTTCGATAGTTTCGTAACGGTGTTTGTATGCGCATTGCGAAAGTGTGTCCAATTTCCTAAAAATGACTTGTGTATGTGTATTTTATTTTATTTTTTGTGAAAATATAAATATAATATCATTTGTTACAAACTTTATAAAATAATATGCTTCAACATAAACGCACTTTTACTTTCCAACAGTATTTTAAATTTCGCGCCAATCTATGATTTGCGACGTTGCCGTAGTTAGTTATGTGTCACGTTTTAAATTTTATTTATTTGAATAACTCAATAACGGTGTGGAAGAATCCACTGAATTTTAATTTCATGATTTATTAATGTCTGATTTATAATTACTGTAAATCTCTTTCTGGTGGTATTATTTTTATAGATTACACAGCCCTTTAAAAATGTATTCTCATTTACTCCCATGTAAAACAGAAATTTTAAAAAATTTATTTTTAAAAAACGGTGTGGACGATTGATCTGAAATTGAAGTGAACGATAAATACATCCATCTTCAACTTGTAAAAATTTCAGATGAATGGTAATATTTTCAAAAACGGTATCGAACCTCCTTAAGGACTAATTCGACAGAGATGACATTTGTTGTCGAATTTTGTAATTTAATCATTACCGGCATTTTTGAGATATTAAGGAATGGAAGAACAGTTAATTTCGTAAGTAAAGTATTCATTTCCATATATGGAAACAGGCAGAAATTGACAACTCGAAATAAATAATAAATATGACACATGTCAATCATTATGCTTGTGCATTACGCCTTATGTTTGGAGTTTGCAAAGTTTTGTTCTTATGCGTTGCTCTTAGTACTTATGCATTAAACATAGTTCTTATGCATTAAAACAGTCGGTGGAAATGAGGCCTTAATCATTGTATTCTATTAATGTCAAATGACAGAAATAGGTATTTTTATTTTATAAATGTGGTTGCCTAGCAATGGCTATAATATAATTTTGTGGATTAGGATTAGACCATTAAAGTAAAATTTTGCGGCCTAAGCTTTTAAAATTTTTATTGTGCGGCCTATATAAATAGTCCGAAAAATGTCACTTTATGTAACAGTATGAAATAATAGATTTTTAATTGAATATTTGTTGTATTGTAAAGTTGATTGGAGGTTTCAATAAGTCTTTTGAATACGATATTTAAATATATTAGTAAGTACTAGATAAGAGAGTAAAATAATACAGATTATACAGAGTAAACTAAGCCCACCATCTAAATCTTAAAATGTGAAAAAATTGCAGTATAAATTTCAAAATAACCTAATTTTGAAGCTGTTGTAGAATTCTATAACTGTAGTATTTGGCAAAAATTACCTTATTGTAACTACCTATGCCTACAATTTAATAAATGTACCTAATAATTTTTCTTTAAAAAATTAGGACAAGGAAACTATGCTGTATGGCTCTATGGATAATATTCACACGATTTATTAATATCTATTTAAACAAATTCATATCAAAACAATACTTGTTACATTAATTTACAATACAAATACCTAAAATATTATTCGTATAATTCATTGTTTATAAGTCTACTCATGCAGCTGCTGACCCCACTAAACCTTCCAAAGTAGAAAATCGGATTTAGGAATTTCAATATCCAAATCTCCATCTAGATTTTCATATTTTGTGAACAATCGGCAGAGCGAGCAGTTCTTTCAGGCATTGCTACATCTGCGTTCAGTAAACACGGCATTTTACGGCAAGTTGGATTCAACTACGTACAATGTTACAATACATCCTCAAGTCCTATTCCTCCGCAGCGTTCTTGTTTTCGTACCGTGCGTATTCGGACCGATTTTATAATAAATTATTGTCTGTTTCGCCCCATGTTATTGGCACCTGCGTTCCAGAAGTGAATATGTTTTTTTAAAGGATTCTACTATGATTACATTCACCATTACTATTTTCTAATTGAAAATAAAATAAAATTTTGAACAAATTTTCCAAAATTACCACTGTAAAACTAGGCAGCTGAATGAAACTTACTTATTTTGCAAGCTAACTATTCTTTACTCCTAGTCATAAAATCCTTAAGATATCATTTTTATTATGGTGGCAGCACTGTATAATAATGCAATAGTGGTAAATAATAATTTCTAAATCATTTACTTCACATTATTTTTATTGGCTGCGGCCTCTTGCTGTGCAGATATTTTCAATCCTCCAAAAGGAATCTGACACTAATTCATCCTTTTGTTTTTCTATATTCGAAATTTAAAATGCTCCAGTTTTATTCGTCGCTTACTCTAATTATTTGCCTATTGAAAATTCTCTCTATTTTAAACCATCAAAAATCAGGGTTGTCTACCGCTCCAGAAAAAAGCCAAAAACATGGATTTCGCCTGTCTCTCCACAGCGTTCATAATTTTGTTAAATATAATACTCGTAATCTTAAGATTTTGTTGAAGATAAAAGTACAATCTACAAAATGAGTTTTGACACTTTTTGTTATGTTTTTAACACAAATATGTTCTATTTTAAAACGAATTAAAAATATTCGATCGGTTATTTCGCAGATCCAAGCTTTGTTCACAACATATTAAAATTTGAAATTAATTTACTTATAAATAAAAGCTGTACAGTGGCGAGCGCAATCCCTCTTTTTTAAAATATTGCAGTTTTTTACAAATATGAAAGCCAAAATTATTGTTTTAACTCAAAAATAAATTATTTTTTGTTATTTTTAACAAAACAATAAACGCTATAGAATAGCGTGCGGAATCAATGTTTTTGACTGCTCTGCAAGCACTTTTATTGTCAAATAATATTGTTACCTACATAATTCAGAATGTGAGAAAAGTTTTCGTAGAGCATACGGCATTAATAGGGAAGTTTACTATTTTATAAATTATACGGCACACTTTATAAAATTAATCCCTTATTATAGAACATAATTATTATACTTGCATGACCTCCCAGCTTATTGGTACCAGGTAACTATAACGCTTGTTAACATTGGTTTCAGACAACAAAAAACAATGAGTATATTATTTTCTAAGCTAAAAGATAATATTGATAAAAATATAAGATCTAATGTTATTTACAAAATTTCGTGTCACGATTGTGCAGCCCACTATACGGGCCAAACAAAACGTTACTACAGAATACGAATGGATGGACATCGAAGGAATTGCGCCAAAAGAAAAAACATGGATAATTGTGCTTTAATGGAACATAGTTTACAATTAGGGCACAGTTTTGACTTTGAAAATGCTAAGATAATATACACAGAATCCAACTTGCATAAAAGGCTTACACTAGAAATGTTACACATAAAATCGGACAATAACAATATTAACTTAAAAACGGACACTACAGCATTATGTACTATTTACAGTAACATTGTTAAAAACCACATAACGAAAAAATAAACTCCTTAAAACATTAAAATAAACCTTAAACATATATCCTGAAAATATAAATTACTTATACTAAAATAAGCCAGCTTAACGTGGTAACTTAAGTAATATAAACTAAGTAGGACAACTTATTACTTGTTAGAAATCAATTTTTTAGTTATTGCAAATAACGGTATTTCCGTAGTATTGTATGATTTCTGTTGTACCGTTTGACTATAATTGTATATTATTTTATAATTATTATTTTAATGTCTTTAATTTCAAAAAATCTTGAATGATTGCACTACAAATTGTGATAAATAAGCAATACCGTAAATTTCTTGTTTAATAAGTTTTTCTATACCATGTGACACTATTATAATGGATTAATTTTTGTAATTAATACAGAACTCCTGAGGAGGGCTCATGTGTATGGCACGCCATTTTACTTTTTAAATGTATATTTAAAATTAGGTCTAATATAAAATAGTCAAATAATAATCATATTGACCAGAAAATAGAATATAAAATAATGATATATTATTATGTTACAACATAATAAAATTTAGACGAATTAATTTTATAACATAACAAAAATATTATATTTCTTTTTTCATTTGATTTCTATTTACTCTATGCTGGAAAATAAAAATTATGTTATAGTATAATTTTAATTTAAATAATTATTATTGTATTTCACCATAATTGTATTTCAATACATTAAAATTATACTTCAACATAAAAATAAATGTACATTTTTATTATTATATCATAATAAGAATAATCTCAGGAATTATAATTGTCTTTAAATAATAATAATTGGTAATTTTTTTTATGTACATAATTTTAATTCGTATAATTTATATTACTGGTGCAGATAACTTTAATTCATTGTATTTTTATTATAATAAATATAATTTTTAAGTTTTGAATTTGTATTATGTACATAATTTTATTTCTGCCAATTTTTATGTAAGTACATAAGTTTAAGTTTACCAATTTTTATTATGATAACATCATAATTTTAATTATATAAATTGTTATTATGATACTACATAATTTTAATTCTAACAATTTTTAAAAATTGAATTTTTATTATGTACATAATTTTAATTCAATCAATTTTTAAGTATAGAATTTTTATTATGTACATAATTTTAATTCAATCAATTTTTAAGTATAGAATTTTTATTATGTACATAATTTTAATTCTATCAATTTTTAAGTATGGAATTTTTATTATGGCCATAATTTTAATTCTATCAATTATTATTATGTTTCTACATAATTTTAATTCTATTAATTTTTATTATGATACTACATAATTTTAAATATATCAATTTTTATTATGTTACTACATAATTTTAATTCTATCAATTTTTATTATCATTCATCATAATATTAATTCTGTACTGCAGTTCTGCAGGTTTGCCAACGGCAGGTTAACAAGGAATTAATATTATGATGAATGATAATAAAAATTGGTAGAATTAAAATTATGTAGTAACATAATAAAAAATGATAGATTTAAAATTATGTAGTATCATAATCAAAATTAATAGAATTAATTTTATTTCTATTAATTTTTATTATGATACTACATAATTTTAAATCTATCAATTTTTATAATGTTACTACATCATTTTAATTCTATCAATTCTTATTATCATGCATCATAATATTAATTCTGTACTGCAGTTCTGCAGGTTTGCCAACGGCAGGTTAACAAGGAATTAATATTATGATGAATGATAATAAAAATTGGTAGAATTAAAATTATGTACTAACATAATAAAAATTGATAAATTTATAATTATGTAGTATCATAATAAAAATTAATAGAATTAATTTTAATTCTGTTAATTTTTATTATGATACTACATAATTTTAAATCTATCAATTTTTATTATGTTACTACATAATTTTATTTCTATCAATTTTTATTATCATTCATCATAATATTAATTCTGTACTGCAGTTCTGCAGGTTTGCCAACGGCAGGTTAACAAGGAATTAATATTATGATGAATGATAATAAAAATTGGTAGAATTAAAATTATGTAGTAACATAATAAAAATTGATAGATTTAAAATTATGTAGTATCATAATAAAAATTAATAGAATTAAAATTATGTAGTAACATAATAATAATTGATAGAATTAAAATTATGGCCATAATAAAAATTCCATACTTAAAAATTGATAGAATTAAAATTATGTACATAATAAAAATTCAATACTTAAAAATTGATAGAATTAAAATTATGTACATAATAAAAATTCAATACTTAAACATTGATAGATTTAAAATTATGTAGTATCATAATAAAAATTTATATAATTAAAATTATGATGTTATCATAATAAAAATTGGTAAAATTAAAATTATATATAAATAATAAAAATTGCCTGAATTAAAATTATGGCCATAATACAAATTCATCACTAGAAACTTACTTTTATCATAAATAAAACTACAATGCATTAAAATTATGTTGTTACATAAAAATAATTTGATGTATTATAATGATATCTACTAAAAATTTTAATATATCGCATTTTAATGGTCTGTATAAAACTTTAATTCATATTCACTATAATATTTTAATGTACAATCATTTGACGATTTCAAATGATCGACTAACGTATTTTTAATCATTCTGGTTTTTGTATGTTCATAATTAAAATGTGTATATTGAAATTCCATTATGTACATAATTTTAATTCCGTAAATTTTTAACTATAAGTTAAAATAACATTATAAAATAGGGTGCTACATAAGAATAAAACGGTACTATTTATACTGACAGAATAAGATTTGGAGAAAATAAAACTAACGTATAATTTACATGTTTTAGCACAGTACAATTTTTATTTGTTACAAAAAAATAGGGAGTATTGTAAATGTTTCTCAAGAAAATTGAAATAAAATTATGTTATGACATAATAAAAATTAATTTAATTTATGTCGTGACATAAAATTAAATCATCATAAATGAACTGAATCGTCTATGATCTCTATACTTTGATTAATTATTATATATTTTAATTAATTATTTTTTTGTTGTATCATAATATTAATGCTCTGAGATATAAATTTTTCAAATTTTAAATAATACATTTAGTTTAATTTTTATATTTAAAAAGCTTGCTATTAAAAAGTAAAACGGCTTGCCATACATGTGGGGCCAAAACCGGTAGAGTGGTGTAAAATATATCTTTTTTGACTGCAACAAACCGGATCCAGCAGCGAAAAAAATATTCAGTGGCAAGCGAAATCTTTCTTGCAACCGGAGCTAGCTGCAAAGACACTGTCGGAAAATGGAGTCGTTTACCAAATTCTTTAATATTTTTTTATTAAATTCAGGTACTATTAATGGTGCTATAAATATATTTTTCACCTTTTAAAAATGCTAAATAGAAATGAAAACATAATTTTTAAATCGCCCTGTTTCAAACACCTCAATTTCGTGATGACAAACGTTTTTAGTCCAGTGCATTTAGGTTTTGACCCGGACATTCAAAAAAACAAGATGGGACCTTCAGGATATAGTTAGAAATACTCTACTGAACATCAAAATGGCCACCGGTTTTGTTTTCTTGCAAATATTTTTATTTTTGTTTATAAAAAGTTAACGAAACGAGTAAATTATGGCAATGTATAGAGATAATATTTAATTAGAAAGTTAATAATATGATATACAGTTTAGAGGTATGTTGAATATTTTCGTGATTTACGCCAAAAGGAGGCGTTTAAGAAAAAAATGGTCGGTATAAAATTTGTAGAGTATTTCAAGGGCAATCGATACCATAGGTTACATTTGTAATTATTCAGCAGGTGATCTCGTAAAAAGCTTGGATAAGTGGCGCGCCGCCGAGTTCCGAGCTACACAACGGACAGCAACTCAGCAGCGGAAAACCTGTGAACGTTTATTAATACGTCTATTTATACCTTATATTTACTTAGTTTGTTTATTATTATTTTTTTATTAGGTAACAACATGTTTTTTTACAATAAGTTACATTTTCTCAGAGAAATAAGTACAGTACATTTCAGTAAAACTAAGGTTACATAACTTTTTTTAAATTATTTATTTTCAATATTTACCAAAATTTATTGAAAATTTTACCTGAGCAAACGAGTCTTTTAAGATGCTGGTCCGAATACGCACGGGACAAGAAGGAATCAACCTCTTCCTCGCCTCGTTCTTGTTCTCGTCTCGTTCTTGTGAATGTGAAACAAACCCGTGTATCGCGATTTGAGATCGCCGTGGACGCATCGGTTACGTTGCGTTGTGTTGCGTTGCGTTACGTTGGAAGGGGCTGGGGTTGTTGGGTTTTGGGTTATCTTATCTCCTCTACGTCACTCACACATCGCTACGTCCATTGATTGTGGACCACCATTCCGTAGATTGAACAAATTGAATACGGAATATTGGAAGGGTGATTCTATACGGAATTGTGTAGCAAGTAACATAACAGTTTTTGTTCTATAGTGCACATTTTTTCTGTAAATCATATGGTAGATATTTTCAATGAGCCACATACAAGCATCATTTTCATTAACGATTTAGTCATTAAAGGAAAAAATGAATATTCGGAACTGTAGTCAAATTTTCATTTTATTTTCTATTGCAACATTTCGTATAGCCCAGTATCGGGCGACCTTTATATTCATTTTTTATCAATCGAACATTTTAAATTTCACACACTGTATGATCAAATTAAAGAGAAATCCATCTAAATGAAACAGTGTTTTTTATTGAAATGAAATTAACAGTACACATTATTAAAAATATAGTCGTTATATTCGAAAAAATAATATTAAATTAACTAGAGCGTTTGACCAATAAGCCGCACATATTATGATCACTGTTACTATAGCCAATCGATGCATTCGGATATAATAGTAATTTATATATACCTAGGCTGCGAAATGACGGTTTAGCGTTTGAGATAATTTTTGGCACAATATTTTTGTGCAACTAAAATGTATATTATAATAAAAAATCTGATGTGGCCAGCACACAACCTTCCGCCATATTTAGACTTATAAACATAAATGTATACCTAATTCCCGAAGGGAAATTCCCGAACGGAAATTCTCGATAGCGATAATAAACGGAGAATTTTAACGCATGCGCAGCATTACCGACATGCTTCAACCTGTTCAGACCTATTTCTTGGAACATTTAACAACGTACCATTATTGTTTAAACTTGGTTAGTAGTTACTGCTCACTGCTCGTCTGCTTGGATGAGGATACCGAAGACGATGATATCCACTCTCTGTCCGACATAGATGATTCTGATCACGTATAATATACATATAATATTGATATTATTATTATTATAATAGTAAACATGATGACATAATTGTTATTTAATTTTCTTTATTTTTGAAATAAAATTTTTGTTGTGCCTTTGATTTTTATAAGAAAATTTATCGTAAATTTTTTCACAGGAATTCCCCGGAAAATTTCCCCGGAAATTCCTCGGGAATTCCCCGGAAATTCCCCAGAAAACTTCCCGGGAAATATCCTGGGAAATTTCGCGAAATATTCGTTCCCGGGAATCACTAACAATGACTCTTATCATATAAAGTACCTTTGCAATAAATAGTAAGTTAATTTATATTTACACGACAAATAAACTACAATGAACAAATTTTAAACTCAATACCTTTCGAAATATTTTCAAATAATAAACAAAATCACTTAGTGGCCATACAACAACGTACAAATCAGTCTTAAGTGCACCGTTGTTTAAGTATACGTAATTTTACCACTAAGTTCGCATTCTTATTGAAATATCCCAATACAAATGTTATACTTTTCAGCCCAAATTGCGGTCTGACTTTCACAAAAAATTGATTATAAATTTGTCTGTAGTTCCTATTGTTTACAACTTACGACTTTTAAATACATGTTAATTATTTTGTTCAGTAATACAATAAGTAGGTATTTAATATGGTTGTCAATAAATTATCGTTTACTGTTTAAGTTTAATATTGAAGTTACTACTTTTCAATACTTTTCATTCCTACGAGTTTGTCAGTCAAGATATATCTTTCATTTTAAAAAATTCCATTTTCAAAGATAACAAGCTTCATTGCATTGTAAATTTGGTTGAATTTTGACGGTAGGTACAACAATATCTCATTATTTCTTTTCACCTTTTATGTACATGTACACAATACTTCAAATTTCCTTTCCACGACTCATATTTCTCTCTCTCTCCTTATTATTAGCCAAGTTCTATTTCAAATCAAAACAATAACCAATCTCATTTATCCGCAAGTGACTCCCTAGCAACAGCCAGCAATACAAGTTCTCTCCGCGAGCGTCGCTATTTACTGACGGCATTGTTGTCGCACAATGGCCGCACATCGCAACAACTCCGTTCTGTTTGTGTGTTGAGGCGTCCGCGTGTTCGTATTGACAACACAGAAACAATCGCGAATCTTTAGATCTGTCCGCACTCCGCGCTGAGCCGCCTTTGCTCTTGTCTCTCTGCCACTGGCTGTGAGATGTGGCGCAGTCGGAGCCGTGGTTTGAAGAAACAGCAACGGGATTTAGAGAATACTGAAGCGGGATTAGGGGGCTGTGTATTGTTAGTAGTTATAATAAAATTCTATCTAGGTTATTCTGTATTTTAAGAAAAATGTTTCAATGTGATTCAAATATTTAAATAATACGTACTTTATATTATAGGTATTAATAGTACAGAATGCCTGCGTGAAAATAAATATACCAGTTCTAATTTAATCTAACGATTGAGATACTTAATATAGTTTATACTTTAATGAGTTCAACGAAGATATTTAGGTATTATTAACGACGAGAATAATTATTTACAACACGAGGTGACGGTGAGTAATTTAAATAGTAAACTCGAGTAGAATTCTTTATGACTATACTTAAAATTTAAAATGACTGCTATCAGAAATAATTAATTTATAAAATTTTAGTATAAAATTTTAGGGATAAAAAACATCCCTAAAACATTTTATTTCTTTGTAGTCACGCCGGTTAGCTTGAAAATGACCACCAAGTGGTCGAAACCGGTCGCAATTTAAATAAATTTTTGGAACAGTGTGAACCAAGACGTTTTGGGTTTTTATTTATAAAATCCTACCACCTCCTTAATCAAAATATTAATTGAAAGAATACCGAGGTCAATACTTTTCGTTGATTTGTCTTTATTGTAGCTAGCTTACTTTCCTAATGTAATCATTCAAAACCACTTGACTATTAGTCTTTATTAACCCCGCTCGATTATACTTCCCGTGATAGATCAATAACAGAGCAATAATTTTATAAACACGTCATAAATGATATCAGATCAGTCCATCATTGCCATCAGTTTCCTGCGTTAATCTCCATAACAGCGAAACTTTCGTTTCCTTCCTTCCAGACCAAGTACAAGAGTATCTAAAGCTAAACAATCGGCAATCTGCAGCAAACAGCCTCGCATCGGCCATAATTCAATATCCACATCCGGTGGCGCTGCTAGTACTTATTTAATTTCCGGTCCGTGTGATTCCGGTATCGAAAATCGCTGATGAAATCTGGGACTTTCCAGGTGGCCAGCGCCAAGCGCCCAGATAACCGGCCACAATACTCCTATTCACTGAAACAAATAAGCGGAGACATTAGCGCTATCACGAGGAATCGATACAGACAGGACGTGGACATTGCTGTTTGTGGCTGTGCTCGACTCACACATCTGGCGAGATGTGCAGACTTTAACTTTGCTATTATGTATATTGTTCTGGTGCATTGGTGTAATTTACTAAGCGAGAAGTTATATTGAGAAATTGTGTTATTACTTATTATATATTGTCTTTTAATTACAATAAATAAGGCAACTATGTCAAAGAAAGGGCAAAGCTTATAATTGTCTGGTATCCGAAATATTTTTTTGAAGTAATACAAAAAAAATAGGGGATCCTCCACCATGCCTAGAAAACAATTAAAAACGTGGATTTTGCAAGTTATTCTACAGCATTTATTGTTTTGTGAAACATAATAATGGAGCAGTAGTTTGGCGACTGGCAAGCTGATGGAAAAAGTAATTAGACGGGAATGCAGTCAATTTATTTTAATTTCTTATTATGCCAAGGTTTCGGCAACACTTATGCCTTCATCAGGGCGCTACACAAAATAATACAATTGTGAATAAATAATAATACCTATGTAAATTAGCAATACTTACAATAGAAACTTTTAAAAATATTAGTTTACATTAAATTGTATGTAATGTTATAAAATAAAAATAAAATAGCTCTTAAAGAGTCGTCTTGAGTTACATTATCACAAAATAGTTCAAAAAACCACGTCAGGAAAACCACCATACTATACCACAATTGATAAAAAATGCTAATTGTAACCAGTTCTGTCTAGTGGTTAATAATAATAACGTCGTCGATCAAGTAGATTGCGACAATCCATAGTTGGAGCGAAAATTTAAAAAATTTAAATTAAAATTTTGTTATAATTTAACTTATGACGACTCTTTAAGAGCTATTTTATTTTTATTTTATAACATTACATACAATTTAATGTATATTAATATTTTTTAAAGTTTCTATTGTAAGTATTGCTAATTTACATATTATTTTTTATTAACAATTATGAACAAAAAGTGAAGGCATAAGTGTTGCCGAAACGTTGGCCTAATAGGAAATTAAAATAAATTGACTGCTTGCCTGTCTAATTACTTTTTCCATAATAACAAATGTTGCGTGGTAAAAGGGGGAAATAATTATTTTCGTATTTGATTTTAAAGTCGCTATTGCTTTAAAAGCACTTATACACGTGTGTCAAACACTATATTTTATTACACCACATCTTAATTTAAAAAATAGATATGGAAAACGGCATTTTAATTTTGATGCATTTTATAAATTTAGTAATCTGTGTGATGTTTCAAAATATCGTTGCCTACCTAGAAGATTGGTTACAATCATCTGATTGTTGTTGCATAGCAACCTTTAAAACACAATGTGTTTTTGTCTTGTGATTTTGCACGTATTTGCGTGTTTTAAACAACGATTATGATGCATGTGTAATATAAATTTCTTTCTTTGAATGTTTTACAAAGAAAAACAATAGCTTTACATGCTATGGACAATGCAAGTGCAAAAGTGTTCGTATTATATGGATTTTACTGCGATTTTGTTCAATATTTATCAATACCTTATCGAGAAAATAATACATAATTCAACTCAATATCTCAACATCAAACTGTTATAAAAAAAACTACCGAGATGGAATTTAAAAATTTCAATTTTCCTTTTCTTTGCAAATTTTAAAATATAATAAAAATAAAATTTATATATATTTTTAAACTACACCTTGACTGTGTTATTAGGAAACTACGAACTCACGAACATCTGTCTGTGTAAAAGTACAAGTACCTACACTACTATTGACTTCAAATTTTAAAATTTAATTTATTTAAAAACTTTCGAGCTACCTACCTAGAAAAGCCTGTTAAGATGCAAAATATAACCAACAAATGAACTCATGAGATGATCGTAGCAAGAAGTATGTATCATTTCCGATGGATAATACTGGTAATAGTAAATTAGATTTTTTTAATTTTGTGCCATTAAAGCTCTACTGCTTCAACGTTCATTTAAATTTTAATAATAAGCATAGTTCTTTTTTAATAAGGACAAAATAATGGGTATACCAGTCTCTGTAGTTTCTATTATGCGTTTATATTGGTTTTTATTCATAATTGTAATTCCAGTGGCTGGAATTACAATTACCCATAATTTTAGTTTAAATGCGGTTCGAAATTATAAATGAAGAAACAAATGTAAGACATCACATAATTTTTCGCACAGTAGCAGAAAACAAAATCATTTACAGATAAGAACAGCATATTTCTCTAAATGAAGTCACCGTAGCATAAGAAATAATCATAAATCCTGTGGCGCAATAACTGTCCGTTTCGCGAGTACTTACTCGACAAGGGAAAGTCTACAGAAATTTTGCATTTGCGACATAATTCTGGCGCACATTTTAGCTCGTTTAGCTCTTAGACAGTTCAAAAATAAAAATCCGTGCGCATATAAAATGCACATAAACGTCGGAACATCACCGGCGATTTTAAAAACTGCCGTGGTCGGGGTTAGTTACTGTGTCTTCCTGTAAGTAACATCGCTAGTCGTTAGTTGTCATGGTAGTGGCTTTATAAAACGGACAGTGCTAATTTGGACACTATGGCACATTCCAGCTTTGTACATGGTTATTTTTCTGCAAGAATTTTAACACATTATAGGTGTTTTTAGCTTATGTTTTGCCACTATTGCAATGTCAAGAGTCAAGACTAATGGTGTGAGTCGGAAAAATACCCATCGGGTAGGTAAATATAATTTGGGAATTTATCCGGTATTTATCCGAGGTATATTTACCTACCCGAAAAAAATATAATTAAAATTCGTTTAAAATATCAGTACAATGACGAGAACAAACTAGTGCACAAATTTTTATACTTTTGCTCGGAAATTCGTGTTTTGGTCCGTTCTTTGTAATATGTATTTAGGAGAGATGTGCCTAGAATGACATACTAAGGTAAAATGCCATTCTGGCCATTTTTGAATTTGGCGAAATGTGCAGTTCTAATTTCTATTGTACGGTATCGGCTATCTCAAGAAAATGTATTGACTAACAACCAGAAAATGTGAAAAGTGAAAGTAAGGTATAATCATTTTGAGTAAAGATAAGTTTAGAAATATTTCTCAAGTCAGTACAAATTTATTTTCAGTAAGCACTTATAGTAATTAAAATTTTATTTTTGTCAATATCGTGCATGTTTGTTTGTTTCTTGGGTTGTAAAAAACATAGAATATATCTACCTTAAATTTTCTGTTTAAGTTATGGTTTGCTCACTATTTTGAATTTGAATACTGTACGGTAAAATGGCATAGTAGATACTTGTTCAAAAATTAAATATGTCATTTTACCCGTATGTTGTTAATTGTTTTTATTTCTTTTAGAATTTGTTTATGATGCGAAATCTATAAAACAATTTATTTATTTATGCAAGCTTTTAAAAAACTATAATACTTTATCCAAGAATAACAAAAACAGATTATGTCATTTTATCCAAGTATAGGTACTTGTTTTCGTTTTCGAGAAAATCGTGAAAAAATAAATGAGCATTTTCTAGTCATTTTCAGTAAATCCGTAATTTTTTTAACAAAAACTGCTGTTGTTTAAAATCCATATATCGACTTCCGGTCTTCAACATTCGAGTTCTTAAATTTTTTTTTGTGACAAGTATATAGGTACCTACTGTAAGATATTTGAAGAATGTATTATGAATAACTTATGTTTATGTAAGATGTTGTTAGAACTACTATATTAACTGGAATTGTAATGTTGAGCAATCAGTATTTGATGTTATCTGCGATCAGACGCATGGGTTTCTTACACTACATAATTTTAAACATTTCGGGAGAACTAGTTTAGCCACAGATCAAACATAATTTCTCAGAGAAAATAGCGAAATTTTAGTACAATTTGTGTTAATTGAGCTATCATTTCTAAACGAATTAAAATATTTTCCTGTGGATTCCTGCTTTAGATTCTCTAAATAATTCCCTGTAAGGTACTTTGTCTTAGTCAAATCGATGTTCAGATATTTTTTCCTCTGAAAAATAGCGAAATTTTAAATATTTATTATTGTGTTTTCCCACATCCAATTCCTTGAAGATTTTTCTATTAGAAACATAAGCTTTTAGGGTATATAATTTAAAAAAAAATTTGATTCACTCGAAATTAAAATATATTCTTTGTAAGAAATCGAAGAAATTTTAGTGTTATTTTTCTTCAGTAACTTTATTCAACTATCATTTCTAAACAAATTAAAATATCAATTTACCTACGGGTTTCAAGGTTTGATTATAATGAAAATATTGTTTAATTTGGTGTCATATTTTTTCTAAAAGTTATACCCTCTACCGAATACAACAAAAAAACGAGAAAACCCCGATTTTTTCATGGGTTTTCGCTTATAATTTTTAAGCAGGAAAGTTTCGTGGTGGCAAACCTGAAATACATGTTCAGCATCCTAAAAAATATAAAGAAAAAAAATTCTCCTAAATTTTCCAGGTAGAATCCTAAATTTGCTGGACTAGAAAGGGCACAATTTCTATTCGTCGCACCGGGCGTAATTTTGTCTAGACACGGCCCTGTATGAATGCACTAGCTGGGTATGTCCGAAATATTTGTGCAGTTGTTGGTGTCCTCTTGAACGTCAGCTAGAAAAATGAGTGCGCCATGATGTAGGTCACAGTTCGCAGATTCCGGTTTTAAAGCCCCATTCACAACGCTTCCGCCGAGCGTCTTCCACCGCGAGAATTATACTTCGGATGTATCAAGTCCCGTTTTAATAATTCATGTTTCCTTTGCTTTGATCGCCTTTTATATCACCTCAGTGCTCGACGCTTGAGTAGCGACCGACGACCGGCCACGCCACCTATTTATTTTCTTTAACGATGGTTTGTTTTTATTATGAGCTTTTTCACTTTACTCAAATATCATCAAAGTTTTATAAATCGCTTCTCTACGTGTTTCAATTTATAAATTTACTATCTTCTAGCCGTTTGTTATTACAACCGAAATGTTTACTTTAACTTTATGTTATGTATAATATATTAAAGTAGTAAATCCATGGGTGGTTAAATATGACTCAAATTAATATACAACATTCATTACAAAAAAATCGTTGAAATAACGAAGATAATTGACTTCAAAGACAACATTTTTGTGGACGGTAACTCAAAAAATATCAAACATTTAACAACCAAATTTTACATTTAAGGTTTTAATACAAATTTTAAGACGTAATTTCCAAACCAGCCGTAGTACTTTACTTAAATAATTCGATAAATAAATAATTTATCACAATATTTTTTTATTTCAAACGATTTCAACTATAATTTTGTCATCTACAATTTATTATTATTCGTATTAAATTAAATGTATGTAATATAGTATAAAATAATTAACCAAATGTTTTCGAAAAAATTACATTGTTAAAGTAGGTCGGTAGATTAATAACAACCTATCTTTGTATTAATTATTAAAAAGATTTGAAGTAATTGTGTTCTATTTTATATAATTATTGAATATTACAAACTAACAAGTAACTCATACTATGCATTGTATAAGAATGTAGTTGTAGAATATGATAACAAAATTAAATTTAACTAAACAGCTACTATGTCAAACTTATTAAAGTTAAATTTGCATGAGCATGTAAATGCATATTAGCATGTCTCTGACAAAATATTATTACCGCGATAATAATTATGAAAAGTTGCCACTGCATCGTCTGTATAAGCTTTTCCACCTTATTATAACTAAAATAAAACAATTTCACAATTTCAGACCCGGAGCAAAATACGTTTAACAAGAATAGTGTAACTTACGTTGTTACTTTGCAACTATATAAGAACTAAACTAAATTGTAAATAAAATGATAAACGTTCAAGCAAATTACATTATTTTATCTTTTCGCAATCTTAAGGTGTAGAATATGTAGGGAACTTAAGAACTGAAACGATTCAGTGAATTATCATTTGTATCTTTTTTATTTTTTGAGAAACTCATCATCAGTGAGGGGAGATTTTTCTGCGGTAAAACTGGAATGTACTTAACTGGATTTGAACCTGAATTGTCAGAACTGCAGTCGGTACACCTTACACACTATATCCACTATTCATCTCTATACAGGGTGTCTCTGTACTTCGGGAAAAAAATTAAAGGGTATATACTGTAAGACGTACTGATCATGGAACAAAAAGAATTTTTTTTAAATTCGCAAAATTAAGGGTGGTTTACTTGAAATGAACATTTTTAGAACCACTGAAACAGCGTACTTTATTAAAAGAAACATAATTTTTAATTACACAACATCAGACATTTATTTGGCGTTGTGTAAACAATTACTACTTGTATTATTAGTAGATTTAAATAAAATCATTAAAAATAGCTATCAACCAGTGGCTAACAAAATGTTTCCTTTAAATACCATGCAAATTATTTTGCGAATTTAAAAAAAATTCTTTTTGTTCAATGATCAGTACGTCTTTTAGTATATACCCTTTAATTTTTTTCCCGAAGTACAGATACATTCTGTATAATCATTTTATTAAAAAATCATGACTTCACTCATTCAGGTTATTTGTAAATAAACGGTATTTGCGTAATTATTTTATTTAAAAAAAACTCATTCCTCAGTCGTGACTAGAGTTGCCAACACTGTACGCTTTTGGAGCGTACATACGCGTTTTCATAATAAAATACAGGGGCGCGCCAGGAGCATACAGCGCCTGTGTGCAAAAATTTTGATGGCGCCTCACTAATTAAAAATTTTACCTACACATTATTTTACAATTTACAATTTTGTTCAAATTTGCCCAAAACTATCAATATATTTTTATTAATTTCATAACGTAAATTAAACATATTACCACAAATTTGTATAGATAAATTTTAATATTCTACACTAGTACATACAGTGCATGTTGCTAGAATAAAGCAAATACAAAGTTTGTTCATATGCATTTTTCATACGTTGTCAACTAATGCACGTTTTAACAAAACTAATGGGACTAAACGAATTCACACCCAAAAACTTCGCTTCATTTTGTAACTTCCCTCGTGTTCTGCTATTCATGTTAAAAAAGCATCTTAAAAAGAAGTTACTAAAATAATAAATACAATTTAATTGATTCCAATTCAGGTTATAACAAAAAGCGATATTGAAATATTTTTAAGTACTTCGCAACATTTTACGATTTTTGTTTATAATTTATTTAAATTTTAAGGCGCTTCGGCGCCTTTAATGTCCCGGCGCCTGTGTACACATTGCACACGGGGTTGGCGCGCCCCTGATAAAATATGTGTATAGGTACGCTATACGCGCGCTTTTAAAGAAGTTATAGTAATGTACACTTTTCTGGTAATTAGGTATTTGACCAATTCCAAAAGTAGAAACTAAGAGTTCCTAATCCTGCTTATTATCGACTGCGAGTAAACGTCAATCTCCATCAGATATAGTTCGGAGGTTGTCGTACTGTAACACTGTGACAGTTTTGTTTTTATGCAGTATTTCACAGAGTGTGAGCAACAGAACTTGCGTTGTAATATGTATCATTGGGTCAATTGATAGGAAGAATCATCTAATTTGGTGCACAGCAGTAAGTTTAATGTTTTATATTATCAGATCAGTCGTTTAAGTCAAATGGCATTGACAGGAATAGGTCGCTACGCTTAGCTCCTCCTGTCTAAGTACACAACAAATAGCGTACGTTTTTTAACGCGTTAATTTCAATTTTCACTTATAATATCACATGTACATTAAGTAGGTAATTTTTTCCGGAAAATTTTTTTAGTGCTTTTCTACAACGCCTTAATTAGCTCGAGTGGTACACGACACCTAATTCCGTTGTTGGCACCGCGGCTCAATTTCTGAATAAATTCTTTTTACAATAGAAAACTTACTTTCAGAATATTTACTAAATTTGTATTTAACATTAATAAGTATGTATCGTTTACCTTATTAATTGCTTATTTACATTCAAAATGACAATTTCACCAATTCTTAATTTAATGTCAAACTGACATGACAGTAAAGTTTCCGCTTATTAATTTCAGTTGAGTTCTTCAAGCTACTAAGTAATTATACCACAAGAGCTTCGAAAATAATCGACAATACTGCCGACTGATGAGACGTATTTTGAAATACGTCGAACCAGGAGGCAAAAGGATTTTCTATTATTATTATTATTACATTTATTATTGTTCGCTGTGTCATGGTTACGGTGAATATACGAATACTATGTCAATATTCAAAAATATGCACTGGAATAGTTGTTTATATAGATAGTTTCTATGGTTTTTGTGAAAAGAGTGCATTTTAATTGGTAGAAATATAATGAGGGAAATAGTCATTAAAAGACGTTTGACCTAGAAACATTTAAAAATTTTGTGATTCATCCACGGATCCATCGATGAATGTACGCTTTTGGGAAAATTCTTAGTTGGCAACCCTATTCCTCACTATCTACGACATCTTAGAATCTTTTAAAATCTTTTCTCTTTTTATACTCGCGGCAAATCTCACATATGAACAATATGTCCGAATTTACGCGAAGTCTTCCAAGTTAATTCGCGATAATAAAAGTATGAGGCTATTTATACAGTAAGTCTGCGTTGAGATAAGCTAGGAAGTTCCCGGGCAGCGCGATCTGCGATCCCGACTGCTAAGCACAGTGATTTGTTTCAGCTCAGTCGTTCCACATAATGAGACAATCTTCCGTGATAACACTTTCAAATATAATGTGACAACGGACAAAGAGAGCAAAGAATGTTACTTCTTTGTCTGCAAGAAAATGGAGCGAAAATAAAGACGCGTCTATTTTCACAAAATTTTCACTTCAAATTTACATTCTTACAAATTCTACCTTTAACTTTATGCACAAAGAAGATGAGATAATGTGTGAATAGGGAAAAGCATGTGGTTGAGTACGAGAATAAAATCTAATAGTTTTCATTTCAAATTCAAAATTGAAAATTGAAATTTTCATTACTTTTATTTTGTGGTCTGCGACATTAGACGCTGTCACCTATAATAGAACGAAAATAATTCACAGATTTAAAATTCTCAAAGGTAATACAACTAATAAGAGGAGGCAAATTTTAAAATGAATGCGTCTCATTTTTTAATGAACACATTTTGTACTATCATATTAAGTCTGTAACTTGACCGACAATGCATTTGACAAATCAGTTCGAATTCGAAACCAGTTATAGTGAAGCTGTTAAGACGATCCTCTACCGCGCCAGAAAACATAGATTTCGCGCGCTACTCCACAGCATTTATTGTTTTGTTAAATATAATAATCTAAAGATATTGTTGAAGACTCGGTTGAAGATAAAAGTACAATCTACAATAAGATCGATGCAGAATTTTGCTTTAAAATCATTTATGCGAATTTGAATTTTGACAATTTTTGTTATTTTTTCCAAGCTTCGTTGACAATAAATTTGAAGTTTATTCACTTATAATGCTGGTACAGTGGCGCGCGAAAACCCTCTTTTTACAAATATTGGAGTTTATTTACAAATATAGGTGCCAAAATTATTTTTTCCCCTCAAAAATAAATTATTTGTTATTTTTATGTTTAACAAAACAATAAACGCTATAGAATATCGTGCGGACTCAATGTTTTTGACTGTTTTATGCCATGGGTAGAGGATCACCTTAAGCTGATTAATCGTTCACTTTGTGATAAAATGCTAAAAATTGGTACATATTATGTTCCTTTTTATAATAGTAATCATATAGGAGCAAGACCCCAACCAAGTAGATCGAGAATAAGGCGTCATATACTCGTATCAAGCATCGACGGACCGAACCGAGGCGCTCGGAATATACATATACAGGCCTCCAGCCATCCCCACTCAAGAGCAAACAAGTAACAGTCGCCGGCCTATTCGAATCGTAGATCGGTGTTTGAAAATAGATAATTCCGCAGTTGTTATGGTGCTAAAATGATCTTAGTGTCATTTGATTCGAAATGAAATCTTTAATAAATTATTAAACTACAAAGTGGTATAAAAATTATTACAAAAGTTATAAACAATATAGTGAAAAATGTTTTTTATCATTATATCAACAACTAAAAGAGATATCGGAAAACGGTTAAAAGAATCTGAAAGAGCGATTAATTTGCTGTAGTCTGTCTGTAGTTGCGGAACTCTATCTTCAATATTTATTGTAGATATTTAACACTGAATATAACATTCAGAACGGCCGACGCGGCGACATCGGGCTCCGCCGTATTAAACATGTTTTATATAAAATATTATTCTAATCCATTAAATATTAATATTTAGAACTGGAAAAAATCAGATATTATTGAAACATATTAATGAAAATTTAGTTATTTAGTTTATTATCTCCCATTCTTCAATTATATATGAAATAGTGAGTAGGCCCCATTTGTGGGCTCCCAAAAGTTTTGACACTTTGTTCAATTAAGTTACTAAATACAAGGCGTTAAAATGTAAAAAAATTAATCTCGTATGTTTTACCGTTTCCGCGTAAGAAAAATAGGCCACATTTGTGGGCCCCTAAATTTGTCAAATAGAACAAAATATAAAATTGCCATTGCAAATACGTATGTGTGCAAAATTTGAAGTAAATCGGATAGGTAGAATAGAGTCAAATATTGATTTTAAGATTTAACCCATGACTGAATTACAGAGATGAAGTTAAATAAAACCGTGTAAAAACTGATATAATTTACCTATAAAATGAACAAAATAATTGTAGAAACTAGCACTGAAATCATTTTACTTGCGCTTCGAGTATTCCATGGCCGGCGAAGGTGACGTCACCGCAAGCAAGCTGGAGGCCTGTATATCCCGAGCGCCTCGACCGAACGCGCGCGTTTGAGAAAGCCGAAGATCGTGGAACGCAAAAATACAAAGTGTTCGTAGAATTTAATAAAGAAAACAAGAAGTCAAACATTTTTATTCGTTCAAAAATTACATGTCATTTCATTATACAGAATTGTTTGCAGAATTTAATAAGACAAACCAGAAGTTAAAATTTATATTTTCAGCTTTCTATCACAAAGTGACTGATTTTTACTAAAAATCGTACTTAAAACTTGATATATGACGGCATAGACTCTCTCCACTTGGAGTCTTGCTCTTATATGATTATTATTATAATAAGAAACATCTGTACTAATTTTCAGATTTTATCACAAAGGTGAACATTAAAAATCGTGCTTTAAAAACTTCACTATTAGCATAGTTAGGTACACAGTTCAGTTTAACTGCACAAAAATTGTCTCTTTGATATTCTCGCCACTAACAACCATGACTTACTTGACAGCTGAGAGTGATTAATTTATGTGGGGACAAAGGAGAATAATATATTCTCCCGCACCCACATGATCTCGTACTTAAAGTAAAAAAAATAAAGAGGTCTTTAATTTAATAAAAATACATCATCTCATTTTAAAATGTTTTAAGTTCTTGAGTAGAGAGTAATTAAAAAATTATTGTTCATTTTCAAAAATTTAATAACCAAACGCAAACGGTTATCGTATAGTAGAATGAAATAAGAGATAGGTTCATTTATACTTATTTCTATTCCTCTTAATTCATAAAGAAATATAGGCATGCTCTTTTTGTGGGACATACTGTGAAATTTATATAGTACTTTCACAATCAGATTGTATCTTAAATTATGTAACAGCACATTTCTTCCAATTTACCCACACAAACATATTAACAAAAGCTGTAATTTGCTTTATCTTTGTTTTTATATTTTCTTGTCTGCTGGAAATATGACTTAAAACGGACTGAAGTACCTCAGTGCCGTAATGATAAGCTATTTATACCGTGCAGCGGGGTATTTTTTTATCTTTAATCTTCTTAACGTCGCTGAAATGCCATTACAGGGACGAGAGTCAAGCACGAGTGTCTTTACAGCAGCGCTAAACTCTCCCTATTTCAGATGTTTAGCAACGCTGTCCGATATTATAACTCTTCAACAGAATAGCACGAGAAAATAAAGATTGCCCAGAGAAACACAGCCTTTGTATATTATTTAAATCTAGAGACAAAGTAGGAATTAATGTACTTCATACAACAATATTACTTTATATTAACTGCATTTTTAAAATATAATTAATAACATGATAGAATAGTATATTCTGTAACAAGTGTGCTCAAGTATAAAGTTTGTGACACGGTAGTAGCCGTAGGCGAATATCACGGTTCCACGAGAGCAGAATAGCTATCCCGTATTCCAAACATGCTGCAGACTACCTACTCTACCACTGTAAATCTAATTGCTTTTAAAAACCTAACCTAAAAAAAGTTAATAAAAATATATTTACATTATACATAAAATTAATGAATTATTAAATTTATATATAAAATAAACTACTTTATACCTACACGGACATAATAATTTGACATTTATACACAAAGGACCCCGCACCATTATCATGGGAAAAAATGTGACACATTTGCATATATGATCTAAGCATATCAATGATTTATTGTAGAGAATCCACAAAATCTTAATTCCTACATTCGCGACTTTACAGGGCTATAACTCGGGAACCTGACATTTTCTGATTTTTTTCCAGAGAACCATTTCAATTCAGAACATCTTAAATAGGTCGTATACCAAGTTTCAGAAAAATCCACGGTCACATTTTTTCCCATGATAATGGTGCGGGGTCCTTTCTTTGAAATAAACGTCACTAGCCCGCGAACCATATTATAGCACAGTGCGCCATAATCATATAAGTAACTAGTTTCGGTAATTAGTTGTGCAATTTTTTACATAAATAACATCATTTTTACTTACATTTAGCATAAATTATCTTTTAAATGTTTAATTCAATAATGACTATTTTGAAATTTAGATTTTTATTTATTTTCGAAATTAAATTAATTAATTTATCTATTAGAAAATATTCAACCGTGCATAAAGTTGGGTATGCTCCACGGGCGTAACTTGCTTTTATGGTTCTTGACGTGTTTTTAGCCCTCGGCTGACGCTCGGGTTCAAAATCACGTCTCATGCCATAGCAGCTTCTTTACACCCACTTTACACCCGTAATTCATAAATAACTGCTTCTATCCTTCGCAAGTTGTCTTTTTCTACAATCTAAGAAGGCCGTATTTCGAATATTTGACGAATGGTGCCAAAATTGTTGCGGATCACTGGGGGATTTTCTAAGCTTGGGGCAGAACATTTGGAACATAGCATAAAACTAAGATCAAAAATACCTGTGATGTGGAAAAAACATAGCCAACTGTTGTCAAAAAATAAATCAGCCAGAAAATTGACTGTCATGTATGTAAGTTACAAAAAACAAATACCAAAATTTCAGAATCAGATAAACCATCATGTCATGACAAAAACTGTAATAATTTCACTCGTAAAGAACAAAATAAACGTGGACGATACTAGAATGATATGACAAATAGTAGAAATGTGAAATTATGAAAATTACCTTGGATGTATAAAAAACCGTAGGAAATTATGAGTGAATTTCAAATTATTTTTCACATCATTCTGGTAATTGACACATTGTTTTTTGTCAATATTGTTGAGGGCTTCTATTCATGTAACAGCCTCTTGAGTTTGTCCAGGATGATGTCGAGTATTCTTGTGTCTTCAAAGAAGAAATGGTAGCCAGTCTCCTTGACGTGCCACTATCTGTTCCATGCTTAGTACGACAGGTAATATATACCCCTAATTTTTTCCCGAAATATAGTAACACCCTGTAGCCCTGTTTATCTTTTGACTGCATTCCCATCCCAATTATAACATTAATCAATGTTTTTATTTAATAATTATTTTTAAGTCAAATTCGTCGTAAAACTGATGCTTGGCGCAATAACCAGTGCAAGAGATCTGGTACATTGGGGTAAAACTGAACAGAACATAACAATACAGAACGTGTAGGTGTAGCAGGGAAGCAGTAGAACAGCAGATAATATTGGAAATTCGTAAATTTTGCACAACGTTGGCCGTGCCTGGTTCGCCCACGTTTACGTACAGATTTTCAATGCTAATTAATTATGGCGAGCTGCGTATTACTATATACACAATAGCCTATGTTACTGCTAATGATTCCATGCACGAGAGTTTACTAGGCATTTAATACGAAGATGTTACGGTAATACTACTCTGAAATTGGTTAAGTTTGTATATTTTTTATTTCTCTGTTCCAATTTTATTAATTAATTACTTATTAAATGTAAAGTATTAAATTTAGCAATAGTATTAGTCTTGCTTGTTAGTTGCATCATGACTATAGGTGGAATGGTAGAAAAACTATCAAAAGTGTAAGTGTACCTACTCTTTTCACATTTTTCACTTTTAATATGAAGACAAATTTGTCTTTAGATGTACAAGAAAGACACTTGTCTATAGGTAATGTAATATTGAGAGTATAAAAATATTAATAGAAATAACGTGGCAAAACTGCAGAGAAAAGAAGAAAATACTATCTTATTTAAATTATGCATTCCTTTTATGTGATATTTATCATATTATCTTTATTTTATATATTTTTATTGTTGACATGGACAAACTGTAAAACGTTGTTGTTTTACCATAACAAAAAGAATTTATTTATGTCTTCAATTTGGACTATTTGTGGTAATATTATTGTAGTCTTGTAGACACCGGGCCTGAAGATGACCCTATAAAGAGTCGAAACCGGTAGTCCATCATTTATTGATAATAAGATCAAGACGTTATTTCTATATTTTTACACAACCTTATATCAAAATTTCATCACAAGGGATATCCTTCAATATTAATTGGGTATAATTATGGTATGAAATAAGTTTTTCTTAATAATCGTAAGAAAATAAAATATAAACAGTAAGAAATATATTATGATTAAAATTACTAAAAACCATATTAAATCGGAAAGTAAATACTTTATTTTTATGTAATTGTATTCGCGATGCCCTCTTAGATCTCAGTGCTATCGGCGAGACCAATATTGTAACCTTACTACTCGAGCCCGTCTACTGGAGCCCGGCCCGCCCAATGCCCGACTATTATTAGGCCCGGCCCAACCCGGCCCGACAATTTCAAATTTTACCAAAGCCCGGACAGCCCGAAGCCCACCTGCTATTTGGCCCGGCCCGGCCCGATATTTTAAAATAAAAACAAAGCCCGGCCCTGCTCGGCCCATAATGTTTCGAAGCCCGGCCCTACCCGGCCCAAGATTTTTTAAGGCCCGGCATTGTCCGGCCCATGGTTTTTCGAAGCTCGGCCCTGCCCGGCCCATGATTTTTTGAAGCTCGGCCTGGCCCGGCTCGGCTCAGCCCTGTCGGCCCATGATTTTTTGAAGCCCGGCCCGGCCCGGCCCGACTTGGCTCGGTCTAACTAAACCTCTAAAATTTAGTTTGTGTACGTGTTATCGTGTTACATATCATACAAAAATTTGTTTAGTAACTGTAGGAAATTATTGTAATATATAACTTAGAAATAATATTTTAATTTAAAAAGCTCGGCTCGGCCTATGCTCGCAGCATAAAAGACCCAGCTCGGTTTAAGCCCGTAGCATATCGGGCCCGGTTCGGCTCAAGCCCGTAGCATAACAAGCCCAGCTCGGCCCAAGCCCGTACCATAACAGGCCCGGCTCGGCCTAAGCCCGTACCATAACAGGCCCGGCTCGGCCCAAGCCCGGAGCATAACAGGCCCGGCTCGGCCCAAGCCCGTAGCATAACAGGCCCGGTTCGGCCCAAGTCCGTCATAGTACAATAAATAGTAAGCCCGGTTAGGCCCAAGCCCGTGATATGGTAGGCCCGGCTAGGCCCGAAGCCCACTATACTAAAAAGAAATAAAGCCCGGGCCCGGCCCACGGGCCTTGCAGTGCTCTACCGTCTACCTCCTAAAATCCAGCACAAAACGTACTAACGTAGCGAGTGTTTTGTGGCCAGTACAATAATGGTAAAATTGGATTTTAACAAGGATTATATACTTAAAGGATCAATTATTAACAGTTGTGCCTTTAATAGTTATTTGTGCTGCTAGGCAGTAAAGTAGCTTATTTCTGGTCCGAAAGATGAAATAGACAGCCGAGGCGCAGCCGAGGTTGGATTTTTCTTGAGGATCAGAAAAGCACTTTACTGGCATGTAGCACATAATATTTTTTATCTTACACAAAAAACCAACACAATAAAACCAAAGGTTATTTCCTTGGCGGCATTTTTAATTTCTTCTGGTGTGCAAAGTAAAACTTCATTAGAATTAGAAGAGTTATCATCATTACCCATACCAACAATATTGTTTATATAATAATTTAGTAATAATAAATACACTTTTTATAAACTTGAAAACTGCTTATAATTCACACCTTTCAAATACTTATTGTCACAGCAGAGCAGATCGTGTATTTATAATACACTTGGTGCCATCTGTTGGTTTGCAACGAAATTATTTTCCAGGTAGCATTTTTAATTTAGTTACCAACAATATTGTTCATTTTAATTTGCAGTTAACTGAATAAACTTGAAAACTGCTTATAATATTTAATTCATACCTTTCAAATATTTATTTTGACAGCAGAACGTGTATTTATAATACGCTTGGCGCCATCTGTTGGTTCGCGCACGAAATTATTTTCCAGTCTAGGCATTTTCTTGTTTTTTGTAGGTCTGACCAACAAATATTTATTTTCTTGCGTCATTAGACGCAGTAAAATCGTATTTTCTGTTTGTGTAAGATAAAAAAAAATTAATTAAAAAATTCTGCAATTTATGCTAACTTTACACGGTTATGTTTTCTGATAGAAATTTAGTAAATTTAGTAAAAAATTTTAAAGGCACATCTGTAGATCAATTTTTTCTCTATTAAAGTACCTATATTATTAAATATTTATTTTAAAAAAATACCTTGAAGTCAATAATAAACTAACAGTTTACTCGCAACGAAAACACTACAGTATTTTTCAACTTCAAAATGACATTGCATTGCTAGGACGCGGTAAAGTACGAGTTTCGGACTGGTTTTTGTAGTGGGGAAAAGAGTGGAATAGAAAAAAAAATTCCGAAAAAACCTAAACGAGCCGCTTAAGCTCTGAGAATAATATAACAACTGTTTTAAATATTAACAGATATTGTTGTTAGGATATAATAACAAATAATCGCACTCAATGACTTAGCTCAAATGCAAAACCTGCTAGTGTTAGAAATATTACTGCTGTAGCAAGCATTAGAATGGCAATGACATCGCGAATTAGTTACCAAAGTTATTTTCAACTTAGGTACCTTGGTATTGGTAATATACCACTCTACATATAAGTAAGTACATATTTATTATTTTACTATACATTATGATTTCTATATTTATTATGGTAATCTAAAAACGAATTTTAAGAACAAAAATAGAATTTTAAATTAATTAATGTACTGGCTTTATATCAAGTATATTTATTTCAACTTTCTTTAAAAATGAAAGTTACAAATAATTATGTTCACCGTTCAAAGAGCAAATTGCAAATATACTGCGTAATCTGCAATGTTTATTCTGCAAATAAATAGTCCAACTTTAGTATTAGCCAAAAGTGTCCCATAATTTTTATCGTTATGACATTTTCAATGATATAAACCCTGAAACCCATTATGTTCCGGAAAATTTTTGGCACAGTTTTATTTCAAGTTAAACTTTTACAGATTATAGTTCCAGAGTGTTATAAATTACTCCATGCTCCTTCATTTAACAAATGTTTGCAGAACTACTTATATCTCAAAAAGTATTATTGAGGATTGAAATGAATTTTATTCCTACTTTGGATCGCTATTACTAATATGCTTTTGGTTTGTTTCACATCTCTGAAATTACTATATGTAAATGTAGTGCAGAGTTAATATACGGATAAATCTCTAGAGTTTACAATTTACATACTTTTCTAGATGTAATTTGCAAAATAAATTACTACAAAACTTTTTCGATTTCATTGTTATTTCGTATTTGTAAATTTATTGTTTTTATCTCGTGTAAGTTTGTTAACATTTATGCGAGTATATTTTGTAACAGCATATTATAGGATTGCTAATGTTAGAATCCATCACATCAGTATAAATTTTGATATACACACTATACACAATATAAACTAAGAACTACAAATAAAATGTTGAGGTAGGTTAAATTTTATTTCGTGAAAGAATTAAGCATTACTTTACTTTAATCGAGCAGAAACTACGTATGGAATTTAAAAGTTTATAGCGCGCCTTCCACTAGTAATTCAGTGTCCGATAACTTTCCTTTCCAATTGCTATTAATTTCGTTTTTCAATCTTTAACTAAAGTACTGCGATTACATCCAAAAACATTATGCTATTTTATATTTAGTGTCAAAATTAATTTTCCTAATAAGGGGCAAAGCTGGGCTGAATACCGATCAAAACATCAAAAGTACTCAATGAGTACCTACTGACGTTCGAGTACTAGTGAATGCTACTCCTGAGTACCGATTCTGAGTACTTACCTTATTCAGTACACGGGTACAACGGTACTCGTTAGCTATTTTTTGGTACTCGTATTTAATATATTTTGAGGACCTATTTATTTAAAAAAATATTGTTTGCATTTATATTTTCATGTTAAATAAATTCAATTTATTGGATTAAAATGGTACAAAGAACACAAACAATAACTATTAATATAACAAGAATATTATGCGATTTCGAATACCGAGGATGTTACTAAGCGACGAAGTGAAACCGAGTCTCTGTGAACATCCAAAGGGGCTTAAATCACATATATTCGCGGTTATATCCTAAGCTTAATCGTATCATCAACGACAGCGATGTTAACTAACGTATTAAGTTCGTAACTAATGAATTATAAGTATCTAAGTAAGGTATTATAAGTAACTAATGTATTATGTTGTTTATAATAATTATTAATAAATGTTACATAATAAATGGTAATATAATAACAGTTGATGATACGATTAAATTATTTAAAATAGAAATATAATTAATATTGGTAGTTTTAAAAGCTTGGCATGATGTCTAGTAAATGTCGTAAGTAGTTAAAAATTAATTAAATATGTTCTTTTGAGTTTATAATCAAAATTAAAATATTTGATCAGTAAATATGGATTATATAATATTTGTTATGTTCCAATTAAATTGTTTCAAATTGTGTGAAACAAACAAATAGTAGGTACTGAAAGTAACGAGTACCTACATCAATTTTTTTAATGAGTACCTATACGAGTACTGAGTATCCAAATATAAAAGTACTCATGTCATGAGTACCGGTACTGCGCAACGAAAGTACTCGAGTACCAATTTTCGAATACATTTATTCCAGCTCTGTTAAGGGCCGGCAATTTCTATTTAGCGTGGTTCTGAATGCAGGTAAAGTCTAGTGTGGATGCTACTGTATTAATCGTTTATGTGTAGCATTTATTGTCCATTATTATATAAAATGCGAACAAATTATAGTTTTTTATTTTCGTGCTAAAGGAAACAATTTAGTGGTAGGCACTTATAGAATAAACTTTAAAGGAAAACTATGCTCTTACATTTTTTAAAAATTCCTTTTTATTAGAAATCAGTGTATCATATTCATGTAACGTAAATCTGCAGAACTATTGTAATACGTATTAGTATACAAATTGATAGTAGTTTGACGATTTTGTTATAATTAAAATTTGCAAAAATCATGAAAATATTGTGTTCATTTAAACTGAGCACGTGGCAGGTGTTTGACTGTATTTGGCATTTAATTTCATGAAAAAAATTAGAATAGATTGAAATTCAGTGACAATGCCATTATAACAGGACCCATGGCGGTATGGCTATGACATCTGACAATCTTAAATGTAGCGTATCATAATATTTTAAACATTTTTGTAATTCAGTTTCTACCTCACAAACTTTCAATGGAAAAGTTTTTGATTTTGATTTAGTAGCCACTGTTCACATGTATGCTGTATAACTACCTGCTACATCAAAGTACTTTTATTTGAACTTCTGCATAAAAGAGTAACAAGATGCGGTTGCGATTTAATAATGTATTTATGCGAGACTTCTGGAGTAGAAGATATTTTTCGAAGTTCTGTCAGTAGTTTGTTGCGAGTTATAAAGTGTAGCAGTCATTGAATGAGAGAACTAAAGAGGGAATGAGACATTTGACGTCTGCGGCAGTGAGTACGTCGCACCCATAGCCGCCATTTGCCGCTCACAATCGAAGAAAGCTTTGAGGTAAAAATAAAGTCGAACGCCTATTTCAAGGGAGTTTGGTAAACTTGTGAACCGTGTTAGATTGATAAAGTGCTGAAACCAGAAACTGCAATAACTTGAAACGTTTTAAAAGTTTCGCAAAACAAATTTTCTGTCACAAAGTCCCGCTCTAAATATTCCAGTCCGCGAGTTTTAAAATTAAAAAAAATAAACTTTCCGTTTAACGCGAGTCGAAGTTCCCAGCAGCCGTTATTAGTTCTGGGGATCTAATTTTTGACTAATTACCATGTTAATTTTGTTCGCAAGTCTTCGGGTATTTTTTTAATGGGTGGAGTTTGGAGCGGATTTTTTCTGATCGCTAATGTTACGTTAAGTTGCGTAACGTTACGTGGCGCGCTGTGGAAGCGAAAGCGATGGTGGCGACGGTGGAGGTTAATGGAAATAATTGGTTCTGCAGGCACAAGAAAACCGAGAGAAAGGGTCAGCAATCGTCATTAATCATCGAACTTCATGTTTCACACGCCAACGTTGCTTTAGCCTGCAGATCTAGATGTCGCAGCTAGGCTTAGGATTTTGCTCACATAAAGAACTATAGTTGGATCAACCCAACCAGTTGGGAATCTTCATGCAGACCACTGCAATCTGAAATTAAGGAAATAACAAAGTAAGAAATTACCTACGTAAAAAGCCCACCGCTTTTATTTGTGAATAGAGTGAACAAACAAATAATTTTAATTATCTGTTTTAGTTTAATATAAATAAAATGTATCAAAATGAATGAATATACGCCGCAGGCGAATTTTTTTTCAGTTAACCCGGGGGAGGTCGCGTAAAAACAAAATAATTAGAGGTCTAGTGGGGTCATTTCGACCCCAATTTAAAATCTAGTTTAATTAATGTTTCATTAAATTTTTCATTAATTAGCAGGTATGGAAACATAATAAAAGTATTTTAGATTACAAATAACGAAAATTAACCCTATATTATAATCTATTACAGAAAAATACTGATAAAATAAAATCGGATTCGAACTTGTACAAAAATAGACCGTTAATAATATTTTTTTACCTTCCGTTTACCTGTAAAGGAAGGTATTGGAATCATGCTAAAAATCGGGTAGTGAGTTTTTAGTGGATGAGCACGAATTAGGGTCCTTACAATTAATTTTTGATAGTTTCACGATGATGTCTGTATGTATGTGTGTGTGTGTATGTGTGTAGCTATGTGGTCAAGGCCGGATTTCTGTCAGTCTATCCGACTGACTCAAATACGAATTACCCAAAAATTTTGATATTTGGTATTTAACATTTGTATATAAACTGGAAGAACAAAAAAATTAGATTTTGGTATAAATATCTTCACCGGAAGTGATATTTTTTGAAGATTTAAAAGATTAATTGTCAAAAATTTATATAAATTTGGATAAATATAGTATTTATTTGTGATAAGAATAAGAGGCAAACTTACGTTATAAAAAATTGTCTTTATCTGGTAGCATCAAAGAACTGCAGTAAAATTTAAAAAATAAATTTATCAAATAAAACGTTGAAATCTTGTAATCCATGTTCGACTGAATTTTGTTTCTGTGTAAAAAATATTGACAGGGGTGCGTTCCAAAACCTTACCATGGAGCACAGAGTAAAGTATTTCAGTAAGAGTAGGTTACTCCAGGGTTTTGTGGGGTTTCGAAATGACGTAGAGTAGGAAATATTTTATGGTGATATAACCTATAACCACATTTATTTGATATACAAAATTGATCTTGCATCATGGATAATAGAAGGGTGTTAAGTTATCGAATATTTATTCATATTCGCGCCAATTTATAAATGTAGTCCTGGTAATGTTTTCTAATATATTTATGAATATACCTTTATTTTCCAAAATCAACATATTATCTTCTTTTAGAATACAAATTACTTACTATAATCGTTTGCGTCAATTTGTGTGGCTGATTCCAATTCGTTGTCCATTATAAATTAATAATAATAAAATATTATGGAACAGACAATTTAGGTTAGCACTATTTGGCGCCAAAGTCACCAGAGTACGTTTGTACCCTCCTATTTTACAGGGTACGAAGAGTATGCTCTTCGAGTAAACTCGAACAGTTTTGGAACACTTCAGAGTTTCCACTGGAGATATACTCAAACCTTTTGGAACGACTTTGAGCATACTCTATACTCTGGAGTATGGTTTTGGAACGCACCCCAGGTGAGATGGGTGACAAGTTGACATACTAGTGCTATTATATGTCATAAGTAAGATATTAAATGTAGTAATTGAACGGAGGATGGCTTCAGCACAGAAGTTTTCCTGTGAATGAATCTTTTTATTCAGATGATGCAAATTTCTGTGTTTGAAGATTTTAGATTTTTATTTGTATATTTTAAATGGGCACCGGATTGTACGTATACATTTCTGTTTAAAGTCTAGATATGGTGGAAGGTTGTGTGATGGCCACGTCAGATTTTTTATATATAATTACAACCTAACTTAAATTATCAAAAACATTTATTCATTACAATAAGTATTTCTGTGATAATAATAATAATAATAAAGTAATAATTAGAAGTCACATGGGGTCAAAAAAGTCCCAGATGTAATTTAAGGTCCTGCTACTCCCGTATCCTTCTGGTAACTGATCTACAAACGTGACAATACTTGAGATAGATAAATAATGAAACGTGCGTATATACAGGGTTGTAATAGAGACAAGAAATGCAAGTACAAACTTGCGCGGGTAAAAGGTAAAATGCCTTGTAATTGAAAGTAACCCTCTGTATACCTGCTTGTATAGGGAACTCCAAATGTTCTGCCCCAGCCTTAGAAAATCCCCCAGTGATCCGCAACCATTGTAGCACCATTCGTCAAAATATTCGAAATACGGCCTTCTTAGGTTGTAGAAAAAGACAGCATGCGAAAGATAGAAGCAGTTCTTTGTGAATCATTACTAAGTCAGGTAAAGGAAAATTGTAGAACGTTTGCTTTGAGCTTTAGTTTAGAAACATATTTTCCTTAGTTGTTTTCATCACTGCATTACATTTCTAAACATAAATTGCATTATTATGAAATGACAGTAATAATGTTTCAGTAAATTAAATGAGAATAAAACATATCAAACTGTTTTATTGAAATGCGTGTTGCAAGATTGTATGCATTAGGCATAAATTAAAAGTTTTTTTAAAAGAAACTATGATTTATTGTCCTAAAAGTTACAATTATTATCAAGCTTCGTTACTATCATGTTTCCCGTTCCTGCCTAAATTATTGCACTTACGTATAAACATCTATGTGCTAAAAATGTATCCGTGAAAATTACTACTTTACAATCATTGTTTTCTAAAATATCTACATAAACAATATAATTATTTGTATTAGTCTTTGTTTAAATAGGTATATAAAAGCAACTAATGTTATAATCGATTTGCGACGTTTCCGAAACGTCGTATAAATAAATATAAATATACAGAACAAAACCCAAACAAATAATTTATAAATAAAGACAGTGAGAGTAACAATTTTAAAATTTTTATACAAGTAAAAATTTTAATTTACTTAAAACACAAAACAATAAATTCAAATAATTTCAATTGTGGCATTATGGTAAACATGTGTGTTAGACCTGTGAGCCGCCACGCCACGCCGCCGCCGCCGGTATATATTTCACGCCGACGCCAATATTTTTTACGGCGCGCCGCCATCAATATTCTAAATTAACTAAAAATTTCGACATTGTTAATAGGAATTTTAATAGTTCATATTAAAAAAAATAAAATTGTATCATATGTGGATGGCATCTAATAAGATATTTTCCATTAACTTTGCTACACATATGTAGATATTACGAAGTTAGATAAAAGTAAATTTTGATGTGAATACGCCGGCGTACACCGGTGCGCTGCCTAAAGAAAAGTCACTTAAAAATTAACCGTTTATTTTTAACAATTCGCCGCCGCCACTATTAACCTCAACACTGCACAAGTCAAATTGTGTGTTAATTAATGTAGGTACTGATTAAACACTCAAAGATTTACTGTGTACCGGGTTATGAAATAAAAAATCGTGTGGTGATCATTTTTTATAATCTTGTAATTTTGCCCGGGAATTATTGCTAAAAATGATATTACTTGGATTTTTTTCTATGTAACTTTTTATCGTACTTATTGTTATTATGTATTTAATGTAAACTAAATTAAAATATTGAAAATGAAATTACTAATCATAAAAATAATTAACAATTATAGGTAATTCTGCATATTTTTGTATTTTTATTTCTATTTTTTAATTTTATTTTATTAATTCAATATACTTACTTAGCAACCCCGTACAAAAATCATTCGTCAAAATGTTATCCATGTTATGCTGCAATTAGATTTTTTTACTTTCAATTTATTCGGTCAGTTTAGGATAGGATCGCCTTCATTTTTAAATTTTACCTTTTGTCAGTACCAATAATTATCTTATGTATTTAATATAAAATTTGACAATAAGTTAATTTTTTAGTTTTAAGGTATTGTGGCAGTTTTAAGATACAAATTTTTATAAAATTGTTTATTTAAAAGAATTTTTTCATTTCAAATAACGCAATTTTTGTTTAGAAATTTAATGAAGTGAAGAAAACAAAACTATGGAAATTGTATTTCTATACCGAAACAGAGCTCAAAGCAATTATTGTTCTACACTTTTCCTCTACCTGGCGTAATCCGCAATGATTCACCGAGAACTGCTTCTATCTTTCACATGCTGTCTTTTTCTACAACCTAAGAAGGCCGTATTTCGAATATTTTGACGAATGGTGCTACAATGGTTGCGGATCACTGGGGGATTTTCTAAGGCTGGGGCAGAACATTTGGAACATAGTTGTACCTCGAACGTACTCTTGGTAAAGTTTGTACAAAAATATATCGTTATAGCTTTGACTTACTAAGCTGGCGGAGTGCCGCACACAGCAGGGAGTAGCACTACCTTTCGCGAGGGGCAGGATTAGCAAAATTTGAAATACACTAGGGTTTTTCATTTCAATTAATTAGACATTTTAAAATTTCTATTAGAGTTCATGCCAAATAAAAATGGGAATGTCAATCATTCCTCGCGCATCTTCTGTCTCACACCAGCAGCGTACAAAGAAATAGCATTGGCCCGTTCAAGTAAGGAGGGTGGAGCAAATGCAAATGCGTCTTCTGCGCATCGGATCTCATTCCCATTTCTATTTGGCACGAACTCTAGTAATGAATTCCAAAAATCAAATAAGGGATTTCGTTCAATTAGGAAAAAACAAGATTAGTGAGAACATATCTTGAGATAATTAAGATTTTTAAGTTAAATCAAATTGGAAAATATTTAATACGTACCTGTTCTCTCAAAAATAATAAATCTCAGCTTAAATCCACTTAAATGTTTAACAATAGACCTGCTGTGAGGGCCATAACGATATACCTTTGGACAAACTATATTCAAACTTACCGCGTCTTTTCATTTAATTTTGAAATAGCATGTCTTCCACCCGCCACTAAATGGTGTAGTGAGATTGTTTTCAACCACACAGTTGCAAATGCCTTTCTGTCAGAAGTGCCCAAAGTTTTTTGCTTGAAAAAGTAACTATTTACCTTTGTTGTTCATACATACGATAAGTATACAATTTATTTTGCTAATAAATAGCATCGCTAATGTTTTGTGCCGATTCACTGATCATTTGGCTATTTACTTCCTTGCTCAGACGCAAACTATTTCTAACCTAATTTTTTCTACTAATATTTTTTTAAATATTAACATGGTGTTGTACCTCGAACATAGCAAACACGATATTCCTCGGACATGTCCAAGGTACAACATGTCGTATTACATTGGATAGGTTCAAGGTTCATAATGAATCTTCATATACGAATCCAAATATTATCCTGATCAGATTTTAGAAATAAGAAATAAAGGAGCAGTAGTGAGTGTAATGCACGAAATAGAAATCAGTTGGAAATAGTCGGAAAATTTACTCAATGCTCTACTTGTATATTGGTACAAATATCTTAACCGGAACTGGTACCTTTTAAGAGTGAAAAAATGGTTTAAATTTTTTTATTAAATTTAGGTTAAATATTGTATTTGAAATGTTCTCATGACTAGATATTAAATCCCTTAATAATTGAACTTATTTTATTTCAACCCAAAACATTAAAGTTATAGGGGATTGTAAATTGTAAAACCCTGAGTTCGATGTACATTATCCTTGTTGTACCTTGGACCTAATTTCACTTTTTTTTAAATATGTATTTCTTAATATTGAGTTTTCCTTCCCAAAAAAATCCATAATGCGTTAAAACCAAGTACTATCAAATTACTTACAACAGGTGATCCTAACTGAATAGTTTGATTCACAAAAAAATAAATAGAGAAAATAGGTCCACGGTATAACAGGTTCCCTACGTACCTGCCTTAAAATTTATACAACATATTTTCCTAAATTATTAGTAAAATCACTAAAAAAGTTTCAGTTTGCAATTTGGCCCCCAAACCCAAAAGGCCTTAGTCTGGTCGGAAATTGCCGACTTTCCAATCGGGCCAGGCGACCCTGGAACATTCATAATAAAATATCCACTAATTTGATCGCTTGTTAAATATAATGTTGGCATAATGTTTGGCATTCTTCTTGACATAATGGCTAGTTTAATTATAATTATTGTGATTATAATTACGTATCTATAGATTGTTTATATACTATAAGGATGTTGTTAATTTATAAGGTATTGTATGTTTTGCATTGAAGGAATAAAGTAGTAAATTGCAGTAACGGAAGTTTAATAAATACCTAAATTATTGTATATGTGGTGAAATACAAGCGCAAATAGTTAAAAAGTGCTAAAACTACTAACAATAAATATTCATCTACTTACCAAATGTAAAAATATGTTCTTTAATAACTAAATGAATATATCTGTAGGTACCAAATACATAATTTACTAAGATTCGAATTTAAATGTACGTAGGTAATTTACAATTTATTATTTGGTTTTAGTTTTTTCACCTTAAGAGAATTTGAAAAAGTTTGATAACATTATAAATAAAATTCCTACATACAACACACATGCATTATTTTGTTTATAAAACTAAATTCAAAACATAATGTATTTTAGATCAAGAGGGGATCAAGGCGGTACCTTCCATGTGTTATTATTATTTTATTACAATATTATATTTAATATTTAACAAGGTAATTTTCAGTACAGTGCAGTGTAATATTATTTTTAATATTACGAGCTTTTGTATATATTTATATAAATTTTATAGTAGCTAAATTTTCAAATTATAATAAACATTTTAGTATCCACAGGCATGAGGACAATAATGATTATAAATACTGAATTTTAGCTTGCAATTTTATACACCACTAAAATTGTTTGAAATTCTCGTTTAATTTTAACGGTTTACCAACTATTATAACATGAAATTTTCCGTTGTATGACGTTCTTTCAACAGACCAAACTGCTCCAATTTCTAACTCAAGCAACTTATTATGAGGGGTCAGTTTATTTTCTCTTGGTCTTTGGACATAAAACGCTGTCATTAAGCTCAAAGGAACCCACTCGAACGGCCATTATTTGTGAATGTGTAACATCACTATCGGTTGAGCGATACTTAAAACTCTAAAGATGCGTATATATTAGCCCAGGCAGAAATGGACTAGTTCGGTTGCCGTAACTTGACAACGGACTTTTTCTTTTCTTTATGCTTGTTGTTATATAGTAGTTTAGTGGCTATTTTATTACAGGCATTTACTGTTATTGCTTCAGTTTACTTAAGGTGCTAGTTTGTTTATTTTTATTTTGTGTTATATTGGACTCTTATTAATTTTTCCGTTTAGTATTATTTTCAGAATCTTATCATATAAAAGATAATTATTTAAAAAGTATAATATGAAACTGAATTTGTTTAAAATTAAACTAGTAAAAATTAACCTTATCTAACGTCGCGTATTGACTATTCAAAATTATGGTTTGGTAATGTTAGGTTAGTATCCAGTTTTTACTAGTTAAAACTAGTTTTAACTGACTTCGGGTATTGACGGTAACATTATAATATAAATAAATGTAGCATATAATCTGGTAAACATTATGTAGGTACTTATTGGTTTCTGATTTATAAAAATGTTACACCTTACAATTTACTGAAATATTAATATAATATTTAAACAGAGATTATATATAAAATATAGGCTCTTATACGTAAATTATAATTAATTTAGTTCTTAAAAAATTAAAATTAAAAATTCTTTTAAAATTATTTGATTATTAAATTACAGTTAGTATTTTATGTAGCATTATATGGCTTAAATAAATTATTGTAATACCTAGGTATAAAAGTATTATATTACAATTAACTAAAAAGTTAGCTTACGTTTTTCCATTCTACCAATTAAAAAAAAAATAATATAAAAAAAATCTTCACTGAGTTGATATTAAAACAGTTATTGTAGGTAACTTGTTTGTATTACCTATACATTATTCTAAAAAAAAATTTAAATGAAAAACAACTGCCAAAATTGATTGATGATACTGTAGGAAATAGTAATTTATGGCATTATTATTTGGGAGTGTCTATTCGTACGCTACCGGTCCACCGGTGCACCGGTGACTCGGGTAACATCGGCTACCGGTGCTCACCAGTGGCACTGGCACACCGGTAGCACCGGGGCACCGGTCATCGGCACCGGCGCACCAGTGGCACCGTCGCACGAGCAGCACCGGGGCACCGGTCATCGGTACCGGCGCACCGGTGGCACCGTCGCACGGGCAGCACCGATCATCAGCACCTGCGCACCGGTGGCACCGGTCATCAGCACAGGCGCACCGGTCATCAGCACCGGCGCACCGGTAGTACTGGAGGCACCGGCGCACCGGTAATACCGGTAGCACCGGTAGCACCGACGTACCGTTGGCACCGGTAAATAGCACCGATATATCGGTGCTACCATTTTTCAACATCTAACAAATTGCAAAAGTTATAAACAATTAATGATGAAGAAAAAAAGGTATTTCGTTTTTCGCTAATATTTATATATACTTAACAATATCACGTCATGAAAGTTTTTAAAATTTCAATATTTTGTTTATTATAATTTTTGCAAGTCAACAAAAAATTAAATATTGAAAAAATCTTTTTCTTAAACTAACGTTAGATTATTACTGTTTTCGCAACTAACAATAACGTTAAATAACGTACCTAAGGATTTTTTTATCTCATTTGTTTACAAATTGTTTATAAACAAATGGACTAGTTTCATACTAATGGAAATTTTTTTAAATATTTTGTTGTCTTGATAAAATAATGATTTTTAAGAAAAATAAGTTTTCTTAAAAAAATGTTTTTATTGTTTAAAATAATTTTTTCCATATTTCCATTGTTTTAAATAATAAGTTAAGAAATTACTTTATCTTTAAAAATCATAATTGGCACTTTTCAATAGAACAACCAAAAAAAAAATTTGTGTTGATAATTTCATTGTTTATTAAGTTAACAATTTGTTATAAACAAATTTCAAACCTCATTATATTTTTTCCCTGAAACTAATAAAAATTACAAAAACAAACATCTATTGCAAAGTATCGAAAAAAGTTTATTTTAATTTTATATTGTACTTTAAAAAATTACGTGCTATAAAAGAAGCACTTGATTTTTCAAGAAAACTGCTATAACTTTTAAACTATTCGAGATACGAAAATAAACATTTAAGTCGTTTTTATATAGGATTGATTGGACTTTTAAATGAGTTATTAACCAAGTTTGTTACTATTGTTGATCAGCTATTATATGCATTTGTTTATAAAATTTAAAGGTTTTTTTGACATTTTCAAATCTTCTTATGGCTTAATAAGTTAAAAAATGCAAATACTGTGTTATTTTGTTCAGTAATAAAATATCTTCCAAAAAAGTTTTTGATGATATTGTTTAAAAGTAAATAGATTTTCCGATCAAATTTTTTAATTTTACTCGAATTTTTTCAAATTTTTATAGATTAATAGTTTATACTTAATGTCAAAAACGTTGATTCCGCACGCTATTCTATAGCGTTTATTGTTTTGTTAACATAAAAATAAAAAATAATTTATGTTTGAGGGGAAAAATAATTTTGGCATCCATAATTGTAAAAAAACTGCAATATTTCAATATTTGTAAAAAATAAATTTTAATATGTCAACAAAGTTTGGATCTACGAAATAAACGATCGAATTTTTTAAATTCGTTTTAAAACAGAAGATATTTGCGTTCAAAAAATAACAAAAATTGTCAAAATTCAAATTAGCATATTTCGCTTTTAAAGCAAAACTTTTAAATTTTGCATCGACCATTTTGTAGATTGTACTTTTATCTTCAACAATATCTTTAGATTATTATATTTAACAAAACAATAAACGCTGTGGACTGGCGCGCGAAATCCATGTTTTAGGCTGTTTTCTGGCGCGGTAGAGGATCGTCTTAAGGTTGCAATACTATTCTTATAGTTTTTGAAATATTAGAGAAAAAATAAATACCTTTTTTTCTTCATCTTCATTTGTTTATAACTTTTGCAATTTGTTAGATGCTGAAAAATGGTAACACCGGCGTACCGGTGCCACCGGTACTACCGATGCGCCGGTGCCACCAGTACTACCGGTGCGCCGGTGCCACCGATGCACCGGTGCCTATGACCGGTGCCACCTGTGAGCCGGTGCCATCGGTACTACCGGTGCGCCGGTGCCACCGATGCTACCGGTACCACCGGTGCCACCGATGCTACCGGTACCACAGGTGCGCCGGTGCCACCGATGCTACCGGTACCACCGGTGCGCCGGTGCTACCGATGCTACCGGTACTACCGGTGCCACCAATGCTACCGGTGCCACCGATTCTACCGGTACCACCGGTGCGCCTGTGCCACCGATGCTACCGGTGCGCCGGTGCCGACGACCGGTGCCACCAGTGCGCATCGGTAGCCGATGTTACCCGAGTCACCGATGCACCGGTGGACCGGTAGCGTACGAATAGACACTCCCTTATTATTTTTATTTAAATTGAATCTCAGAATCTCCTTTTAGTTTGTAAATTAAAAACTCTCAAAATGATCTTTAAAATAAAAAGTAAATTGCATTGCTAACAATAATTGTTCTGAAGCATTTTTTCACTTAAGTCTCGCCCACGAAGTACTTATAATACACATATAAACACTGGAGCAGGTCCCGGTAACTTGTATACCCCTTCCACTAGTTTTATGACTGCCCAAGAGGTTACAGTTCGCCCTGTCGCCGCTAAGCGGTGTCATATCGCATAGGCCACATTTTATTAGGAATTATATAGCAATTTCACTTAAAATCCTCAATAACTTATAGAATATTGTATATATTATAATAAATTACAGAATATACATAGAAATTATACTTTACAAGTTAATCAGCGATTTTCGCGGGTTTTTGATGGCCTATGTTGATGTTGACTGCCATATTGAGTACTCCCTTTACCCCTCAGTACCACGAAACTGGACCAGTTCAGCAGTCACTTTTGCAAGCCAAGTTGGGTTACCTTCAGTGTCTTGTACCGTGCACTGGAGTGAACACTCGGCACTCCATAGCAATTCTGTAGATTTGTGGCATTTTTGTTTACCCTGTGTGAGAGGGAAAGACCACTACTAGGTCCGTGCGTTACCATCTTTACCGTTGTTTATTTTATCGTCATAGAATGCATAGACCGCATGCTCCGAGCTGGCCCGTATTTTCTGTCACTCTCTAAAAAGTAAACCAGAAAGGCCACACTCCATCCGCCTTAGTGTCCACTCCTGTCATAATTATACTTCGCGGTGTCGCCTGATGCACTGCAAATATTTTTTCAATCTCATTATGAGCTAATTGGTGAATGGTGTAGCGTACATATTCTACCTGTCAATTATACAGTATAACATCAAACATCACTGAAAAAACTGTCAGTTTTATTTCAACGTACATTTTAGCAAGCAACAGAACAGTAGCGTGGGGGATGTGAGCGGTGCCCCATACCAGGCGTTGACAGATAGGGGGCGCCGTTTCGGCTTTGAATTTTTGAATTAATTTTTCAATAATTAGTGTAAAATTTATGTTTATTAAATAAAATACTCCTATATTTAAAAATGCACACATTTAAAAATTCGTGGTTTCTGACGGACTAGACTAGCTGTAAGAAAAACTTGTTTTTCAATTTTAGCTTCACATTAATATCATAAGAATGTACAATTTGTTAAATGTTTTCAAAATTAAATATGGCGATTCTGACAAGTAAAAGTAATTCCTAAATTCGCTCAATTTGCATTTATTTCTGCACATAAAGAGGGAAAGGCATTCTGTTATTGTGTTATTCATCTCTTAAAATTCAATATTATGAAGTAGAAAATAATGTAAACTAAAGGACTCATTAAATTAATTTAATTGTATGCCCTATTTTTTCAATAATTATATTTTTTGTATTAAACTAATACATAAATTTAAACAATAATTCATTTTTTATAGCAAATTCAAAAATAAAATACTTAAATTTTATATTCTATATAACCAGGTTCTTCAATTAATATAATTCTAATATTAACATACAATATTTCAAATAATATATTGCAAAAAATTCAACAATTACACAATTTTTTAATAATTTTTATGTTTCTAATTTAACCTAGTGTACATTTATATTAATATTTCAATTTCTGCACCTATACACATAATAAATTCAAACCAATAACCAAATCTTGCGGTTTTAGACGGATTAATTAACTTCACCTGTTCGTTAGTAGTGACGAAAAATTGATTTAAACGGACGTTTTTATGTCGTTTCAGAGTATTTTCGTGTTAAATTCGCGGTCTTTTGACTATTTCGCGAGTATTAATGTGTTTTAGTGTTAATGTAGTGCTTTTGAAATGTGTTGGCCAAGTGTGAAAAGTGAAACATTAGTGTAATGGATTATTTCATTTGGACTAGAAGGTAGCAGTCACCGGATGGACCAATTCCAGTTATTAAAAAGGTAGGAAAATATATTATTTTGTTGTACGTAAATGTATATTTGTGTAGAGAAATAAAAAAGAAATTCCGCAAAATATTTGAATATCCTTGATCGTAAATTCAGTATTGTAGCACGCGAATATGTGCCTAAAGCACACTAAAGTAAATAGTACTTAAGGATAAAACTTGAATGCTGCATAAGCGCATATAGCTGAAGATCTGATGCAGTATCTAGGTGTTTAAAAATAATAAATAAAGTATGAAATAACATGAGCTACATACAAAATAATTTATAATTATGCAATGAAATTATTTACGTTTATTAAAAAAATAAAAATTTATGAAATAATAAAAAATGTCTTGTAGGAACACTTGATTCAAATAATCAGGGTCGCAGCTAGACAGGGCAAAGATCTGCCTGTAAAAACTCTTGCCCTTCCTGGCGCTGAAAACTTTATTTGTACCTACTTTCATCATTTTACTGATAAAAATCTTAGAAAATTAATATTATATTTATTTGAAAAAAAATCGATGGAATACGAATTAAATCTTCGAATCAGAAACCGAGGTTCGACAACTGGTAATGGCATTAAGTATCACCGACACATTCTCATATTAACGTCGCGCCAGGCTTTACATATTGGCGTTCGATTTAAAAGCCAAAATTTGAAAAAAAAATCTGAAAGTTTCTGATCTTCTGTTATCCGACAATTATTTATTTTTCACAAGAAGTAGGTTTAAAACATACAGCGTCACATCCGAGGTGACATCTCTTTAAAAAATGTAACTTTCAATAATTATAAGACATTTGACCTTGACTGAAAGAAATTTTCACCTGCGGAGCATTTTGTTCCTAGAACAACATCACTGTTGCCCTTTCCTTCAGTAGGTACATTAACTTTCTCCTTTTAATAGTAGGCTTCCTCAGAAGTAAATTATTATAAGCACGCCAACGCCACTGTATACCCTTCATTTATGTAATATTCAAATATTATGATATATCCTGTATATTTACTTGCAACGTAGGTAACTTACGAAAAATATAAATTTGAAGGAGAGGTGCCAATTTTGGTTTTTTGTGTCAGGCGCCGTATTTTTACGCTACGGCTCTGGCAAGCAACACATTCAAAACTAGGTAAATATTTGACACGGTAAGATAAACATCCACCCATTGCATTTCCAACACAAATTGTTCAAAGAAATATTTAGCATTTCACAAAGACGCCAGCAGTGTTTCAGTTCTCAGGTTACGTGGATTCGAAGCGCCAAAGAAAAATACATAAAAAGGGTTGCTACTTATAGACTCCTTTGTGAAAAACAAGAACGATTGTAAAAAAGCCAAGGGTTGGTGTTGACGAATAGCGCGAATTATAAGCAAAGGCCGAGTTAATGGCTCATGCCATTTACAGTTTGCGTTTATCCGCCGAAGGGCCGAGCGTTCCCACAAGTACTTTCCATTCATTCTAGTGGCAAACAGCCGCTTCGAACTCATATTGGATTTGTATTCTTTCTTTTCTTCTCTGCTTTGCGATGCTTTGGTTGATGATGGTGCAAGGCGGCAAAGCTTCTGCTGCTGTTACTGTTCATTACGAGGTGATGGATTTCCAGGCATTAAAGATAATTTAATTCTCGATTTTGTGATTTCGAGGTTTAGCTGTTTTCAATCATCCATCTGACTGCTGCATTTATACTTTTAAAACTTTCTTATGAAACTTTTACTTGCATAATTTAAATTAGAATTTTTGTTGAAAAAGACCTTCGTTTCAAATAAGTTTACGCTAACACTGGTATTTTAGATTTTTGTAAGTTTGTTTAACAAAATATTTTTAATAATGTATGTTACAGAAGTTTTTGCAAAAATATCAAACTGTTTTCATAAAAAGTATTTAATTAATTACTTAGTAAACGAGTATAACTACAGGCTGTGTCAAAAAAATGTACTCACACTTTCAATGACGAGAAAAATATTATTTATTAGCATAAATTGAAATGAAATACATTCGAAACAAGACAAATGTAATTGAAGAATCATGTTCGTAAATGTTCAAATTGATGACCATTATTGTTCAGACAACGCTGATAACGCGCACTAACAGTTTCGCAAACATCACGAAAGTTAAAGTGTGAGTAAATTTTTTTTAGACATCCTGTATTTCGAACCTATTTTCTTTTTTAAATTATATCTGGTTATTCTGTTGGTATTGACTACAAATACGGTTAGACGTAGAAAGTTGAAATTTTGTATTTAGGACTGTTATAGCATCTAGTTGTGCACCTCCTATTTTTGGTTTCAATCTATATATCGGAAGTAGTACTTTTTTCAAATATTTCGATAAATATTTAATTTAAGACAATTTTTTAAATTTTAAATGAAAGATTATGTGATTATTACCTACAATCGGTATTTTATAAATATTTTTGTATCTGGTATCATTTAGGAATAATTAAAGTATATATTTATAATTTAGTATTTCGGTATCTTGTAGTCCATGATCGATTAACATTTGTTACTACGTAAAATTTAAATGATTATGACATGACAGTGACAATAGTAAAATATGCTTTATATCTTCTTCTGCAGTTTAAATAAAATGACTAAAATATATTTGTGAGTATAGAAGAAAGAATTTTTTTATATTATTCTACATTTTAGTTATTAAGAAAAGTATGAACACACAAGGCGTACAAGGAAGTCATGTGGTGTCCACGTCAGATTTTTAAAATGAAACATAGGGAATAAATGTCATTTGTTAATTACTGTCACAGACCTACACCGAGTGCTGCAACAATATTAAGAATAATAAATAACTTTAGAGGAAACCACATGGTGTCCACGTCAGATTTTTTTTATATGTAACTGTGGTATTGACTATTGAGAATTTTTTAATGCGAATTAAATTAAAAATATTAATGTTAGGCATCAATTAATTTATGCAGGGCTGTAGTCAAGTTATGTTTCTAGGAAGGGCCAAATATTTAGTAGACAGGGCATATCGATCTTGCATATATAATGACGGTCAGGTATAGTCGAGAAAAAAAATTTTCATTCACGGTCAAATGCCTTGTAATTGAAAATTACATGTTTTCTCAAGGGATACGAAGTTGCATATTTTTAACATACTTCATGTAATAAAATAAATGCACGTGTAACAAGGTCACAAACAGTCACGTGACAGTCAAAAACTAAGCGCGCGAACCTGTTTGTGGACAACCGAACAAAATTTTAACTTTCTTATGGAGTATTCATGTTTACTTTTGTAAAAATATCTTTTATTCGCATTCTACGTTGTTTTTAAAAAAGAAAACGTATGAAGTTGATTAAAGTAAGTTCATATATTATACTGGTTACATAAAATTATCGTAAATATAAAGCACTTTTAAAATATTTTTATGTTAAAAGTGTGGTATTGAACTGTTGTCATCATAATAAAAACAATTTATAAAACTGTAATATACCCGTTATATTTTGTGTATTTTCTTATAGATTAAGAAATGTTATAAGTTTATTCATTTAACAATTAGTGAAAATCCATGCACTTGATACAAAACATCAACTTAACCTATACATTTAATGTGTTCGTAATACAAGTCTCATTTAAAATTATGCTTGTTTTGTATGTATTTATTTAATACAAATATATTATATATAGACTTACCCTTCTTGAAAAGTATACAATATAAATGAAACACGCAATTAATACTGAAAAAACACACAAATAACTCATAAGAACCAAAACCGCCATAAAGCCCTGTTCGCACGGCGATCTTTGGAGATTCTACGGAGAGTAGTCACTGAAAAGAAGAAGTTTTTTTTCTTTCTAGTGATAATTACGTTAAATTCTTCTTTTCCAAGACTCATTGAAAATTTAACAAATAATTCTCACTAGAAAGAAAAAACTTCTTCTTTGCCGTGACTTTGACTCTCCGTAGAATATCCAAAGATCGCCGTGCGAACAGGGCTTAAGACACAATGTTAAACTGAAAAGCAGTTGTCCACAAACATAATCCCGTCAAATCCGCCACATTGGCCACGCCTCCTGCAAGTACTTTATTGTCTGATAACAGAAGGCACAGACACTTTTAGAAAACAAGATTTATTTTTTCAAATGTTGGCTTTTTTTACAAAATAAAATCTATCGCCGATGCGCGCAATGAACGACGGTGTAATATGAGAATATGATGAGTGATACTTAATTCCAGTTATCGAACTATTTTGCAAATAAATAATATATTAATTAAAAAAAAAAAATTGTAAGTATGGTTTTAGCTCCAGGAAGAGCGAGAGTTTTTACAGGCAGGGCTCTCTCTAAATATGGCCCTGTCTTGAATTAATGCAAATATTTATTACATTACGTAATACAATATATTATACAAATACGGTATTATTGTTAATAATTGTTAATAAAATACGTTTCAATTCAATTTAAATATTGAAACGAACAGGCACGAATTTCATAGAAAGTAACGATATTAACAAATGAAGAAGTATTTTCATCTGGGTTATTCTTTGATCAAATTTTTAAGTGAAATAAAGCACACCGTACGTTTTTCTTTTCAATATTTTTTTATAAATTGAAACTTGAACCTGTACTGGTCTGTCTTTCTCAAGGTCAGCCTGTTCTTGAAGACCTCGAGGGGGTACACTGGTCTAGCTAACGCACCCCGCCATGGCTTCCGCCAGGAATCGTTTGTAAATCACGAGAGATGTTCCGTCGTCGCTCTTCAACATTTGCTTTACTTTCTCGTACACAGCGAATTTTGTTGCGGACTCCGGGAAAATCTTGATGACGTTAAGAAAATTGCCCCGCCACAGGCCAGAAATACTCCCCTCTTTAACTAATTCGGGAAAACACTTCGAATTTTTTTGGTTTCTCGTATTAACCTGTAACATAAAATATTTCATTAAAATTTGTGTTAGTACTTTTCAATAAATTTAATAGCATTCTAAAACTATTTACCCTTCAATATACTGTTCATTTTTCTTCAATGAAACAAATATAAATTAAATAGAATGTTTATTTTTACCTGCAGAACCAGCTTAAATAGTGCAAAGTTATATGATTACGGCAATAAAATTTAATCAAATCAAAATTTTATTTCATAATAGACAAAGAGTAAACGATGCTATTAAATTTATTAAAAAATACTAACACAAATAATAATGAAATATTTTATGTTTCAAGTTAATACGAGGAATCAAAAAATTTCGGAGTGTTTCCGCGAATTAGTTAAAGAGGGAAGTATTTCTGGTCTGTGGCGGGGCAATCTTATTAACGTCATCAAGATTGTCCCGGAGTCCGCTACTAAATTCGCTGTGTACGAGAAAGTAAAGCAAATATTGAAGAGCGACGACGGAACATCTCCCGTGATTTACAAACGATTCCTGGCGGTGGCCATGGCGGGGTGCGTTAGCCAGACCAATGTACCCCCTCGAGGTCTTCAAGAACAGGCTGACCTTGAGGAAGACAGTCCAGTACAGGTTCAAGTTTAAATGTATAAAAAAGTATTGAAAAGTAAAACATACGGTGTGTTTTCTTTCACTTAAAAATTTGATCAAAGAGTAACCCAGATGAAAATACTTCTTCATTTGTAGTCCAGTCATTAGAGACATAAAAAAGGTGTTTTCGTGCAAAAGGTTGAGGAGTTTTGAAACTTGGTAGGATTGTAGACTAGGTAGCCCTAAGTATGCCCCTAAGTTTGCGAACTCGAGCGACCGCCGCTCCCGCCGCCATCTTGGAAAAATGGCGCCCAAAATCAGTTTTTGGTATATAGCTCCGTTCCTGTAGGTTTTAGAGAAAAAGTTTCTATACAAAAGTTGTAGAGGACTAAATTTGCTACAAAATTATTTGTATACTTTTTTTGTCAGGCTAATACTTTAGTAGTTACAGGACCGAATAATAGACTGGATTTTTAAAAATCACAGAAAAGCAGCATTTGCATGCAATTTTTTTCCAATTATGAGCCAATTAGTGTACCTAAAGTTGTTTCATAAAATTAAGTAATGAAAACTCATGCTTTTGTCAACTCGTTATTACACCACTCTTGATGATTAAGCCTACTAGATCGAACGCTAACACCAAAAAAGATGGGGTACTTTGCATTTCATGAATAAAGCATACCGTTTAGCATAATATGTGTTCTTTAGATCATTCTCTACCAAACCGAAATTCTAACAACCCCCGGAGTCCTACAGGGGATGTGTATTGCGAGTTGCATATCCATTTCTTGAATTTTTCACGTTTGTCTCGTAAATGGTTATAATTAATTTGTTCAGGTAAAAATATCGACTTTTGATTTCTAGCTGCGATTCCAGAGACATTTTTCTATCAACATTATTATTATCAACATTTTTCGGACCCTGGTTTCAACACAATTTTTTAAAGAAAGAAAAAAATTTGTGTTTTTAAAATTTCTTGTGTTTAATTAACTCTAATTTATAAACGATTTAAGATATTAACTTCCGGGTTCCGGAGTTGGATTTCCCAGACATTTTTCTATTAGATACATTATTTGAAAAACTTCTGAAGGCATTACTAAGTACGAAATTTAAGGTTTTTTTTCCGAGAAAAAATACTAAAATTCTAGTAATATTTTTATTTTTTGTGTTTAATGCACTCTAATTTCTAAACGAATTAAAATATCGAATTTCGGTTTCCTGCATTAGATTCCTTGAAAATTTCTCTGTCAGATACATTATCTTCATTTTTTTAAGTCCTTAATTAAGCCAAAATTGAGACTTTTTCTTCGAAAGAAAATAGTAGAATTTTATTATTTTTTCTATTTACTGTTTTTAATCAACTATAATTTCTTAACGGGTTATGATATTGAATTCCGGTTTCCGGCATTGGATTCCTTGCAAATTTCTTTTTCAGATACATTATCTTAAGTTTTTTTGAAGTTCTTGATTAAGCCAAAATGGAGACTTTTTCTTTGGGAGAAAATAGTAGAATTTTATTATTTTTTCTTTTAGCTGTTTTTAATCAACTATAATTTCTTAACGGGTTATGATATCGACTTCCCGGTTCCGGCATTGGATTTCTTAGACATTTTTCTATTGGACACATAATTTTAAATATTTTTGTAGATCATAGTAAGGTTGATTAAACACAAGAAATTTAAAAAACACAATTTTTTTTTCTTTCTTTAAATAATTATGTTGAAACCAGGGTCCGAAAAATGTTGATAGAAAAATGTCTCTGGAATCGAACTCAAAAGTCGATATTTTACCTGAAAAAATTAATTATAACCGTTTACGAGACAAACGTGAAAAATTCAAGAAATGGATATGCGACTCGCAATACACATCCCCTGTAAGACTCCGGGGGTTGCTAGAATTTCGGTTCGGTAGAGAATGATCTAAAGAACACAACATATTATGCTAAAAGGTATGGTTTAATCATAAAATGCAAAGTACCCCATCTTTTTTGGTCTTAGCGTCCGATCTAGTAGGCTTAATCATCTGGAGTGGTGTAATAACGAGTTGACAAAAGCATGAGTTTTTATTACTTAATTGCAAGAAACAACTTTAGATACACTAATTGGCACATAATTGGAAAAAAATTGCATGCAAATACTGCTTTTCTGCGATTTTTAAAAATTCAGTCCATTATTCGGCCCTGTAACTCCTAAAGTATTAACCTGACAAAAAAAGTATAAGAACAATTTTGTAGCAAATTTAGTCCTCTACAACTTTTGTATAGAAACTTTTTCTCTAAAACCTACAGAAACGGAGCTATATATCAAAAACTGATATTGGGCGCCATTTTTCCAAGATGGCGGCGGGAGCGGCGGTCGCTCGAGGTCGCAAACTTAGGGGCATACTTAGGGCTACCTAGTCTACAATCCTACCAAGTTTCAAAACTCCTCAACCTTTTGCATGCAAAAAGTCTCTAATGACTGGACTATTGTTAATATCGTTACTTTCTTAGAAATTCGTGTCTGTTCGTTTCAATATTTAAATTGAATTGAATGTATCCATGGAAACGTAATAATTTTATCAACAATTATTAACAATAATGACGTATTTGTATAATATATTCTATTACGTAATAATAACTAGGTATTTAAATTAATTCAGTGCCATAGTTAGAGAGAGTCCTGCCTGTAAAAACTCTCGCCCTTCTTGGTGCTAACAAGTTGATTTCTACTTACTATCAACATAATTACAAATAAAAATCTTTAAAATTAATGTTATTTATTTGCAAAATAATATCGATGAAATACGAATTGAATCTGCGAATCAGGAACCGTTGTTCGATAACTGGCATTTATCACCGTCATCATATTCTCATATTATACGCGTTCGATTTGATTTTGTAAGAAGAAAGCCAAAATGTCATGTCGCCACGGGATAAGGCAATTGACTTAAACCTAGCTATTGGGCGGGCTAAACTAAATTGTACGAATACGTCACTGACACTGTAACTGATAGTATAACATAAAATGTTCACAACTAATAACTCATATCTAATAATTTTCATTTACCTTTGGTGTGTACACACACATCGTCGGATGCGGGCTTCAGCGGGACAGGAAGCACGTGAAGCGGAAAATTGGCAGCGTTCAGCTGACGTGGCCGAACGACCGACATGACTACGAGCAAGGACGTGTGTGACACTGTACAGTGTCCAGTGTCCTCCTGACACCTAGACAAACACCCGCTGATTGACAACTGACTGTTCACCTGCTGCAAATGTGGAACTGATGACGTTCGTTACTTTTTGTTTCGTGGACAAGGGCGTTTTCGTCCCAATCCCAAGAACTTTTGATAGGATTAAAATTACATGTGCGCATAGCAGCATTTATTAGGCGTAGAATAATTATTAGCAATATAGATTGTTAAATTGTCTATTTATAGGCGTAAAAATCGAACTGTAGAGGCGCCGCGACCAACGACAAGATGTCCAGGGAATAAGGAACCTGTCATATATCGTGGGCTTACAAGATTTGCTAGTACAATATTTTATTGCTAACTGCCTTAGTGCTTTTTGCCGTTGCTATATCTCACATACTACACCAAATATGACTTAGTGCGTTCTCACAGTAGACAGATCATCAAAATTTACAACTAGATGCACTTAATAAAAAAATAATTTTTGACTTAGTGCTTTTTTCTTGTAAGCCCAGGATATATCGTAATACATAGGTACAAAATGAATGTCTTATTTGCAAAATACACGCTTTTCATCAAATGTTGACACCTTGAACTAAGAACTTATAAATAACTATAATGACAGAAATGACAGGTTCCTTTTTCCTAGGGTTCATCAATTGACCGCAAGATTTTTTCGCATTTCGCCAATACTGGTGTAGTGTTGTTTTGTACTGTAGCAATATAGGGGTGTAATAGGAGGTAGGATGAGAAAAGAAGGAAGTATACTAAAAGAAAAGGGGAAAAACCAGTCGTGGCTGAATTAGGAAGGGATGTTTTGGGAGCGTTGCGTCATGATACTTTACACACGCACTAAAATATATTTTGGCTTTTAATAAAAATACAATCACCGTATAAAGAACACAAATTTATACTAAATGCTTAAAATTAAAGAACTTTCTTTTCCACTAAACTTATATATGAATTTATGACTAAAATATACTAAAATTTACGCTCAAAAACGTAAATGACGTAGCGCGGCTATATTTTGGTATTTATCTCTACCCCGATCAACGAAGAATTGAACGCAGACGACCAAAAATCAAGGGAATGTCTGGCTTAGGGGTACGGAGGGATGCAGATGACCTTTGTACTAGTGTTTCTAAATATAACTTAAAATCAGAGCTGGGCAAGTATCGAAATCAAAATACTTAAGTATAAGTACCAGTAGTACCTATGGTCAGTACTTGATACCAAGTACATTTTCAAGTAAAGCTTCGCAGTACTTAAAGGCATTGGCAAGTTAAAAATTGACTTTACAGAAATCAAAACTACATTGTACGTTGAGAAACATAGTGAATACAAAAATATTAAACTGGTCATAGTTACCGAGATATAAGCCCGTTAAAGTAGACAAGATGACGTCATTACAATAGCTCTGCCTACTATTGTAAGCAAAACAACAAACGCGTTGTGGCTAGCCAAACGAACAGTGAACTGACCGACTGCGGTACTCGGCTAAGATGACGTCATTTCTCTAACTTCAAATAGCTGTAACTTTGTAATAAGTAATCTTACAGACTTGAAACAAAAACTAATCAACTTCTAATTTTATAATTTATTTATTAATACTATTTAAAAAATATCGAAAATAACTTGCCAATGCCTTTAAGTAAAGTTTAAGTTTTTATTGTCAAAAGTACTTAAAAATAAGTATTTTTCAAGTAGCAGTATTTTTTAAAATTAGTATAATAAATTACATGGTTTGTAACATTTGTAACCTTATTACATTCGATTATTATCTTTTTTTATCGAGGAAGATTAATTCACAGTGAATATGTCGTATTCTGTCGCTGTGGTCGCAGGTTGAACAGTATAATACTCAAACTATTGAAAAAACTTAAGTACTTTTACATTATTTCAGTATTATTGAAAAACTTAAGTATTTAAAAAGTACTTCAGTATTATTTACGATTATGAAATGAAAATAAGTCTTAAGTACAAGTTTTTATTTTAGTACTTCAAATTTTAAAGTAATAAGTACCAAAAACATATTTATACTTAAGTACAAGTATTAAGTACTAGTTGTTATTAAACATTGATACTTAAGTACTTAAATACTTAAGTACTGCCCAGCTCTGCTTAAAATTAACAATAATCCAAAGCATAACAGATTCTAAGGCCATCTTGTTACAGTACAGTGTCAGTGTCAATTCTTACGCTTGGATTTTTTCCGAAACTCTTAATCCGTCGCAGCGGGGTTCTCAAGTTCGTATTAGTTTCGTATATTTATCACGCACATACTTGATATTATGCAGTCGGAACAGGAACGGACTGGCCACAAGAGCTACCGGGCGAAGCTCGGTGGGTCGATCAAATATTGGACTGATTGAGAGGCCAAGAGATCAAACTTTGCACAAATTCTTGTAAAATTTAATAAGCCTCCTTATAAAAATAGTTAGCTTATGGCTTTGAATAAAAAAATGTTCGTATAAGGCGCTATTTTGAGTGCGGGCCACTGCGTATAAAATCACCGTGTCGACACATGGGTCCACGGCGTATAAAATCATCGTGTCGACACATAGTACACCAGCGTATAATTTCACCGTGTCGACACATGGGTCCACGGCGTATAATTTCACCGTGTCGACACATGGGTCCACGGCGTATAAATTCATGGCGTATAATTTCTATCCCCACCACAGGGTCCACGGCGTATAATTTCACCGTGTATAAAAGCAGTGAGGGCCACGGCGTATAAAATCACCGGGCCGACACATGGGGCCACCGCATCGACAAACGGGTCCACGGCGTATAATAACATGTTCATCAGTCTTGTCACTTTTTCTGTGGTGGCCAATAGCAGAACTAAAATAGTATGAAATAAAATCTTACTTATAGTAAACTGTTTTACCCAATTGATATCAAATCCACATTTAAATTTACTGATGGTTAATGGTGACACGATGACATTTCGAAATATACATAAAATCTTATTATAAATTTATTGGTTATTGTAAGTTTAATATTATGGCTCGTGCATTTAAAAAAAATGGCTCTTCGATCGACTTTTTTATGTCATTTTAAAAGTGGATGTAATTAAATTAGACGATACACACGCTTTTCCAAAAGATTAATTCATTAAAGTTGGTAATAAATTATAATAAAAGTGCAGTTATGCCTCTATGCACATGCATTATACAATACCTATAGTGACAACAATTATCTGTTATTAGTATATTTCATATATTTTTCTGTTATGATACTATTTCGGAATTATTTAACAAAATATCAGATTTTTTTCTGTCATAAAGAGCAGTTCTGACAAAATTACCCTATCAGTAAAGTAAGTGCGATAGATACAAAGTAACATGAGTTGACTGAGACAACAAAAGTACGCTGTGTGACAATAGAAAGTGCGGTAATTTTGAACGAGCGCTGTGATCACAACACACAAGCATAAAACCTTCAAGGTTTAATACTTTCAAAAACTTGATTTTATTGTAAAAAAATAAATAATAATAATAATAATATAGTTTAATAAATTGGAATAAAAGTCCATATAAGTAGGTCTAGGTACTCGTACACACATTTTTGGATGTAACTTAGATTATCGGGGTGGGGAAAGAGGTAATCATCTGCGCCTGGATCAGATTCACTGTATTCTAAATCCTGGATCCCACGACAGAAATATCGACAATTTGTTGCCGATATTGGCAAAAACATTCGAATTTTATTAATGTCCTTATACCTACGTTGCAAATTTATCATATCGATATTTATTAGTAAAATAATTCATATTTTATATAAAATTCATAATTACAAAAGCAAAAATACATTCAGTTTAATTGGGGGTGAAATGGGCGCTAACACGGTTTTATGCTTGTGTATTGTGATCACACCGCTCTCGTTCAAATTTACCGCACTTTCTATTGTCACACAGCGTCCATTCGTTGTCTCACTCAACTCATGTTACTTTGTATCTATCGCACTCACTTTTCTGACAAGATAGTTTTGTCAGAACTGCTCGTTATGACAGAAAAAATCTGATATGGCCAGCACAAGACTTCCTGCCATACCCTATACTTTTAACTACTAATAAAAATATAGTTCCACTCACAAGAATATTTTAGTCATTTTAAGTAAACTGCACAAGAAAATATAAACGATGTGTCACTTTTCTTACTATCAATGTCGTCGCTGTCATCATTAATTAAATTTTAGAAAGTAACAAATGTTAAACAATCGTGGACAACAAGATACTAAAGTTTCAAACTATAAATTATAAATAATACTTTAATTCCTATATAGTAACATAACAGAAGAATATATGAAATATACTAATTACAGATAATTGTTGTCACTATAGGTATTGTACTTTTACTATAATTTATTACCAACTTTAATGAATTAATCTTTTGGAAAAGCGTGTGTAACGTCTAATTTATGTCAAATTTAATTACATGATAAAAATTTTCTATATTCAGACACTTTAATAATAATATTAAACTTACAATAACCAATAAATTTATAATAAGACTTTATATATATTTCGAAATGTCACCGTGTCACCCTTCACAATCAGTAAATTTAAACGTGAATTTAATAACAATAGGGTAAAACATTTTACTATAAGTAAGATTTTATTTCATACTATTTTAGTCCTGCTATTTAGCCACCACAGAAAAAGTGAGAAGAATGATGAACATGTTATTATACGCCGTGGACCCGTTTGTCGGACGCGGTGGTCCCATGTGTCGACACGGTGATTTTATACGCCGTGGCCCTCACTGCTTTTATACACGGTGAAATTATACGCCGTGGACCCATGTGTCGACACGGTGAAATTATACGCAGTGGACCCATGTGTCGACACGGTGAAATTATACGCCGTGGACCCTGTGGTGTACTATGTGTCGACACGATGATTTTATACGCCGTGGACGCATGTGTCGACACGGTGATTTTATACGCCGTGGCCTGCTCCGGCTATTTTCTAATGGCAGAGCCTGTGAAGTTGGGACCGATTACTTTAAAGCCCGGTAAAAATTTAAGTTCCAGTCCGCCCACGGTCGGAGATCCACTGACCCAAGTGGACATGCAACGGCTACTTTTTATGATCTAATAAGGCATCATGAACCTAAATTTAAATCTTGTAAGATTACCGCAGTAACAAAAATCTTACATATTAATATATTTATTTCCTTATTTAATTAATTTAAACAAAAAAGGCGCAAGCATACAAATAATTGGCATAATAAAGAAAGTGTAAGAACCAACACTGTACGAAACGACACGTAGCCGTTATATAAGCCAAAAAAATGAAAAAAGGCGGAGAACACAAGAAAATAATATTAGATTTCACTTCGTTTTTATAGTTACGTTACGATTATTACAGATGAATAAAATTGTGAAAATAGAAGTGATCACTTCTATTCGTTTCTAAAAATTTAATATGTAACACTTTGTGAAACCTTATTAGTTGACCTGAGCATGGTCATAATCATGACCGAAACGTCGTCGTCGTAAGAAATTTAAAATGAATAAAACTAGAGCTACGTTATCCAACAACAAATGAGTTAATTTTATTAATTCCTTCTTTTCAACATCCCTTTCGGCTCAACAATACCAAAACTTATAAAAAATTGTGAAATGTAAAATAATTTAACTACCTCACATTATATTATTTTAAAAAAATTAAATTTTGAATTATCTTAAACTACGAGAAAAATCTGTGGGATATTCGAACGCATGTTTTGCTACCGCTTGGAATAGGGTCGAACATCCTCTTAATATTGTAATCTTTTTCATAGCGACTTAATAAAATTTCACTCCATAGGCTACAAATACATAATTTTCCTTTATAAAAATCTTGAATGTTACTCTCATAATTTATCGTAATTTATGTAATGTTTATTATCTAATATCTTTACGTTATGTAAATAACACTTTAAAGTGAAAATAATTTTTCGCTCAAGTTATAAAGTATAATTGATTTGTTAATGCAGACCTAATCCATCTTTTAAATCTCACTGTCGTGTCACATGTCATTTTAGGTTAATAAAATTTCTTACTCAGGACATTGCAATTACATGCATGCAAAATACTATTTCATACATGATGTTGTACGTTGTACTTATAATTTCTTAAGTTCTATTAAAATCAAATGCACGCAAACATAGTAAATTTTAATATCAGTATTTTCGTGCAAATGGATAAACTGTATCTCGCATGGAAATAGCTGCATTAATACAGGTTCTATTTTCTTTGTCCTTTTCGCTTCAAACCTGATATTGGTGTAAATGTAATCTTTCGGAATAAAGCTAATATAAGGTAAAAGACTAAGGCCGTCCCGAATGTTGCGTTTTGATATTTTTTATAATAATAATTAATTAACTATTAGGATAATATATTTTACATTTAGAAACGTAAACAAATTATCTACTTATCACTTTTTTACTGGACTTAAAAGGCATAAATATCTTGCCTGACAAAATAATAGGTGTGTGACATCCTCACATATTGTGAATTGTGGCTGGTTTGTTTTCCAGTGTTCAGCTGAAATTTCATAAACTAATAACAAATAGAGAATGTTTTTCATAACATTCAGTATTACCTACGTACTAGTATATATCCAGGGCTGATTCTGGCGTAGGTGTAGAGTGTATCCCCGCACGTGGGCAGCCGAAACGTCACTTTAAAAAATATCTAAATTATCACAAAAAATCTAACTTAAATAATACTTTTAATTATATTTTATTAAATGAGATATTTTTCGTTAATTTCATGAAATATTACTCTCAATTTTAAGGTATTTCTTTGTGAGGGTGGCATATTTTTTACCCGCACCTAGGCGGCCGACAGTACAGAATCGGTCCTGTATGTTACCTCACGTGAACCACCCCGGTCAGCGGAATACCAGAGAACATGACGTTCCCACGACGGGCATCGCATTTCGCCAACACATGAAATGTACTTAGTTTATAAAAATGTAATAATGTAGAATTTAGTCAGTCTGTTATGTTATTTCAAAGAGCTAATATCTTGTAAAGAGGAAATAAAAAGTTTTTAAAAACTTAAGTTGGAGAAGTGACAAATTAATTGGCGCAGTCTAGTGTAGGATTCTGAAAGAAGTTTCACAGTGAAAAATTCTTCAGTTTCAACTGTTAATCAGAAGAACGAACCCGACGACAATTCACCGAGAATTCCTCATCGGCATCGAAAAATTCATCAACAAGAAGTCAACACGGACATCAAATGAAGATCACCGTATTGATACTGTAAGTTGCTTATCCTTCCACATTCCCCTGATTACATGACAGATTCCTCGCGTTCATCCATTTCCATAGAGGAAAATAGTGAAAACGAGTTAGATTTAGATTACAGCTTTAGTTTAGAAGACACTCATTTAAGCTTAATTTTTTCAACATTAGAAATTAACGAAGGAGAAACTAACGAAAGAATAGAAAACAACAATTGTTTAATCATGCCAGTTTTTGAAACAAAATTGTTAGACATAGTGCCTAAATTCGACGGAAATCCAGTAGAACTTTCCGCATTTTTAGACGTAGCAAATACTTTAATTAATAATTATTGGGACGACACCCCTCAAAATTTAAATTGTGTTCAAAATCTTACAATAATTTATGGAATTTATGCTAAACTTGTTGGACCTGCACGCGAAGTGTACTCCACGTGTACAGCCAAGGACTGGAGATCTGTTAAAGCGGCGTTAATCGCACATTTTGGCGATCAACGTGACGAGAACGGATTATTGTTCGATTTAGATCAATTGAGACAAAAAGACAGTGAAAATTCACTAATATTTTATTCAAGAGTGCTATCAAATCTTAGTGCATTGCATAATTATCTTGATATTCACGAAAATACAGCTGCAATTAAAACAGTCAAAAAGAATTTTTATAATACACACGCTTTGAAAATGTTTTTAGCTGGTTTAAAAGAACCTCTTGGTTCAACGATCCGAGCAATGAAACCCAACACGCTAGCAGAAGCTAGACAGTTTATCATTTCAGAAAATAATATCCGACACTTACAAAGACCAAATTTTGAAAAAAATAATAAAACACAAAATTTAAGACCGATTACTAATTTTCCGAATCAAAAACCGCAATTCTTTTCTCCACAACCACCACCACGATTTAACAACCAACACCAACCGTTTCCAAGTAACCCCATTAATTTACAACCACGTTTCACACTAAGACCACAAAGATTTTTCACAAATCAGCAAGTTTTCGGAAATAAACAAAGAAATAACCCAGTAAATGTTTGGAAACCTCAAAATCAAAATAATCGTGCTATTCAACCTAGACCAACCCCTATGAGTGGAATTTCACACGGAACTTTTCCTAAACAAACCCCAATGAGCGGCATATCACACGGAACTTTCCCTAAACCCGGTACTTCTTTTAATAGACCCCAATTTCAACAAACGAGACAACCAAATTTCATTTCCGAAGAACTGTTTCATGTAGAGCAGGAACACCCAAATCAAAATCAGTATTACGAACAAGACGAATGTAGTAACTTTGAAAATTATGACACTGACTATACAGACTATAACCACCAAAGCGAAAATTATTACGTAACCGAAATTTGTGATGAAAATACTTATGAACAAACACCACCAGGTGATGACGAACAAAATTTTCACGAACTCAGCCAAACAACAAACCAAACATAGAACTACATTCAATTTACGATAAAAAAGATTTGCCTTACATCAAAATTTCGAATCCACCTCTAAAATTATTAATTGATACTGGTGCGACAAAATCATTTTTAAATCCTGACATTGCAGAAAAACATTTTAAAGATAACATTCAGAAAGAAGAATTTACTATCTCATCAATTTTTCAAACAACTAAAAGAGATACTTGTGTAGAGATACCAGCATTTCCAGAATTTAATGATAATAAAAATATAAAATTTTATCTTTTTAAATTTCATCATTTCTTTGACGGCTTAATTGGTTATGATACTTTAAAAGATTTAAATGTTCAGTTAGATATAAAACATTCAATTCTGCATACACCAAATACTTCATTAAAATTATCACATTACGATGCAAAGAAAAAATTATTATTTTTCGCACGAATAGACCCTCACACTTTGGAAACACTCAATATTCCAGTAAATGTTGACGACGGAGATATTTTAATACCACAAACTCAGGTTTCAAATTGTTTGATAAGAGAATGCGTAACAACATGTCATAATGGCTATGCAGCAGTTGACATTTATAACACAACAGATAAAGCTCAAGAAATTAATTTGTACAAACCTATTAATGCGAATTCATTTAATAACACGGAATTTGATTTACTGACCGCAGAAATTTATGATGAAGTTAACGAAGAATTAGATAAATCTGACATAACTAAATTAATTCGGACCGAACACACAAATTTAGAAGAGAAAAAACAAATCGAAAAATTAGTTAAATCTTATTCTGACATTTTTTATCGCGAAGGCACACCATTGACATTTACAAATCAAATTAAACACAGAATCACAACCACCGACGAAATTCCAGTTTACACAAAATCTTATAGGTACCCTTTCATACACAAACCAGAAGTAGAAAGACAAATTAACAAAATGTTACAGCAAGGTATAATTCGACCAAGCGATTCACCCTGGTCATCGCCTATTTGGATAGTTCCAAAAAAGGTTGATGCCTCCGGCAAACAAAAATGGCGCATTGTAGTCGATTATCGCAAGATAAACGAGAAAACTACAGATGACCGCTACCCAATTCCAAATATTACTGACATATTAGATAGACTTGGACGTTCACAATACTTTTCAACACTTGACTTAGCGAGCGGATTTCACCAAATAGAAATGCACCCAAACGATATTAAAAAGACAGCATTTAACGTAGAGAACGGGCATTACGAATATTTAAGGATGCCATTTGGCCTAAAAAATGCTCCTTCCAGTTTTCAGCGAATTATGGATAACGTATTAAGAGAATTTATCAATAAAACCTGTTTTGTTTTTATGGACGACATAATTGTATTCTCAGCATCTCTTCAAGATCATATTGTAAACTTAAAACAAATATTTCAAAAATTACGCGAAAGCAATTTAAAAATACAACTTGATAAGTCAGAATTTCTAAAAAAGGAAGTTGCCTTCCTGGGTCACATAATTACACCAGAAGGAATTAAACCAAACCCTATTAAAATATCCGCAATACAAAATTACCCGTTACCTAAGACTAGAAAAGAAATAAAAGCATTTTTAGGACTGTTAGGATACTACAGAAAATTTATTAAAAATTTTGCTAAACTAACAAAACCAATAACGCGCTGTTTAAAGAAAAACGCGACCATTGACACACAAAATACCGAATATGTAAATTGTTTTAATATCTGCAAAAATCTATTATCTAATGAACCGATATTACAGTACCCCGACTTTGAAAAACCATTTATTTTGACAACAGACGCGAGCAACTTCGCGATTGGCACAGTACTATCTCAAGGTAAAGTAGGAAACGATTTACCGATAGCATATGCAAGCCGTACACTAAATGACTCTGAAACTAGATACTCTACTATCGAGAAAGAACTACTCGCGATAGTGTGGGCAGTAAAACATTTTAGACCTTACTTGTTTGGACGTAAATTCTTTATTTACACAGACCATCGTCCATTACAATGGCTTTTCTCACTAAAAGAACCAAATTCTAAACTTGTTAGATGGCGTCTTAAATTAGAAGAATACGACTATCAAATCATTTACAAAAAAGGATCATTGAATAAAAATGCAGACGCATTATCAAGAATCCAAATTAATACTAATGAAACTATTGAAAATTCAGGAGGAATATTCGATTACATGAAAGATTTTAACAAAAAATTTGAAAAACCAATCAATAAAAATGATATTGATAATTCAGATAACAATTCTTTAATAGTTGAACCCGATAACGAAATAATAGACATTTCTGACGATGAAACAATACACACAAATGCAGAAAACCCTATTATTGGTATTCCAATAGTCGAAAAACCTATTAATCACGGCAAAAATCAAATAATTATCTCTGAAGTACTTTATAATCCAAAGAAACCAAAAATTATAAAACTATTTGAAAATACACAACGTATCACTGTTCAAATTTCAAAAAACAATTTTGCTAAAGATATTATTAAATTTGTTAAAGAATACATTGTTCCGAAAGTAAAATATCAACTATATTTTGAAAACCCGATATACGAAAAATTCTGTCCTGTTATTCAAAAATATTTTAAAAATTCTGAAATTAACTTTGTTAGATACACTCAAAAACTTTTAGATGTTGAAGATCAAGACGAAATTTTGCAAATAATTCAAAATTATCACGAGAGTAAAACAAATCACAGAGGTCTTGATGAAACCGAAAATCAAATTAAGAAACGATATTATTGGCCAAATTTAAGAAAATCAATTCAAACCTATATTAACGAATGCGAAATATGTTTAAAAACTAAATATGATCGAGTTCCAATAAAACCAAAATTTAATATTACCCCCACTCCAACTAAACCACTTGAAATATTACACGTTGATACAATCACTTTAGAAAAACAAAAATTTCTAACTATTATTGATTCATTTTCGAGATACGCACAAGCCTACGGATTAAACTCTGGACAAGGAATAGAAGTAGTAAATAAACTTGTAAAATATTTTACACACCACGGCATACCAAATCAAATCATCTCAGATAACGGCCTAGAATTCAAAAATTCATTGATTAAAGAATTACTCGAAGTTCACAAAATTAAACTTCACTTTATTAGTACACAACATTCGGAATCAAACGGATTAATTGAGCGATTTCATTCTACTCTTATCGAACATATAAGACTCCTAAATAATCAACAAGAATATTCCAAAGAACCAATAGAAAATAAAGTAAACTATGCACTTTTAGCTTATAACAATTCTATTCACTCAGCTACAAAATTAAAACCATGCGAAATAATATCAGGCCATTTAGATTCAAATTCACCCTTAGACATCGAGTTAGAAAAACAATTAATCAATAACTATATTGAGAATCACAAACAAATCAAAATAAAATTGTTGCTAAATTAAACAAACAAATTTCACTTTCAAAGATAATTATGTCAAATATTAACGATACAATGACTTTAATTATTAGACATCAAAACTCTATTGAAAATAAAACAAATGAACTAGTTCGAGCAATAAATTCAACAAATTTCAGTTTCTTTATGTACACTGAGACACACGAAATTCTAGAGCAAATTAAACTAAATCTTGATTCTTTATTAAACTTTCTTGTTGAAATGGAAAACGCAATAACATTTGCAAATTTAAAAATCGCACACCCTAGCATTATTTCTCACCGAGATCTGAAAGATATTGTTAATGAGTTATACTCTATTTACAATCACAAACAATTGCTGTTTTCTAATGTCAACGACCTTTCAAAATATTATAACGTTATAGAAACCAAAGTTCATATTTTCGATGAAAAAGTAATGTTTCACTAGAATTTCCTCTAGTTCACCCAGACACCTTCGAACACTATCACCTATTTTCAATCCCCAATGAAAATCAATCAATTATCATTCCACCTTCCACTTACCTATCATTAAGCAACAATGCATATCAGTACAGTAACGAAGAATGCATCGATCTACAACCATCGGAATATTTGTGTAAAAGCACAAATCTGCTACCACTACAGAAGAACCAAGAATGCCTGATTTCGATTTTATCAACCGAAACTACAGCGAATAATTGTCAACAAGTACCAGTTAAGATAAATCAACAAATTATCTTAAAAATCAACGAGGCCCACTACATCGGAATATTTCCAAAACAACAGAGAATTCAAACCACCTGCAAACAAATTACCATCGCTTCAATTCAAGGAACCTATTTACTTATCGTTCCTCCTAATTGTGAATTTAAAACAAATTCCTACGTATACTCAAACAAAGAGAAGACGATACCCGGACACCCACTAAACTTAGAAAAAATCAACATGCGAAACTCATCTCGAGCAGAGGTCGAAGAATTGAAATTGGACAAATTATCACTGGACAAATTACATCAAATTCAACTCCAAGAAATGGAAGAAACGCCTATCGATCCAATCAATCTCCACATCAATTACTCAATTGGACTTACAACATACATCGCCATCTTCAATGCAATAATAATATTTTACTTTATTGCAAAATTAATCAAAGCAAAAATTTTACAGAATCCAAAATCAAGGGCACCCACAACCCCGAAGGCGGTCGACGAAACTCAAGTCGTTCCACCCTAGAGTTTCTTCTTAAGGAGGGAGGTGTTACCTCACGTGAACCACCCCGGTCAGCGGAATACCAGAGAACATGACGTTCCCACGACGGGCATCGCATTTCGCCAACACATGAAATGTACTTAGTTTATAAAAATGTAATAATGTAGAATTTAGTCAGTCTGTTATGTTATTTCAAAGAGCTAATATCTTGTAAAGAGGAAATAAAAAGTTTTTAAAAACTTAAGTTGGAGAAGTGACAAATTAATTTGTATATATCCTACCTATACCGGGTGTCCCAAAAAACTGGTACGCTCGAAATACCTTTTTTATTAATAAAGCAATCACAATAAAATTTTATATGGGTAAACTAGCCATAAGGAGACAGGAGACATAAAAATATATATTATTTACAAAAGTATCACTTCCGATTAAATCGGAAATGACATCAACTTTCTTATTTCAAACGGAACACCTATACATTTTTACATAAAATTGCGCAACAGAAGAGCTTTGCTATAACTAAATATCGTAAGTGCACATGAAAACATATGCTCTATTGTTATTAGTTAATAAAAAATTGACTAATAATTTTCAATGAATATGCGTTCATTGTTTTATATTATTTGTTCACTTTGAATAAATTAAAAACCCGCAATGACACTGATATGTGAGAACCTAGCTATCATTGTAATATGACCGAATACTGGTTTTTTGTGTTAAATCATAGGTATTGTTCGATTTAACTAATAAGTAGATTTTATTTTTAATCCATTACCAGCATAACTAAAAATAACAAAACATTATATTAACATTATAGTTTCTCACATCTCACATATTGACACCAGTAAGCTATTACCTCTCGCCTAGAGAGGTATAGGGATCGTGAAAAAATTCGATGTCGAGATTTTTGTCAATAAGCACGTTTTAGCACCTTTAGAGCCTATTTTGACTATTTTCACGATGATGTCTGTGTGTGTGTGTGTGTGTGTGTGTGTGTGTGTGTGTGTGTGTGTGTGTGTGTGTGTGTGTGTGTGTGTGTGTGTGTGTGTGTGTGTGTGTGTGTGTGTATGAAAGTCTGTATGTGTGCCTACTATGTTCTTTCGTTCTTATTCATTATCTCAAATTCTATTGAACATAAAATTCTAATATTTTGCATTATATATTTCTACATGTTAATGAAGAGCTGATTAGATTTTGGTAAAAATCTGCCAACCGGAAATGGTATTTTCTTGAAGCATTTTAACATTTTTTGCAAAAAATATAGAAAATTCTGCGATTGTTACAATTTGTCATACGACATTTCAAAGAACAAATTATATCTTACAATATTTATTTACCATCTTGTCTATATATCTTACCAATAAAGAAAAATTATTTTTCAAAGATATAATTTCACCTACCACGATTTGTAAATCACAATATAGGAAAAAAATTAAAAACAAAAATGAATATGTCAATGTGACAGATGAACAGATCGAGGAACAGATGTATACACAGTTTCTGAAATTTTGGTTGCACCATTTATAAAGAAATGTGTAAATATAAATATATTATAACTGGATTTGAAACTTAGTAGGTACCTACCTAGGAGCTGAAATTTAATTAATAAAAAACTGACAGTCTGTGAGTAAGTTTTTATCCTTCCATTAAACGTATCCAGTCAAGAAGAATCATCGATTCATTATCAACTGGATATAATGTAGTAAGGTAATAATAAAATAAAAATTGTATCCACAAAAAGCTAATTTGATTTCAATGTCAATCGGAATCGGTACGTTGCTTGAAGAACAAAAAAAAATGACAAAAAGTAGCCTAACAAAAACCAAATTCACATATTATAGTGTCAAGGCGGGAGGTTATGTGCTGGCCACAACAGATTTTTGTTTATTGATTTCAAGTAATATCAAATTTAAAAGTACGTAGTACGAGTGGCGTGACTGGTGCTTGGTGGAGGGTTTCCAGTTTGGGCAACTTAGAGCATTTGGGCTAATATATTTTATAGCTCAGCCCGTTTTACACACATTAAATAGAAATTTAAACGTAGAGCGGTATTTTTGAAATAGTAGCGCCACACGCGCTACTGACTCTAATCAACGACTCACTTTTTCAACAATACCAGCTCTTATTACTACGGCGTTCGACAGCTAAATTTTTCGCTGATGTAAACTTGGTTTGCGGTTAGATCAATCAAAACGGTCAAATCGTAAGCCCTATCTTACCCCATACTATATTCTTATTTGGAACAGACTATAGTAAACCTTAGGTTTAAAACCGAATTTGATTCAATATGAAAAATAAAAGTACTTATAGTGTCGATACGATTTCAAAGACTAAATTTAGATTCTTAACATTTTTACCAGTAATTTTTGAGTACCATCTTGAAAAGGTAATGTGTAATGTAATTGAAATAAGTAAATTGTAATGCTAATTACATTACTTTTATCAGATTTTTAAAATTAATGTGGAATGTGGCATTTTTTATTCGTCAAATGTAATGGTATTGTAATTACTTTTTTCAAGTAATGTGCCCAAAACTTTCATGTGCTCATTGCTCTGAGCTGAGAATTGCCAGATTGGGCGACGTAGCGCAATACTATATGTATTAAGTATCAATAAGGGCGGTGTGTTCATTTTACCAATTAAGGAATTAAGGATAATGAAACCGATACAATAAAAATAAATTTCATAATAATAATAATACCGCCTTCTAATTTGTAAACAAAACCCACTACCTTGGAGCCAGAAAAACGCTAAAATTGACCGATCGTGCAAAAACTCTATCCATTTCCTTATAGCGAATTCAATTTTATATAGCTAAAAAACAATTTTTGATGTCACAAAATATCGCCCACAAATTTCTTTCGCGATTTTATGCAACATATAAAGCGCCTCGAGCCGACGCCATCTTCACGTACTAATTGCAAGTTAACAAAAACAAAAATGTATATTTTGCAACAAGCAAACAAATGAATAGTGATTTTTATTATACTGATATTATACTGTTCATCGTTAGTATATATTTTACTATGCAACAGTTTTTGATTATAAACAACACAATAATGTTAGTTACTTAAATTCATTAGTTACGAACTAAATAGGTTAGATACAACCATAATAACATCAAAATCTTCCATAATATGCAAATTGTTAACTAATTTACAGATAAAATTGTTGATTTGTTTTAACTTCGCCGTTGTCGATGATACATAGCTTTGAATATAACGCGAATATATGCGATTTAAGACCCCTTGGATGTTCGAAGAGACTTCCTCGATATTATAAATCGCATACTATTCTTGTCGTAGTAATACCTGTAAAATAAAACAAGTATGAATTAAATCGGAAATAATATAGGTACATTGAAAATTCCTAAATGTTTTTGTTCATGTTCATTTTAAATCATCATTCATAATCGAGTAATATTGAATTTATTTCTGATTTTACATTTGGTTGCTTATTGAATGAGATGGTGATGGTACGATGGTACCGAAGCCGAAGTTGCAAGAATGCACACAGGAATGTAATCGAATCAGATACTTGGTTTGCGTCGTGTGTATCTTGGTATAAACTCACCTCAGTAGCTCTGTATCAGAGCATCCCGCGCCGTTGAAATCCCACTGGTCACAGCATCGATCATCACTACTTCGAAATAGTACCTATACTAATTTAGACAAATTGTACATTTTGCAAATATGTTGTTATACTTTTGATAATCCGTGTGGGGACTTTATTAAGGATTGAAAATTACCAGGATTTAATTCAAGGGTTATTTTCAGAGATGATATATTCTAGAAAATGTAATCAGAAAATGCGCCGCAAAAAAATTGTTCGAGGTAATTGTTATTTGTGAAGAGAGTCTTTGTTACTCGCCCACGTTACCGAAGATGAGAGTTGCAAAAGTGCAAGAGGAACATATAGAGGAAATGTGCCTAAAATGACATACCTCTTTTTAAAATTATGATTGTTGTTTTAATTATCAGAAAAAATAAGTTATTATTAAACCATTTGTACAAGAATATGTATAAATTATGTATTGGCTACCCTTTATTCTACAATAATTATTCCAAGTCAGCACTTCTAGCTGTATTTTTCCATTATGATAAGAAATGTAATAAAACCCCCTGCGAACAAGCAAAGATGTTCACTTGCTGCTCGCTTGCTCATGTAATATCTTGTACTCAACACGTGTAAACACGTTTAATAAAATAAAATTAATTTTTTTCAAATATATTAAATCAAAATATTTAATTGGCGCAGTCTGGGTAGAATCAGAGAAACACAAAAGCAAAAATTGTGTGGTGAATTTCAATTCTTTGCTCTGAGAAACCTATTAACCAAAAACGAAGAAAATTAATAAATAAAAAAGACTACAAGAACATCAAACGGCTTCAACCTATAGCCCATCAGGGTCTAACCACGACCCATCTCTAAAAAGAAGAATCCACAAAGACGACTCGAGGTTCCGGACCAAAACTGATCACGTACTCCAGCTTCAAGCAACGAGGACTTGCTGTTCGGTGGCCGATCCACGTCGAGGACTTCTACACTGCACGACTACAGACAGAAGCAAGAAACAGAGAACCCGGTGATGCCCGTCAACCATCAAATTATTTTTATTCTAAATATAATATTCGTGTAAGTTAAAATTAAAATATTAATTTATTACACAAAGGGGCAACTCTAGTAAACACTAGTAATAAAGTTGTCGAGGGACCGGCACAGTCCCAAACACACAAAAACACACCTAAATCTATGTTCACTAGTGATAGTGATATTAGTAACTCAGAATCCGAAAATTCGGACATTGAAGTAGAAAATACTACTCCATTAAACGTAAAAAATATTTTACGACCAAGTAGGTTAAATCAAATTAACAATCTAAACACATCAATCATGACGACCACTCTTTCAGAATTAAAAAATTTAACTGAAATCGTTCCTCCTTATAATGGAGACATAAAATTACTTAATAACTTCATCAGTGCCGTAGACGACGTTAAGTCTGCGCTAACTGCCGTAACACTAACAAACGTTCAAGATACTTACTTATTCGGACTAATAAAAACGAAACTTACAGGCAAAGCTGCCGAATTATTGTCCGAAAATAAATTCAATAATTGGGATGAGTTAAAAACTCATTTAAAAAATAATTACTGTGACAAAAGCACTGCCGAAACAATTTTACTAGAAATCTTACAAATAAGGAATACTAAAACTAATGTAGATAAAATCTTGGAAATAATATCGCACAAATTTGCTCAGTATAAATCAAAAATTTTGCTTAAGGAATATAATCAATTGCAGAAAAATGCGATTATTAGAGAAAATCAAAAATTAGTAGTTTCACATTTTATAACTCTCCTACCTTTGGCAATAAGAGGAGCAATTATTGTGAAAGAACCGAGCACTTTAGAAGAATGCGAACGTTTGTTAAGAAACGAATTTAATTATTCCCAACAAAATATTACTTTCAATCCACCACCAAAGAAATTACCAGCTCAACAATTCCCATCCAAACCAGTTCAATTCAATAACAATCAAACCCAATCAAAACCTTTTGCACCCCGACAAAATTTGAAAAACTTTTTTGAAACAAAACGAACATTTCAACCAAAACCAATGACGCAACAAACGAGAATTACTACGCCAATGTCAACGCAGACGATAAGACAGAATTATCATCTCAACGATAGTTCAGATGAACGACCAGAACAAAACGCTGACGAATACGAAAACGTAGTAGAACAAGACGATGAACTTGAAAATGATTCTTTTTTAGAATTAGAAACAGACATGACCGAACAAAATACGTAATGTCGAGTTTAACAAACAACTTACCGTCATTACAAATTAACGATTACGTAATATTACTAGACACAGGCTCAAGCATAAATTTAATTCATCCAGATTTAGTTAACTTAAAAAATATGAAAACTCATGAAGAAAAGTGTACGTTTACAACCGTAAACGGTAAAACTACTATTTCACATTTTGTTATACTAAAAATAAATAAAATTCCACTGAAATGTTACGTTCACAAATTCCACAAACAATATAATTTATTGTTAGGAATTGAAGCATTCAAAAAACTAAACATTCAAATCAATTTCATTAAAAACTCTGTTAATATACAAGGAAAAGAAAAGAAACTAGAAAACGATTTCAAAACTTGCAAACAAAATAATAATATTCAAATTCGATCAGAACACTTGAATCAAATTGAAAAATCAAAATTAAAAACAATTATAAATAATTACGAAGACCTTTTTCCAAAAGCTAACGAAAAATTATCCAGTACAAATTTATGTGAACATAATATAATTGTTAATAATGAAACTCCTATTTATACAAAAAATTATAGACTTCCAATAATTTATGATAATGATATTGAAGAACACATTCAAACTATGCTAAGAGAAAATGTAATTCAACCATCTCACTCTCCATGGAATTCGCCTATTTGGATAGTTCCAAAAAAATTAGACGCCTCCGGTAAACGTAAAACGAGACTTGTAATTGATTTTAGAAAATTAAATTCTCAAACTAAAGATGACAAATTTCCAATTCCAAATATTGACACACTATTAGATCACATCGGATCAGTTTTATTACAAAAAGACGAAAACGGTAAAGAAATGCCGATAGCATATTTTTCAAAAACATTAGGTAACGCTGAACAAAATTATAGCACCATCGAAAAAGAACTTTTAGCAATAATAGAATCTGTTAGAAATTTTAGACCTTATCTATTTGGCAGAAAATTTGTTATCAAAACAGATCATAGACCTTTATGTTGGTTGTTTAATATGAAAAATCCTAATCAAAAGCTTATGCGGTGGAAAATTGAACTAAATGAATATAATTTCGACATAGAATACTTGCAAGGAAAAATGAACGTTATAGCCGACAATCTTTCTCGTCAACGTGACAAAACACAAATCCACAATAAAATCGGTGACGTAACAGAAACAAAAATATTTGCCCATTGTATTTCTGAAGATATTGAAATGAGTAAAGGTTTAGCAGATCAAGTCAATAAGAAATTTGACAGTAAAAATTTTTGTAGAAACCTAAATCAAAAAAATAAAAACATAATTATTCAAAATTATAATAATCAAACAATTATCCACTTAATAACAAAAGAACGATATAACGAAAGACCATCAATTAAAAACCTAGACAAACCATTAAAAGAATTAAGAGATTATCTTATTCTTAATGAAATTTTTGAAATTAATATACCTCTTCTAGGATGCGGATTAGATAAATTAGAATGGAATCAAGTATCAGCGAAAATATTAAAAATATTTGAAGACACAAATATACAAATTAACGCTTACAAACTTCCTACAGTAAATTTACATGACAATGAATCAGTTTCTTCAAATCAAAATACAGTACACTCAGATCCAGAAAATTTAGTTAACGGATTAAGATATGTAGAAGATAGAATCAACATAGCCGATAATCAGTTAATATTTGAAACACATAATTTTGAAACTGAAATAGAAATAACAAAATTATTCGAAAATAGAAAACAACGAATTCATTGTAAATTCAATCAACAAAATCTTAACGATGAAATACTAAACTTTCTAAAAGGATATATTGTTCCAAAAATAAAATATTTAGCCATTTTTAATGAAAAAGACTTAGATCTCAAATTTTCAAAAATTATAAAAGAAAATTTTGAATTTAACACGATTAATATAGTTGCTTGTAACAAAATAGTAGAAGACATTGAGAACGATGATGAACAGATAGAAATAATTCACGACTTCCACACAGGTTTAACAAACCATAGAGGAATAATAGCAACACTCAATTCACTAAAAGAAAAGTATTTTTGGCCCAAAATGATAAACAATATTACCGAATATATAAATAAATGTGAACTTTGTAAATTAAATAAATACAACAGAAAACCAATTCCAGCAATAGATAATTTAACACCAACACCCGCAAAACCATTTGACATAATAAACATTGACGTTCTTTGTTTAAATAAAAATAACTTTTTAACAATTTTTGATCAATTCTCGAAACACGGTCAAGTATGCCCGTTAGAATATAAAAGCTCAAATAACATATTACAGAAATTAATTCAATACTTCCAAATTTATACCATACCAAATAAAATAATTATGGACGCAGGACCTGAATTTAAAGGTAACATTTTACAAGACCTATTCAAACTTAGAAATATTGAAAGTCACGTAACTTGCGTAAGTAACCCTAAAAGCAACGCAGTTGAAAGATTCCACTCAACACTTATAGAACATCTCAGACTTCTCGAAAATAATAATCATTTTAGAACCAAAACATTCTTAGAAAAACTTGACTTAGCAGTTTTAGCTTATAATAATACCAAACACTCTGTAACAAAATTAACTCCTAATGAAATACTTTTTGGCAAAAATAACCAAATCCCGTTTAGAACTATTCCACTCATCCAGGAAGAAATAATACAAAATTATCAAACAGAACAAGAAGAATTATTTAAAATTATTAATGATAAAATAAAAACAGAGAAACAAAAACGTTACAAAGAGAATGATAATCCCTTACAAATAAAAGATACAATTTACGTGAAAGAAAACCCAAGACTAATTAAAAAATTCAAAAAACCATTATTTAGAAAATATAAAGTTCAACATTACGACCCAATATTAGGAAAAGTAAAAATTAAAGATCAAGTAGCCGAAAAAAATATTCGGATTAACAAAGTAAAACAATAAATTGTTGTTACTTAGAAAAATAACACAAAACAAAGACATTTGACAACTAAATGAAATTATAGAAACTTACTGTCGACACGACAATGAACAAATACACTTCCTTATTAATATCCTAATTTTCTCTTCCGAAACTTATGACTTATTTCAACTCACGCCATTACCATTTATAAATATTAACAAAATTTTACAATTAATTGAAAAACAGACTATGTATTTTATGAATAACCATAATAAATATAAGATAAATAATTGCATTTTTGTTAATAAGATATACTATTGTAAAACCGAATATATTATTTTAAGTAATTGTATAATAAATATTTTAAATACCCAAACGAATGATGATTGCAAATATGATACTCTTGAACTTGAAAATACTTTAATACAATTTTAAGTTGACACAATTCAAGAAACGTATAAAGAAATAATACCTATTCGAAACTTTCAATTTTAACAAAAACATTTCAAGAAATATTAAAATTAATATTATAATCAAAGAATTATCACAAATAAGTTAAATAATCACAAAATAATAACAATCATCATTTCTATATTATTTATAGTTTGTTATTCTTAATAATATGTCTTGTACTATTATATAAGTTTAGAATTAAGTTTTTCACTTGTTGTAAAATAAATAAAAAACCCAATAACATTAAGGAACCTGTAAAATTAAGTTCAATTAATTAATAATTATTGTAAAATCTCAGAAGGGAGGAATTATGTATTGGCTACCCTTTATTCTACAATAATTATTCCAAGTCAGCACTTCTAGCTGTATTTTTCCATTATGATAAGAAATGTAATAAAACCCCCTGCGAACAAGCAAAGATGTTCACTTGCTGCTCGCTTGCTCATGTAATATCTTGTACTCAACACGTGTAAACACGTTTAATAAAATAAAATTAATTTTTTTCAAATATATTAAATCAAAATATTTAATTTATATAAATCTAATATATAAACATCAAAACAGTATCATATTTTATAAAACAGTGCTAATTTTTAAAAATATAATGGCTTAATCTACGTTCAACCAATTTGTAACCATGACGAAACCAATAATATTGAAATACATAAACAAAAAATTTTGTTTGCTTCTGTGACTTTCTTTTATTTTATGCAAGCAATAAAATTATTCTTTACTCGTGTTGTCAAAAGAGACGCGTAATAATGTGTTTTTTTGATTAATTCTCAGTACTACTTAATTTTACGTTTACATTAATTCAAAGCCTAAATATAAACATTTCATAGTAATCGTAGATGAAATATACTAAAATCGAATTTTCACAGGTGAATAACAGAAAATTTTATTTTAGCTTTTTATGTACAGAAATATACAAAATTTGCATAATATGTCGTATGCTGGTGTGGGGGCTCGATCCCCAAAGCCCCCACGTAGTCGGCGTCTATGGCGGTGGGATTTCGATACAACGGTACACACTGCTCTTCGGACCTGTTGTGTGCTGAATCTGTGTGCTATCGGAGGATCACTAGTAAATTTCATTCGATATTGAATTTGCTTTGTTGTTTCACTTATGTTCTTACATTCACTCCAATAGACTAAAGTGTTTCAACAAGAAGTCTGGATGTTCTTTTTTTAAAATTTGAAATTATGGTGCTGCTCAAATTTTTTGACATGTAAGAAATCGGCATTGATTTAATTTAATCCCAAATAATAATTTTTTGCAGATTTAAGATGATACTCTACCCTGCCAGTAAACAGCAAAAACATGGATTTCGCGCGCCACTCTATAGAGTTTATTGTTTTGTAAAACATAATATTCTAAAGATATTCTTAAAGATAAAAGTATACAATCAACAAAATAGCAGTCGACGCAGAATTTTAAAATTTTGCTTTAAAATCTAAATATTATGGTGATTTGAATGTTGATATTTTTTTAACACAAATATCTTCTATATTTTAAAACGAAGTGGATAAATTAAATCTGTTATTTCGCTGATCCAAGCCTTGTTAACAACATATTAAAGTTTAAAGTTAATTCACTTATAGATAAAAGCTATAGAGTGCCGAGCGTACATCTTTTTGTTACAAATAATGCATTTTTACAAATAATACGGGTACCGAAATTATTTCCTCCCTCTACCATAAATTGTTTGTTATTATTATATTTAACAAAACAATAAACAGTGTAGACTAGCGTTCGAAATCATAGCATTTGTCTGTTTTCTGGGCATGGTAGAGGATCGCCTTAAGAGGCTCGTCTATACCTCCTAAAATACAGAATAAAACGTACTTAGGTAGCGAGTGTTTTATGGCCAATACAAAAATGGTAAAATTGTATTTCAATAAGGATTATATACTTAACGGATCTATTAACAGTTTTGAAATTTTTTATAAAAAATTGTACATGATTTTAAAAATTCATATGAATTTCCAATTTATGCAAACTTTACATAGTTATATCTTCTGATAGAAATTCAGTTTTAAAATTTTAAAAAGGCACATCTGTAAATCCATTCTTTCTCTATTAAATGTTTTGTAAAAACATTATCGTCAATAATAAACTAACAGTTTATTCGCAACGAAAACACTTTTACAGTATTTTTCAATTTCAAAATGACAACATTGATAGGATGTGGTAAAGTACGAGCTTCGGGCTGGTTTTAGGCAGTCGTAATAATAATAATAATATGTATAATTAACACCTGTAGAAAATACAGAGAAAAAAGCCAAAGTAAAATAATAATATCATTTATTTCCTGAGGACAAAACATTGTATAGGACATGTCAAAGTGTACATAATACTTAAGGGACATTACAGTAATAAATTACAAGGAAATGTTGTATAGCTAAATAACTTAAAATACACTAAAATACTCAGAACATTTATACTCAATGTGATTCATTGATAAAATTCGTCTAAGCTGTAAAATGCTTTGTTGAGTAATAGCTCCTTTAATTTAATTTTAAATTTGTTAAGTGTTTTGCATTCTTTTATTTCATTTGGTAAATGATTGAAGATTTTGAGTCCAAGTAGTGGAATAAAAAAAATAAAAACGATAGTATTCTAGGAATTCGGAAAAAACGTAGACGTGCCGCTTAAAAATTTAATAAATTCGTTTATCTCAAAATTATTTTGAATCTAATTGGACCCGGGAATCGGTAAAAACAGTAAAGTTATCAATGGTACTTTTCATTCAGCGTGCCTACCTGTTCCAGTTATAAAACAGTACAACAGGAATTAATTTTAAATTTTTTAGACAAATGCAAGATTCTATTGCCTACCTACTAATAAAAATCGTAAATTATACAATATTTACTCTTCCTTGAGATAAAAAGTAACAGTCACCTCTGACAGCACACGCAACACATCCAGTGTGTGCTCGCTGTCACTGTCACTGAACGCAATAAAATTCCAGAGCGCTATTGCAAGACACGGGCACATAGAGCCCGGTAGGCAGTATTGGCAATTAAGTGCATAGCGGGCGCGCCGCACGTTCCCCAGTCAGCCGTGATGGTCTGATGGTCAGAAGTCCGAGATCTCCACTCCTAACCAGAAGCTGGAATTGCTCTTGCCAAGGTTTGTCTGTTTCAAAGTGAAAATCACTTAAATGTGTGTGCAACGGCCACAAGAAAATACCAAGGGTTTCATTGTAACAGTAGGGAGTAGGGGGTAGGATTATGTCGTTTTGTTGATCTAATTATTTTAAGAATCATTGTCATTCGTATATACCATGTGTCCCAGAGCGAAAGGCTTAACATGGAAAAACAGATTTATAAATAAAACCCGTCCGGCTAATAACTATTATGTTACTACCAACTAAACATGTTACCTCCATGCGATGTTACAATTTATCTTATAGAGATCACATTTGTAACATCACATTATTATATACCACAAACATCACAGAGATGTTATATTTTTAACATTGATGATACCATATATATTACACATGCAAATATTTGCACCTTATTCTACATCTAATTTCATACAGAATAGTTCATTTCAATTACGAATTTTTACAAAAATATTCAAGAAATTTTGATTTGTTGTTCATATTACTATAAATGTAATAACATAACTATTGGTCTTGTGGTTAGAATTCCGTACTACGTAATCGTAGGTTGTTCTATTATCAGCGTGTTTTTTAAAATTTCTTTAGTTTTCTTTTTTTTTATAAAATTCATTTCAAATAATTGTTAGCAATAGGAAGTTTTGTGGTTAGAATTCCGGACTACGTTGTCGTATGTGTTTTGTTCTAATCCTAGAGTATTTTGTAAGATTTTTGTTTATTTTTTGTACCATATTAATTTGTTCTATTGTGATTGACTTCCTATTCCTAACAATTATTTGAAATTAATTTTATAAGAAAAATTAAATTGAAGAAATTTAAGAAAAACACACTGAGAATAGAACCTAAAACCTACGATTCCATAGTCTGGAATTCTGGGAGTTCTAACCACAAGACCACGGAGTAATAGTTTTATGTCATCACATTTATAGCTATAAAAACAAGTGAAAAATGTTTGAACATTTTTATTCATTTCGCAAAATTTCGTATTACCATATGGTAAGTTATTAGCCGAACGAAATACTTCATGATAGAAAAAAATTATCAAATGTCATAATCAGAAAGACAACACACGCCTATAAAAGGATATTATTTTTTACAGTTTATTTTCGTAGGTAGATAACTGTATGGAAACTTTTCGTTTCGTATATGGTCTTGGCCGTGGGAAAACTATTTTACAAAAAAGTAGTTTGTCTATGAAAAGTAGTCTATAGCTCCTTTACTCCAGTAAAAATGCGGTGGCGAGAGCGGGGCGGGGGGTTAAATCGATAACCGCAACGAGCTTACCTTTTGGGTATGTTTTTTGGGTCGGTAAATCCAAAAATCGGGGTCCCATGGGCTGGAACCGCGTCACCCTTAATTTGAAAAAAAAACACTCCTTTTTAGGTTTTTTAAAAATATTCTGTATGTAAGTCATAAATACTAACAAATAAATGTAAATTAGGTCCCAGGTTACGTTTTTTGGGTCGCTGAATCCAAATTTAGAGGTCTCGGGTTCTAAAAATATTCACAACACACTTTAAAAAAACGTATCGGGTCTCGGGTGTATAAAAGCTTGTTGAAGCAGGTTTGATCATAAATTTTGCAAAAACACCCGAGACCCTAAAATTCGTTATCAGCGACCCATAAAACATACCCTATGTATAAAAGCTTGCTGAAATAGAGTTTATAAAGAATATTGTAAAAAACACTCCTAAAATAGGGTGTTTTTTGCTAATTTAAGGGTGTTGCGAATATTTTGAGAACCCGAGATTCCTAAATTCGGATTTAGCGACCCAAAAAACGTAACCAGGGCCTCATTTACATTTATTTGTTAGTATTTATGACTTACATGCAGAATCTTTTTTTAAAAACCTTCAAAGGAGTGTTTTTTTGCAAATTAAGGGTGAACGCCGCGTTTACAGCCCATGGGACCCCGATTTTCGGATTCAGCGACCCAAAAAACGTACCCAGAAGGTAAGCTTGTTGCGGTTACCGATTTCACCTCAAAACTTCTACTCGAGTACCTACTTTACCAAAATTGTACCTTAGCTACCTAATTTACAAAGACAAGTTCTATTATTCTGCCGAACCGTAACTTTTGTTAATGTATTTGCACTTAGTATCTAAGATATTTTTTAAATGTTGTGGACTGTTGGAACTTGCAACAGCAGAACAACTACTTATGAATTTTGAAATAATTATAATTAGACAGATATATTTGGTTTTGACAGATTATGTTATAATTATTTTCTTTACAAGTGGGCAAAGTAAAGAATTAGCCACAAGGTCGAAGGCTGAGTGAGTTAATTTTCTGGAGTGGGTCATTCCTTTTTGGTAACGTGTGAAGTATATCGTTTTATCCAACAACTCTTAATAACTGCTGAAATATTTAAAAAATATTAAGTTCCAACCTAAAACGTCGTTACTTATGGTGCTTCCAACAAGCATAGTAACAATTTATCCACAAGTGGGTATAATTTTGATCAAAGCCACTAGTGGGCAATCTTTTACTTTACTAGTTTAAAATCACCATAATTATGATGCTTTTATTAAAAGGTGTTGTATAAATTTAATTAATTTTATAATCCCGATATACATGAAATTCACTAACAACACAAGACCGCGTTTTGGTTGCACCATGGCGGCACCAATAAAAAATCACACATCGTATGTCGCCACCTAGCTAAAAAATAATGAAACATAAGCTACTAGTTTAAAACCGCCAATTTTAAAGGTCTATTATAGTACCTACTATGTTTGTATTGATAATCTTTAGCATAAAGTATACACACGAAATCATATTAACCGACTATTTTTAGATTTTCCTTGGTAAAATGAATAAAAATTGATGAATAATTTAGCCTGTATGATACCTTTAATTTAATTCATATCATGAAATTTGTGACAGCTCATTTATAAAATAGTACCTATATAACTTAAAATTTATACATACATTTTTAAATAACTTTTTCATTTTGATAGATTATTTTTTCCAATTTCTCATGCCATATATAATTCGGTGATTAAAGGTTTTTTTGTTGTTGAACCTACAATCGCTGTCGAAATCAGTGTGAAGTTCCTTGTCCTTCTAGGATCGTGGTTCGTTCTCAATGTCGCTGGCTCTGCTCGACGCGATGTTAATGACGTGCTTTACTACATGTTAAGCTTGTTTAATTGCCTATTTTACTTCTGATTTGATTCGTTTAACTTATCGATTCGGTTTCGATGTTTAACTCTGATAAATATACTCATTAACATGTAGATTGTTTTCCATTATTTATGTTTCGTTTTCTACTGCACTTACAGCTAGAATATATTTAATCAATAGGGAAAGTATGATTTTCCTACTTGCAATTCAATTTTTTCAATTAGTTGAATACATTTCCAAAGAAAGAGCTTAATTTGTTGGTATAATCTTTTTTTTAAACTGTTTTTAGAACAAAATAAACTTGTTTTACACATAATTAATAAAAATACAAATATTATAATGTAAATTATTGTAGGATGATTCATAACAAGTGTAACAAAATTACAGTACAATTAATATAGCCGCATACTGCAGGTTGCTTTTGAAACGATAGGTACCTACTTCACAGAATTACAGAGATCTTTAAGAGGGAAACCGGTGGTTAAATGCGCTCGAATTACATTGTTGAATAATCTTGAGAAGAACTGAAATTTCATATATTGGCACAACGTCGTTAGTTCTATTAAATTTGATCTTTTAATGAACATTAGTTTATAAATTAGCTATTTAATATGAATTGGAAAATCACAATCTTAATATATTTTACAAAATTCATTTTTTTGGCGTACACTTAAAGTTAGTTATCCAGTTTTTATTTTAAATGAAATATAAAACGCAACTCTATTGAACTACTGTCGTAGGTATAGTTTTCAAAATTTTGCTACGAGCGATAAGGAGTAATAATCAATTTGAACAAAAAAATTCTTCGTAATTAAATGCAATTTTTTACTGTATAATTGAATTAAATTTTTTAAAATAAGACGGGAGCTCAATAGAGACATGTTTACTCTACTATTTAAAAAAAAACATGAATTTTGTTAGGTACTTGACGTGTGCGACGATAAAAAGGAATTTTGTAAATCTAAAGATTGTATATGTCTGCCTCAATTCAAATAGTTAACTAATAAATTAAAGGGCATTTAAACCATAAAATCAATCAAGATATAGATTGCTATCGAGAAGGTTTTTTATAATAAAATTTTTGACGAAAGTAACGCTAACTTATTTATATCTTCATAATCCACCATGATGACCATGTTGTTTTAATAACTATGGTTTAAATTTACTTGTGGAGTATTATGTTGTAACAAATTCATTGTACCAGCTGATGATGAGTGGTGTCACCGCTCGAAACATCCGTCCAAAGTAGAATAAACAAATTATAATGGACTACTAAAACCTTTATTTACGCTATATTTAACACACTACAAAGTTTTGGCTATGTAACGACATAATTTCAGACAGATCTATACCGTTGATTTTTTTCTCACAATGACCTTTAAGGCGCTACACTTGTGCCAAAAATATAATGAATAAGTCATCTCGCTATATTACAAACTGAAGTCTTGTTATTACAACTACACGGTTCATAGTTTATATAGATAGTTAAAAGATGACTCTAGAGTGCAATGAAATTATAGTTTTGAAATACTTAATAGTCTTTTAGTAATAAATTAGTAAAAATAGTTTATTTGGCCGATTTTATTACTATTTTTTCGTCGGGTATCTAATTTGTTTGATGAAAAATATTTTCTTAGCTCTCACGAACACTGCAAGGAATCGACTATTTAAAACAAACTTAATAAATATGCATTAATAAGACCGTAATTTGTAATATAAAAATGTATACATTAATTCTTATTTTCCCTAATTGTTGTCGCAAGAATGTCAATTAAATAATGCTTCTACTCATGGTATATTTCAAATTTTTATTTTGAGCAATATAGCGAGTATCGTGAATTGTGATTCAATTGCAGCAATATTTCAGTCAACAAGTGTAGAGTCTTAAAACCGCTATTTAATTTCGTTATACTCGTTATAAACCAGTGTTTTGATATACTCGTAATACTGCTAAAATTGCATAGCATCATAATATTGAAGTTTCAATCTATTTCATATAAAATCTTCTCATTAAAAATATAAATTACATTCCTTTGATGAGCAAATAATCTGGTATTACGTATTATAGGTACATAATTGAAATGTTATTAACATTTTATTACTTGTTGCAACAAAGGCTTCAGCATCGCTGTTAACTTGGATTCATGAAATTCAATTTGAGTAATTCTGGCTCTGGCTTTTGCATTGCAATTACATTTAAATTAAAACGTTTTACATTTTTAAAACGATGCGAAGACTTTCGTTTGTGCATGTTAGTCTCCGTGTCCGAGTGTTGTTTTTTCTTTGCGAGTCCCGGAAGAAGTTGAGGGTGGTACAAAGCGTCGCCCGCACTGAATAACTCTCGGTATTTTGTGTGAGATACTATGTTAATAAACATACCGCCTCTCGCCTCTTTCAAATGTTTAGCACTTTGAGCATTCCGTTCGTAATTTAAACTGAATTTTCTAGTGTCCTTGCTGTTGCTCCGGGCAGAGCAACACCGGAACTTTGTGTCTTCTTGTTTCCGCATAGGTAAAACATTTCTACTTCTACTTTTATTCATAAAATCTGCTGTGATCATCGCTCGTCTCAGGACTTATCCAACCTTAAATTATCTACATACCTACCTTCCTTCTCATATTCTATAAGGGAGTTATTGAGGTAAGTTAAGTTGGCCCCCCCAAGTCGGAATTATGAATAACTAATTAATGTGGCCAATTGCGCCCTTTATGCGCTTTTATGAGCCACCTTTATTTTTTTATGCGCTCTAATAGTTTCTATATTTTTTTATTTTTTCATTGGGGCGGCCAACTTAATGCCTAGCCCCCCAAATTGATAAATAGGTATTTTATTGTAATGTATGGCTTGATAAATATATGCGCTAATATGCGCCAGTGCAAAATATTAATGCGCCAATCACGTTCAGGATATAATAATTATTAAAACTCGGGGGGGCTACATTAATGCTGATTTTTTTTACAAAAATTTAAATTTTTAAAAAATCTATTGTACTCGTATACTTATGCGCTTTTATGCGCTACCAAAATTTTTAATTGCGCTCTTTCCAAAATAGAATGATGGGGATGCCAAGATAATGATATTTGAAAAATTAATAATTATGAATTTTCTAAAACAAATTTGATTGTAAATATTATGTGCTATTATGCACCAATTATTTTTTTCTCTAAAATTATACCATAAACTCGGAGGGAGGTACTTTTTTAAAATTTGGATACAATAATGATCGTAAGCGTTTATGCGCTTTTATGCACCATAGTAAATTTCTTTTGCGCTTGTATAATTTTTAAATGATCTATATTTTCCAAGTTGCCCGAAAACGACTAAGTACGTGGTCGAACATATTGAGATACCGGCAATCTAGCCATCGGTCTCGCGGTCGTCGCCCTTGTTGGCCAGTGTTGGGATTATCTAGAAAATCGCAAGAAACAAATAGCAACCAATAGATGAATTGATTACAATAATAGTAATCATGGTTATATCAAAATTTTCATATATAATATCCCAAGTGCATGTCAAATTGTCGATAATTTCCTCAAATGCGCGAAGCGCACGAGAGAAAATTATCGACAATTACATGCACGAGGCATATTCGAAGGACTATTTCCCGATTAAAATTTAGCCAAACGCTGTTTCTCTCATGAAAAATAAAGCAAAATTTTAAAACTTCTTTTATCGTATCCAAATACGATAATTTTGCACTAGTGCAAAATTATCGTGTAATTCTACGTTGATTGGACGACATTCAGAAATGTCAGACTTCTGATTGGCTTAAATTTTATGACGGAAATAGTCTGAGAAATTTTTTACTACTATCGGAGTAATAAGTATAGTCACTCGGATGTAAAGTTGAATAACCTGTTTAAAAATAATCCAAATAATTTAAATAAAACTTCATACTAAAGTATGCACATTTCTACGATACTGTATAAAAAATTTAAAATTTGGATACAATACTTTTTTTTAAAATTTGGATACAATAATGAAATGAGCATTATGTTTTTATGCGCTTATGCACCATGACAATATATAGTTTTCAAATTATATATTTTCCAACTAAAAGTCTAACTAAAAGAAAACAGTAGGTTTTACATACATTTATTTGAGCGTAACTTCCAGGTACCTAAATTAATTAAGACGGAAAATGTTACTACATGACTACAACATCAATCTACGTAGATCGTAGTTCTAATTTAATAAATGTAAATAAAGGTACATAAATTATGAAGTACCTATATAATATTTTCTGCTAACTTCAAGTCCGCCCTCATGACAATAAAATAGTGACTAACTCATTTGAACAAGTGTGTATAATTTTTTTTATTTATACTCGTATAATATATTTCTAATAATAATTTTTATTTATGATAATAACATGAATTAATTTTCTATACTTACCTATTGTTTTATTTAATTAATAATAATGTAATATACGAGTATAATATATTATATTAAATAATATAATATGTGTTTCTTCACTCATTTACTCGTTCATTTATGACAATGTATCATAATCATAATGTAATACAAATTTACGCTATATTTGTCAATTTCTTGGATAAGAAAATCGGGTATTATCAGGAATATTTCTGGAGAGTAATTCCCCGAACAAAAATAAATTTCGGGAATGTAAGTAAGTGGTACGAAATTTCAAATATTATTATCTTGGCATCCCCATCATTCTATTTATTTAATGGAAAGAGCGCAATTAAAAATTTTGGTAGCGCATAAAAGCGCATACGTATACGAGTACAATAGATTTTTTTTAAATTTAAATTTTTGTAAAAAAAATCAGCATTAATGTAGCCCCCCCGAGTTTTAATAATTATTATATCCTGAACGTGATTGGCGCATTAATATTTTGCACTGGCGCATATTAGCGCATATATTTATCAAGCCATACATTACAATAAAATACCTATTTAACAATTTGGGGGGGCTAGGCATTAAGTTGGCCGCCCCATTGAAAAAATTAAAAAATATAGAAACTATTAGAGCGCATAAAAAAATAAAGGTGGCGCATAAAAGCGCATAAAGGGCGCAATTGGCCACATTAATTAGTTATTCATAATTCCGACTTGGGGGGGCCAACTTAACTTACCTGAGGTATTGAGGAATTGTTTTGATGAGACAATATTTTCGAGTATTCGTTTTTTTTCATTTAATAAGAAAAGAGCAATTTTTGGTTACTTTGCTTAATTATCTCGTTATTATTATTCATTTAGGGTATGTTCCAAAATGGAACCATGTTTACTGTGGTGTTATGTTATGGTAATTCTTTGGTGAATATGACGGTTCTCTTAGTAACTTGTGAAACGCTTCGGTAAAATTTTCACATTTAGGTTAAAGTATTTATTGAAACGGAAGCACAAAAGTCATAAAAATATACGTTTTCATCCTTAAATAGAAGTATAATATAATATTACACAAATAATACATGTTTACATACAATTTCACAAATACCTATCTAATAATTTCCAACAGAGAAAAATCAAAATTCAACATCAAAACAAACCAACGTGTACTAACGTCAAAAACAAAACAAACAAGTTAATACCGTGAGATCGCGGTACACAAATACGAATTTACTACAAATATCGTGCTCTCTACAAGCTCTCTATACGGTGATCGTGGTAACGAATATGTGCGCAAATTTAACGCCGTTTTCAGTTACCGCGTTTCAAATTGGTACTGACGTCCTAAAAAAATTACCATGATACATGTTGTTTAATTTTGGAACATACCCGTATCATATTAGATAAAAATAGTCGATCAAACGGAAAACCTCGAAAAAAAAACATCAGTAGGTACCGTCTTTTATACGATAGGGGTGCTACTCTTGGCCAAAGGTCCTTAAAAAAATAATGTGGCTTATGTAGTTTTGCGATTTGTATCATTCTCTAATAGAATTTATATATGACCACAATATTTCACTTTTACGTAACACGTAAACTTTGCTGCATACGTCCATTTAAAAAAAAGCTCCAGTCTGTTAAAATGCAACGTATATGTACAATGTAAACACTCATCAAGTACAAAGTTTGCTCTATTGTTTCTTTTTTACCGAACCGACATTGATTGTTAATAGATTTCTATGATAAATAATAGTTAGTTTACAGCACGGTGTATAAACTATAGGTGAGGTTACGAGAGACTGAAATCTGACGGAGTTATGGCCAGTTGCTCCGCTTTCACTTACATTTAAAGTTTTCCTTAAATGAACAATATCGAATCAAAATCAAATTGTCAAACGTAGAAACAACATTGCTGTCATGAGTTCTATTCCATATTTTTCAATAAAGTGACACTTAATATTTAAGTGGGAGCGGTGCAAATGGCCATAAGTGGGCAAGATGGCCGCCACAAGGACTCACCTTTTGATTGGTCAATGGTGTCAGCGCCAGGAAAAATAAGACAATTAATAGTAACCCTTGTTAAACAATTGAAACAAAAATACAAAATTGACAGTAGTTACAAAATACAAGATCTCCTCGTGTAAATAGGACGTGTTACGTGCCTAATTTATTGTAAGACGATTTGCAAATGATTGAAATTAATCTTATCACCATGGGATGATGTGTGTGATGTATTTTCACAGTTATTTTGAATTAAAAATATAAAAGTTATGAATCAGGAGGTTGATTCTATAATTTTACAAGACTGTTGTACGAACGCAGCTATTGTAAATAATGACGTCATACTGTCTAGTAATTTTTAACCATCGTGTTGGCAAGACCCCGTTACTTACTAGATTTATGTTGGCTATACTACTAGCATGCACATCTGACAGCCAATTTAAATTTAAATTTCTAAAAGTATTAAAGAAAATCATACAGTATAATTTTTCACTGAATCACATAATTATGAATTTAAATGTATATACAAAAAAAAATTATTGTATGAAGATAAAAATTCATTACACTTACTACAAGAAAACGTTTTGATATTTAAATAATAATATCGAAGAGGTTAACTCTCAACAAACAATGACAGCCAAACTTTGAAAGAGAGAGACAGATATCTTGCAGCGTACGTACAACACCTACCGAGCTGTTGTAACTTATTTACAAGATATCGCAAGTCATGACGTCATTATATAGGTTCTACGAAAATCCGCTAGGCGCTCCAGCATCGCCGGTCTTGTAAATATGACCGTAATGGTCTTGTAAAGTTATAGAACCAACTCCCAGGTCCTGTTAAAAAGAGACATCTAGCGGCCAAATATATGAACTAGCCCACTTATTAAGACGTCAACTTCGCGCAATGCTTTTATAATGCTCGTGACATTCTCAAAATACAACGTACCCTTCCAACATAATGTTTGTCATAATTTGACAACTTTATTTTTGGCTGAATATATGTAAGATAGATTGTTTTCGTTACTGATACTCCTGATACTGATACCTACATTTTTATTTCTTTATGCCTTATTTAAAAAAATATAATTTCATAACTATCCATTTATAAAATATGAACAATGTAAGTAGATGTAATAGCAAGAGATTAATTATTTGTAACACAGCGAGGTCTCTTTTTTACTATACTTACATTTTAACAAGTAGGTAGTGTACCGCCCTAATACCTAAAACTGTCATAATGGAGAATATCCATAGTTTCTCTCATTTAGAAAATAATACATAAACACGAGACAAACTTATTCAATTACAATTACACTGCCTACAAAAATGTCAACCCAGCGGTGGTATCTATAAATTGAAAGGAGAAAGGGTATAAAGCGGAAGCGATTAAATTTGGTAAAAGTGTTCTTGTTCGAATAAAGTTTGGGTAAATTTGCGACCACACGAGACACGAGCACGAAACGTTGCGGAAACGCAAATACTGAGTCTAAATGCAGCAGAAGTGGAAGACAAAGTCAATACGAGCACATCACAAAGTTTCACTTCATTCGCGATGTTGAGATTTATGTTATTTGTGCGTTTTTGTCTCGACTCAGTAAATACAAGCGAAGCGTCGGCCGTCGCACTCCCACCTTATTAATATATTATTATCAAGCAATCCATGACAATGGGACACACTGTAAACAATACGCGCCGCGGCGGCGTCTCTCTTGGCTTGTGAATTATTTATTTTGTTTTCCTGAATTATTCTCTGTATTCTTCAAACATTTACAAATTTCTTAAGATAACTACCTTCAGAAAGTAAAACCATTAAATTTTAAATATTTGTTTTTCTAAATCATACATAATAAACGATAATAAATTAGGTAAGAAGTGCTGCCTAATTAATTCTTTATTTAAACAAAAAATTAGATCCGGTTTTGTATATTATACTATTTCTTTACAATATGCAGTTCTATATTATAGTCCTACATAGTTTTCAAAATTAAATTGATTATTATTTATACAGGCTGATTCAAACTTCGTACATATATTTTAATGGTGTACTCAACTTACCTACTTAATATGGAACTGACAGATTTTTTTCAAAATTTGCAAATTTAATAGATTTTTCAATCAAACAGTTTCATATAGTATATTATACGTCAAGACTGAGAAGATTGTAATTATTATTGAATTAGCCTCAAGATTGTAGCCCGCGGTGCAAAGCAACCGAGAGATACAAGACTGGTCAATAAAGATTCGATGTACCCGTCTTTAGTATTAGGTACGTGTACTATAACCAAAATTTTAAATGATAACGCAAATATTATTAATGCCAATCTACTTCTCTCTACTTTATGTCATTATGTCTTCCTAGTATGTAATTGTTTATTTAGAATAATAATAATTTATTTAATATTAGCTATACACAATAATATAATTAAATATATAATATTACAATGATAGTTAGTGCAAAAATATAACATAAAAAACTTATAATTATTGTGACAGAAGAAAGTGATTTTTTAAATTTTTTCTTAAATTGTACAACAGATATATAATTTTTTATTTCAACAGGTAACAAATTAAATATCATGGATACGAGGTACGTTATATACTACATTATGCCCTAGGGCATTAAGGAATTTCCATGGTAATATTGACACATTGTAACAGTCGCTCCATTTGTTGTATTATATTACTGTAAGTGGCAATTAAGGAAAGAATAATAAATTGTAAACATGTGACATAGACTCATGGATTTTTGTACAAAAGCGTAAAGTCGGGTCTTATTTCAAAGTTTATGTATTTTTCAGTAAGTATAAAGGAAGTCGTAAATTTGTGTTGAAAATGAAACTATGTCAAGTGTGGTCCTTTTCGCCGAATTCTGAGATTCAGGAAACATCTGCATTTTTAGGTCAGTTAGAAGCGTTCTTAGAAAAATGCACTTGTTCGTTAGAGCGTGAGATTTGGAGTAGGGGTTGCACGCCACCCTAGCCATCTCTCTCGTGGACCAATCAGTGTTGTATGTAAACTATAAGAAACCAATTATTGTGAAGTAAACTTAAGTTTGGGTCAGAGTGGTGAGGTAAGAAAAGTTATTAAATAGGATAATTTTTCTTCCCTCTCAACCAGATCTTAACAGATCAAAAACCGATCGAGAGATCATATAAGTCCTCTGACACAGTTCGTTATTGATTGAGCGCTTATTTTGAGCTTTAATAATCTTTAAAACTCACATTGTGTTTTAAACTTGTTAAATTCAATCTGTAGAGTTAGTGTTTTGAGTGCACACTCCAGCAAAAGGAATAGCAGCAGAGAAAGTGAGTAATTTTATTGTTTTATTGGTGTTCGCATTAAGGTGTTTATAGTTGAGTAACTTGTGCGTATTTGTTTATTGGTCGATTTTGAGAAAAGGGTTAATTTGAGTAAAGCGTGATTGTATCTCTGTTGTATTTCTATAATCTATAACGAATTGTGGACCCGGTTAGTTTTTAGTTACGTGTAACCTATCAAATGGGATTTATTTATAACTTGTAAATATATTGTTAACTTGTGTGGAAATCGGTTGTCATTTTACATTTCTATTTTACCTTTATTTTGAGAATCCTGTTGTGTTTAGTGAAGTGATAATCAGGTAGTAACCCAAGTAAGTAATAATAATTAATTACCGCTCTTCAACGTTATCTGTAACTACCAATAATTAAGTAGACTCCATTTTTCGGTAACTACACATTTTTGGTAACGCGCGTACTATATTCAATAGACCGCGCACCGTTACAACATCACAAATGTTTTTCTTCTGAAATTAATATATTTCCTGTCCGGGGCCAAAGGCTCTTATCTCTTTTAAACATGTCGCTTTCGGATGAGCATAAACATCATCATGATGCCTTTGATACATAATAACTATTTTACATTAATTTAAAAAAAGTTGTTTTCTACAAACGTAACCCCTAAGTCACATTAACCCTTTCCGTCTATCCTCTTCGATGAGTACCAGGAAATAAGTTGGAACTTAGAACTAGTTAAAAATTAGTAGCAATTCAAAATGAGGCTAGACACCAGATTAATATGATAGCAATTTGAATACGTCCACAAGTTTCCGACATCTAGCGACCGTCGTCTATCATTTATCATACTTATCACACATTTTAGAGATCGCGGGCCGGACAGTCGGGCTTATTTACAGAAAACACGAACGATAAAATATTGGACATATTCCAGCTGTGCGGGCACGTGGCGGCGGTGATAGATCGGGGGTCGAGTACTTCCGGTGACAATGGGGACACGCGGAACGTCACTTCCGCAGGACAACCTGCTGAGCTGTCGTTACAATTTCCCCTGTCCCGGGGCAGGAACCCTACATGGGGAAATAAATGTGTGTGTGTGTTGTCAAATCGGAATAGGATTAAATTTTCCGGAATGTTTCCTTATTGTAGCAGAACGATCAAGGGATGTTATAGGATTTATTACGATTGCTTTATAAACTTTGTATACTAAATTATGTATGTTATGTATGTTACTATCACACCCAGCGCAAAAATCTGTTATCTATCCCCTGTAAAATACAATTTGTATTTTCTATAACCACTGAAATATATATTTAAAAAATATACTGTGGCCACCACATTACTTCCCCGACTTATGTTGCTCTCGTAAATAGTAAATTTTATGCATTAAGCTAAGTTTCCAAGCATGCGTTTCTTCCGTTCCGTTTTATACGTCGCTGCAAACTTGACGACGTATGAAATTTAGACTGTTCACATGTGTCCGTTGCGTTTCATCCGTTTTGATTGGTACTTCTTTAAAGGTTAGATTCACTGGTGTTATGACATAATATTAATTAGGATTTTATAAACTTGCGAAGCTAGTCATGTTGTTTAGGTAAACCAAACAAATATAAATACTACGAATAACCGTATGAAACCACTTGCTAACTGTCAAACGTGTCAAACTGACATTAAAGCATCCGTTTTCAAGGTCGCGCTGCAACGAGTAGAGAGTAGACGAACTCTGTCCGTCGCTGCATTTACCAACGCGCCAACTTTTCATAATTTGAATCTAGCCAATTACAACTTGCGACGGATAGAACGGAACGGATGAAACGCATGCATGGAAACTTAGCTTCATTCAGCAAATTTGAACAAATTTTGAAATAACGTAGGCTGTTTCAAAGTAACAAATGTCAATGTTTAAATAACAGCCGTAAGTGTCAAAGTGACAGTTGTCAATGTCAAAGTGACAGCTGTGAATGTCAAAGTAACGTTTAAAATTCGAGTTATAATTGCATTTATTATAAGTTATAGACAAAATACGAGTACGAGCAATATGTAAATTAAATTAAGAAATAAATAATAATAGTGAAAGCGCATATATTTACAATATTTTCATCAATTCAAGTACTAATTTAAAAAAAATTAATCATGTTAGTACCACTGATAGTAGGGCTGGTTTTTAATGGATGTAAACGGTTACTTCATCTGTATTCTGTAAGATGTGTAATGAGAATGAGATGTGCGTGGTTCATAATAATTATTTTAGTAAGTAACCTGCTAACTTTACGACATAACCTCTCTTATAACTGTCAGAAATGGATCCGTTTGTTGAAAGTTACACAGCTGGATTTACAATAGTCGGGGAGCTGGTGACCGAAATTTGCGCATCATTTGACCAAAGCTAAAAACATGTTTTTTCAATAATACTCACCTCCCTTTATAGTGATCTGCGAGTCTGCCAAGCTTTCGACGTTACAAACCTTGGCAATAAGGGTTCAAAGGTCGCAAAATAATTTTGCAAATGTATCATTTGACCAAACTTGAAACCTACTCAGAAAGCTAGTTTTGTGTCCAAGAAGTGCTAAAAACCGAGTCTGCCATCAAAATCTTATAAACAAATACGTCTGCCAAATTTTTAAACATTGCAAAAAATGTATCATTTGACCAAAGCTGAGATTGCACACACAGGTTACAAAAATTTTACCCTAAAAACTAACAAAATCCTTTCTTCCGCGGCTTTATTCTAGGACAGAGAATAGGAATGAACCGATTGACACCAAAAAAAAACGAAATGCCTTTTAAACACCTATTCTACACTTTAGCCAAATAGGCTGATCGCGTCTTTCTCATGCATGAAAATAGTCACATTAGAAATTCCTATTCCACAGTTGCCGCCAGATGCCACTTGTGACCATAATTATGTGACGTCATAAAAAATTAAGCTACTGTCAAAGTTTCGTGCTCATCTTACATAATAATTCTATTATCTCTGCAAATTCCTATTAATTTAGTGCCAAATATAGGTAAGTACTTAATTTTTATTCTTTGTGTTTATTTATGCTCGGCTGATTGTGTTATTTATTCTATTCGTTAAATAATGATTTCACAGCTTTGGCAGGAACCAATATTTGCCACTAATTGATATTCAAGAGAATAACTTCGATAAAGGATACGAAAACTGAAGTGCTATCGTTTGGAACAGTTGTGGTTTTAAAAATTAAAAACAATTATAATATAAAAGGTGTGTCTGCAGGTACTTTTAAAATAAAAAATACGAAATTCAAAGTACATAGTGCAATATTTCACAATGGATCATCCATAAATGAAGGCCATTACATTAATTTGATTAAAATTAAAAACTCTTGGATAGAAGTAAATGATACAAGTATTAAACAAAAGTTGGGCACGAAATTCAAAAAATTTATACATTTTAATATTAGAACTTTAAAAAATCTATTGTTCAACTCACATATAGTTATACAAAACACATATAGGTAATAACTAAGTATCTACCTACAAAATACATAATGGTTTTATTTGAACCACAGAACCAGATGTAATCCAAAATGTCTCCAACGTAATTTGTTGCTGTCATAATTAATTTTTACGTAGCTACGAAAAAATTTCGAATTATCATGAACAAATACCGAATTTTAAAACACTAGGCTATAGGTAGGTATACCATTATTCTAAATATACCAGATACAGAAAAATTTTAAAATAGGTACTGTTTGTAGGTAGTAACAAACTCTTTAATTTATATTTTAACATAATATGTCTTAAACACTTAATTTATCAAGAAGACATTTAATTTAAAAAAAACCTTATTGCTCTTCAAATCACGTACCTACTTTTTCCGGTTTACAAATTATTACCAAAATAACCTTTAAAAATTCACATGAGAAAAAACAGTGATATCAAAACCCAAAAAACAATGAAATTGTAAAGGGTTCGGCAAGAGTCGGGCTGAAACTTCCCCCAATTATTAAATACCTAAAGATAGAAAAGAATTAGATATCAGTCAGTAAAAGGCAAGAAATTAATCACTCAAAACATAAAAAATTTAAAACATAGAAACTTTTCTCTAAATATTTCCTTTTCTGAAAACAATTTTTCAAATTATAAAAATTGGATTCGCAAATGAAAGAGGAAACTCTTGCCGCTTGCCGGCCCGTTTTTTACAAAATAACTTCATAATCATAGTTTAATTAGCTATTTGAATTGTGTAACAATTTAGAATATTTAAATAAATTCTAAAGGCTACTGCAAATTGTTATTTTTATTCTACATTCCTATACCTATAAGCGCAAATGTTTATAATTATCCTATAATAAAATTATGGTATTGTGTAAAATATACCCTGTATTAAAATAAATTTGAATGTTTAAGGAGGTACTGGTCCTATCTGCGAAATATGAGCATGATGTAAAAATTTATTTTATTGTACATTACATCTTTATAAATGTGCATGTAAATTTGTATGCACACTTATACTAGCTCGTATTTTATGATCTTCCGGCATTAGTACATAATAAACCAAATTCAAATAATAAAAAAAATTAATGCATAAATGAAATAGTAATGAATATACTCCGTGTATATTCAACTCAAAAAATTTGACTTTGGAACAACCATAGCGGCTACAACTTTCGACCAATAGAAATTGAAACCACCATTGCCTCCACTCTCTTCATAATATACCTATACTCACCCTAAGGAGCAAATTTTAAGTTTGGCTTTTCTTTGAACTAAATCAAAAAGCAGGTGTTAATGTTATAGAATAAAAACAAATAGCTGTGAAGTTAACAGTTTCAAAATTAAATGTGTAACAGCGATTCCGGATCACAGATCAGTTCAAGAGATACAAAAACGGGCCGGCAAGAGTTTTTTCTTTCATTTGCGAATCCAATTTTTATAATTTGAAAAATTGTTTTCAGAAAAGGAAATATTTAGAGAAAAGTTTCTATGTTTTAAATTTTTTATGTTTTGAGTGATTAATTTCTTGCCTTTTACTGACTGATATCTAATTCTTTTCTATCTTTAGGTATTTAATAATTGGGGGAAGTTTCAGCCCGACTCTTGCCGAACCCTTTACAATTTCATTGTTTTTTGGGTTATTATTATATTTAAAGATTAAAGCAATTAACAAAATAATAAGGAAATTTACACAAAATAACAAGGAAATAAATTAATTGCAATAAATTTACAAAAATTCCTCCATTAGCTGCTAAACAATAACCCAAACGATGATAAAATTCTTGAACAACATTAGTTATTTGGGCAGGCGTTATTGTTTCAGAAATGTTATTAATTTGAACTTTTAATAGATCTAAATTTAATAGGTTTCCCGTGTACACTTTAGATTTTAAAAATCCCCAATAAAAGAAATCTAGTAAGATCAGGAGACCTAGGAGGCCACTCAACTTCTTCACCGCGTCCAATCCAGGGGCGCCGTCATGCTGATACCACGCATCTTCAATATTCAAAGCTAAAAGTGCAGGTATCACTTCATTTTGTAGCAGATTTAAATAATTTTGCGCAGTTATACTTCCATCAATAAAAAATGGTCTTATAATGTGGGTTCCTACAATTCCAGCCCAAACGTTCACTTTCTCGGGTCGTTGCGTTCTTGTACTATTAAATAAATGTAAATTTTCCCGACTCCAGTATCTACAATTTTGCGAATTTACTTCCCCATGTAAATAAAAAGTTGCTTCATCTGTAAATAGTATTTTCGGCAGCAAAGGATTAATATTAAGTTTTTCAAACATTATTTCACTAAAATTTATTCTGCGCTGCGCATCGTTGACAACTAATTCCTCTGATGGTTTTGAAAATGAAATGATTTAAAATGTTCCTTTTAAAAAAATTTGTGTACCGCACTTTTACTTATACCAGTCGCTTGTCCTATTTCTCTTGTCGATAATCTATTATTATTGCGTATTAGCGTCAAAATTTCATCCATTTTTTCCGCTGTTAAAGCATGATTAGTTCTGGCTCTTTTATGATGGGCAGGTTGGACGCAACCATTTCCTCTAAAGTTATTTATTATTCTTAATATTGTTGCAGCACTCGGTGTAGGTCTGTGACAGTAATTAACAAATGACATTTATTCCCTATGTTTCATTTTAAAAATCTGACGTGGACACCACATGACTTCCTTGTACGCCTTGTGTGTTCATACTTTTCTTAATAACTAAAATGTAGAATAATATAAAAAATTCTTTTAACTTATTATACTAGTATACTCACAAATATATTTTAGTCATTTTATTTAAACTGCAGAAGAAGATATAAAGCATATTTTACTATTGTCACTGTCATGTCATAATCATTTAAATTTTACGTAGTAACAAATGTTAATCGATCATGGACTACAAGATAAAGAAATACTAAATTAAAAATATATACTTTAATTATTCCTAAATGATACCAGATACAAAAATATTTATAAAATACCGATTTTAGGTAATAATCACATAATCTTTCATTTAAAATAAAAAAATTTGTGTTAAATTAAATATTTATCGAAATATTTTTAAAAAGTACTACTTCCGGTTTATAGATTGAAACCAAAAATAGGAGGTGCACAACTAGATGCTATAACAGTCCTAAATACAAAATTTCAACTTTCTACGTCTAACCGTATTTGAGTTATGCGACACACATACGTCCGTACGTACGTACGCACGCACGTACGTACAGACGTCACGACGAAACTAGTCATAATGGATTCAGAAAAGGTCAAAACGGATATTTCCATCAAAATCTGAAAACCGAAATTTTTCGCGATTACAATACTTCCTTATTACTCCGTACAAGGAAGTAAAAAGGACACTCTGATACATTGCTGTCAAATTCGTAACCATGGATATACAAAATCCTATGTTTCATGTTAAAATAAACTCACGGTATTGTAGCGAAATATAAAATACTCATCAATGTAAACAAAGATCAACAAAGAACAAATAGAATTTTCTTACTATTTGTTGGGTAAGAGAGAAAAGTGAAATTTGTAACCGAGTAGCTTTATACTGATTATGGCTTTATGGCTGACTTCAGTAAAACTGCATTTGAATAAAATAATATGTTTGGTGTAATACATGAAGAGATTAAAAGATATTGAACTAATTTTCTGATATCATATTGTTACAGTTAAACATTAATTAAGGAGGTACACTCGACATTTGAAATAATGAGAGAGTTTAATGAAACTTTGCAAAATTAATCAAAACATTGTAAAAATGTTACCTGAATTTTTTCATAATTTTTCACCACGTAGATTATCCAAAAATAAATATTAAAAAACTACATTTTACATGGCTTCTTATGGGACTACTTTTAAATCAACGTAAAAAGTATTTAAGGAAATGAGAGAAAATTCCAATTGCTTTTTTAAAACGTACATTATTATCGCATAGACCGGATAAAAGTAATACAAGCATCATTTACCACGTAATTAACAAGAATTCTTAATCGAAAGACTGACGTTTATGCCTACTGGAGAATATTGGCGAGAACATAATATAGACGCGGCAACGTTGAAAAGCGCGAAATTTGAATTTAACCTGAAACAAAAACATTGCCTGTCTATAATCACAAGTTATTCACAAGAATGAAAGGTAATATGCACAAATGATAATAAATAATTCATACCCAACGATTTAAATGAAATTTCAAGTGCAGAATTCTCTTCACCTTCCATTTTTACTATCTGTCAGATTGACATCAGAACGTGAAAAATGACAGTACAGCACAGCGTTGCCGTAGCTTACACTGGTATTTAGTCGAATGAAATCTTATAAAATAAACAATTTTTAAATAACAAAATGTAATAATATTCTTAATTAATTAATTAAAATCTCATTTTATTAGAAAAAATTCAAATAGACTGCGTTTACATACAATAAAAAATGCTTATTTTTATTTTTTATAAGTTGGAACCCTGATATGAAATACATTGCGAGTATAGGAGATGCCCCTAACCCCTCACCACTCGAGTGTACCTACCTCATCCTTAATTCCACATTTTTATAGAATATGAAACCATGGCTACTGGCGTGTGACGTGATTTTGTGCCCGAGCGTCAGCCGAGGACTACGTCAAGAGCCATAAAAGCAAGTTACGACCGTGGTACATATAACTTTATACACGGTTGAATATTTTTTAAATTAAATAACTGAATTTAATTGTTCAAATTTCCAAAAATTACCTACCAAACTTAAGAATTATTCAGCGCGTCAATCTTTTTAAAAAATATATTTTTGTTTTAAAGGTTATCCCAATACAATTAGTACAGTCGTTTACATTTGCACTTCGGAATCATTTTCCAATATTTAATATTTTCCAGAAAAATAGATACCTACCTTAAGTTTGCCTTAAAAAGAACGAAAGTAATCGTCTGAGAAAACGAGTTACTCTTTATTCTCGACTATGGAATAAATCTGCGCAGATGATTTTTCAATTCCACATGAGATATGTGTTGGAAGATTTGGTCCGTACGGACAGTTCTCGTGTTCTCGATTCGTATATTTGATTTCCGATGCAACATGTTTACATGTAGTGCACGTCTCAAACAACTCCATGTCTTTCGTTTCCTCTTTGCCGCTTTCTCGACGAGTTCACAGCTTTAAAATTTCAGATGCACTTATACGCATCTTTATCTTGAAGCACAAACTTTGAAAGATGAAAGATCTTCGTATCAGACTTCAAAGAATCTTAATAAAATAAAAATATCAAATATGTTAGGTTGTTTGTTACCAGGTACGACTATATAAAAAATCTCTTACATTTTTACTTTCTTAAAAAAGTCTCATGTAGAAGTAAGTGTAGTTTCTCACTAGAAAAGTTGCTTGTCTTTTTTGTGTACCTGATGTAACAATTTAAATTATTATAACAAAGTGTACTAGTTTTGTAGGTATGTATGGTAGATTTGAGATCAAACTCTACAATTTCTTTTAGGATTAGATCTCAAATGAGCCTTAATTTGTTTAAGTTAATAATCAAAATAGGCAAAATTCACCAAAAAAATCCTAATCAATATTAAAAATCTGATGTGACCAGCACAAAACCTTCCGCCTTATACAGAAAACTGAAATTTTAACATATACGTATAATTACTACTTATGTCGTTTAATGTCATCTGTCAATATGAATTACAATTTCATACTGTGCAATAAAGCAACATTTTTCGGACTATTTATAGGCCACAAAATAGAACTTTAATTTTAAAGGCCTAAGCGGCTTATAACAAGACGATTGCTATAGGTAACATCATTTATAAAATAAAAATATTTCTCATTTGACATTATACCCTGTGTCCCAGCGAAAGTGTGGCATAGGCATTTAACATGTGAAAACAGTTTTTTTATAAATAAAAACTGTCCGGCTAACAACTATGATACTATATTGCACAGGATAATACTACATCCATTCCTACATCTTATTTAATACACATTACTTTAGTTTCATAATGTAATTTCAAGAAATTAATTAAAATAATTTGAAAATTTTAACCTTTAGTTTTTATTGCTACATTCGTACATTTACAGCTGTCAATTCGTAGCCATGTAGATATATGACCCTCGATATCACCGGCCAACAGAACCAAAGGTCGTACGTTGATTCCGACCTGGGGAGGATGTATTTTTTAAAATAATTTTTCTGCTTGTTTTGTATGTTAAGGTAAAATCTTATTTGCAGTTGATTATTACATTATAATGTTGATTGCAATAAAATGTGGGAGAATTGAATGAAGAAGTATCTGTTTAATCGCTTTCGCTAGCAATGCTGAGTTGTTGATGACAAGATAAAATACTCGTTTAATAAGACAATTAAATTTTTTTTTAAGAAATTAAGAATCTAACTCAATTTTATTAATAAATTAACTGATAATAAATAAACAATAAACTTTGACCATCGCCTACGTTATTATTCAAGGCCTGGAAATGCAGGCCGGTTGCTAATAAAACATTGGGGACCGATAATTGGGGAACATTTGTTGCAAATTTTTGCCGCAAATGGCGCTTTTAAGGGACTCGGTTCCGGTTATTAATAAATCAAATTTAATATTGAATTAAAATATATGCATCAAAGATATACTCTATATTATTATTGATTGTGTTATTATCATCATTTTAAAAACTATTTATTTTTAATTTTTAATTCTGACATTTTAATGCATGATGTGACAAATTAATTTATGTTTTGACGTATTTCACAGATAACTTAATTCATAATTTACACTTCCGGTCTTCAAACCGGGTCTCTTAAAAGCGCCCTCAATCGACAAATTTTGCATTCACTTGTCCCTAGCAACGAAAATTGTATTTACAGGCCTTCAATAATAACGTAGCGATGCTTTGACAATAAATAAAAATAAACTTTAAATATTTTGTCTCTAAAAATTTGACAGATCAAACAATTGCAGAATTATAGTATTACTTGATCATGATATTTGTTAATAAAATTGAATTAGATTCTTAATTTCTTAAAAATTAGTATCATTTTAATTGTCTTATTAAATGAGTATTTTTTCTTGTTGTCATCAAAAACTCAGCATTGCTAGCGATTACAAATACATTCGTGTTCATCTACTAAAAACACACAACCCGATTCCAATACCTTCCTTTCCAGATATGTGGAAAATAACACAGAATTTGGCTCTCCAATTTAAGATGAAGAAAGGTTTATTTAAAAATTTAATGAATAGGTAACTAAAGTTTCGGTCTCCTATGGAACGCCGTTTGGGTTTTTATTCAAACACATGATCATATTTTTTATTCATAATGAATTTTAAAATCTTATTTTTAAATACAGATGTAACACACATCACATACATATTAAAAATTAATTGAAAATATGTCTGTCATATTATAAATGAATTTAAAATATGTCAGACATATTTTTAAATGAATTAAAAATATGTCAGACATATTATTAAATGAATTTAAAATATCTGTACACATATTTTTAATGCGAGAGATATAATTTTATGTCAGACATATTTTTAAATGTCGTTTTTCCACATACTACTACGTGAGTACTACTACAGAAAATTAAAAATATGACATACATATTTTTAAATCATTTAATAATATGTTAGACATATTTTTAATTCATTTAAAAATATGTCAGACATAATTTTAATTCATTTAATAATATGTCAGACATATTTTAAGTTATTTTGAAATATGTATGTGATGTATGCTAAATCTGTATTTAAAAATATTGTTTTAAATTGTCTTATAATTAAAAATATGACAGCGATATTTTCAAATCATAATATCATATGAGTTGTTATTTAACTTCATAGTCATATTTTTCGAAGCATACCGCGCGGTCTAAAACCACGCCGTCTAATACCCACGCGTCCTAATATCCACCCGGTCTAATAACCACCCGGTCTAATATTTCTCCCACCACTATGAAAATTCGAGTAAAATCCACGCGGTCTAAAACCACGCCGTCTAATACCCACGCGTCCTAATATCCACCCGGTCTAATGACCACCCGGTCTAATAACCACCCGGTCTAAAAACCATCCCGTCTAATAGTTCCCCCACCACTATGTACACGTCATATAAACTCGTTCTGTTTGACTTTCCCCGTTTCCCCAGTAATAGTATAAAATAAATCTGTTAGAATGCGCAGCGCTATTAGGTTGATTAGGTTATTACGTATAGTCCAGTATAAAAGTATGAGCAACGTTTATGATATTTTACGATTTATTTATATGTATGGATGGAATTTTTCCCGCGTTTTCTTTGTCATTCATTATCTCAAATTCTACTGAACATTTGTACGTCTAAACGAAGAGCTGATCAAATTTTGGTAAAAATCTGCCAAACGGAAATGGAACTTGCAAAATCTTAGAAAAAATCTACTATTTTACTTATATTAATAAGTGTGTATGAAAGTATTTGCTCACAAATATACCATTGTAGAAGAGAATTCGGGGATTGTAGTTTTTATAAATAATATTATTAAAGTTTATCATGACATTATAAATAATTAATAAATGACATTTCATATTTTCAATATCAATTTGTCAAAAAGTCAAGAATTTATATGACATTAACACTGAAAAACTGATATATTTTATTTTTTGTTTTCATAGGTAGACAACGCTGTAATTTAGATACCTAGTATTTGTTTTTATAGTTCTTTGCGTTTTATTTAGTGTTAGTGAAGCAGTAAGAAAGAACAACTTTTTGTCGATATTTTGAGTTGTTTAATTTAACTTAGGGTTGGTGGAATAACAAGAAAATAACACATCAAAAAATGAAGGCTAGAATAAAAAATGTAATTTGCGATTTATGGTTTCAACGCAATATTTTTAGAGATGCAACGAATAGTAAATGTGCCGAATACCGGCGAATATTATACCGTACTATCTGCCGAATATCCGAATATTCGGCGAATATTTTGCACCCGTTTGATGCCAAATGATAAACTTACAAGGACTGAGGAGGCTGTTTTGAATGCAGAGAAACTTATTTTTTGTTGCATAATTTGCCGCTTTTAAATTGTAATAACGAACAGTTTATCATTTTTATTTTTTATCAAAATTACTAGATAAAGTTTATGACAATATTTTTCTTTTTTTAGTAATAATAATTAATAAAAACTCATGAATATACATATATTTTTTGTCTGTGAATGTAAGTTACATGTGTATTCGGTGTTCGGCCAAATAATGAAAAACTTGCGGAATATGCAGAATACCGAATAGTTGCCCAATATTCGTTGCAACTATAAATATTTCATTCAACTGATAAATTTATTCTGCGATTTATCAGAGGTTTCAAAAACCGGTCCTTAGCCGAATAAATTCGTTAATATTAAAAAAAATTCTAAAAAAATTTTCTTATTTAAAACAAATAATTATTAACCTATCAGTTATTAATTACTATTGTACAAAAATTTCTCTGTTGAAGTCATTATCAAAATGATTACAGTTAACTGCGGAATAATTTTACCAGTCGAATAAAAATAGTTTCAGTTAGAATTAAAAATTTCGTTTATAGCTAATAACTGAAAGGGTATAACCGGATAAGAGGCTGAAAAGTGCCCCCAAAGCAAATGATTAGTTGCGATTTATTTTTAGATGAAAGGTCTTTCAAAATCCTGTCTATTTTCAAAATTTTAGGTTCATAAACTCATATTTATGGAAGTTTTTTCGTTTAATTTTTTTTCTCCGATTCTACCGCATAAATCGAGCTGAAAAGATTATATTCAAAAGAAAAGTTAATTTTACACCTAAAATAATTTTTCTAATTAATTTTGGCACCAAAGTCAAATAGAAAACATATTTTAATTTTTTTAAATCTGTTTTCGTATTGTAGGAACTCGATTATTGTTTCAATTTATTTCGTGTAATTTATCTAAGAGAAATCTACAACATACTTACCTATATTTTTTTCAGATATGTAAAAAGTGTTAGAAAAATTAAAAACTAATTTTATCACTTTACATATTTGAATTTCCCGCTTAGATTAAGAAAGTAATTGAAATATTAATCGAGTTCCTTCAATATGAAAATTGATTTTGAAAATTAAATATAAATTTTCTATATGAATGTTTTTTTGGTGGAAACCAAAATGAACTGAAAAAATTAATTTTAGGACTAAAATTGTTTTTTTTGTTTGATAAATTTTTTTTAAATGAGGTTAGAAAGCAGAAAGGGTATAGCGGAATACCTAAGCAGGTCAAAAAAGCCCCCAAAGGAAATTAATAATCGGGATATCTGGATGAAAGATAATCAAAAATGTTGTTGATTTCGCGAAATTTCAGCTTCCTAAACCGTTTTGTTTCCGAGTTATGATGGAAAACGTGAATTTTACGTTTCATTTTTTTCTCAGCGTCTATGGTATGTATCGAGCTGAAAAAAATTCTACCCGAAACAAAATATTTGTTTACATCTGATGGTATTTTTTTCAAATTGTTTTGGCGCCAAATTCAAATAGAAAAAAATGTTGGTGTTTTTAAAATTCATTTTCGTTTATTTAATAAAATTCTACAACATATATTTTTTTTAGAATTTTAATCGATGTGGAAGATGGTTTAAATAAGTAACACTTTTTCCACTTTAAATATTTGAATTTCGCGTCAAAATTGCAATTAAAAAATGTGTTTTTTCCAAATTTTATATTTTTTTAACGAGAATTTTAAACGTTTCTTTACAGACATATTGTATAGTATTACGCTGGTCAAATTACGTTTTTTGGTTTAAAAAAACTACTCAAATTCCTGCAATATCCAATCCACGTAGTTTTCAATATTTCGGCTCTTAACTTAGGTACATTCAATTTACTTATTTGTTGAAACGAAAAAATAAATAACTTAATTATTGTAATATTTTGATTTCAACATTATTTGAATTTGGTGCTATAAGTGTCATGGGTGATTTTGCAGTGTATGATGGTTGTGTTCAAATAGTAAAAATGTTTATTTATTTGCAAATCCCCACAATAAAACCATTAAACCCCCGTCATTAAAATTTATATTTTATATTTACATTGAAAATATAATGTAAGTTGATATTTAAGGTTTAAGAATGGAAAAAAGCTAGATTATTTTGTTTCTACCTCGATGGATGTCGCTACGATCGAAGTTCAATACACAATCATATAGAAGCGAGTTGTGCCGCTCTCGCGCTCTCTAGATATGTATGAGATCTGAAGCGAACAATTTATTCGCTAGATGGAGGTGAAAGCGTCATTTAAATTTTACCGGGAGAATTAAAATTTCAGGGGTACCGTTTGAAACACGCTATCTGACAATAATTGTTGTCTCACGATAGATTTATTGTAATTTTTTCGAGGTGGCAAAAAAAATAATTAGAACGATGTGGCACGGTCAATAATATTTTCGCCAACCGGACGTATTTGATGCAATTGTGTCATTGTTTTTTGGAAAAAAAGCAGGCCATTTGGGGATTGTTTATGATCACCATAGCAATTGTACCGAAAAGTAATCTATTCTTCCTAATACAAAAAAAACATTGTTGTTGTCATGGTTATACATTTGAATTTTAATTGTTGCGTAATATGAGGATATGTCAGTTTGAGACTCGTAAGATCGCCGAACTCCGCTGCGTGTCGTTCAGCAACCGTCTTACTCGTCCCAAAATCATGCATTTTAAAAAAAAATAATTAATTTTAATTTTAAAAATGTCCAACTTTGACGATGTGTATGGAGTTTAAATTTTTTTGACTTGATCCATCTAAAGGGCACTAAAATTCACTCAATTCCCTGTGCAGGACTCAAAGAACGAAGTTCCTACGATGATTTGGAACAAAGTTATGAATTTTTTTAAAATGGCATTTTTTTTTTTTTGCAAATAACTCAGCGACTTTTCAACCAAATTAGACAATTCTTTCGGGAAAAAACCAACTTGTGGGTGTAATTTAAGGGGATAATCTCAAATTAGGATGATCTCTTTTCGTACCCTTTAAAACCCGAACAAAAAACATGTTCTTTCGCAAAACAACGTCTAACTTTGGCGATGTGTACCGAGTTGGAAAAAAATTATCGACTCGATTCACAGAAAAAGCATTGAAACTTGTTCAATTACCTGTGCTGGGCTCAAAAAACGAAGTTCCTACGATAATTTGGCACAAAGTTATGGGCGTTTGAAAAAAGTGCATTTTGTGATTTTTTGACTCAAGTCGGAAGTTTTTTGACGAAATTGTTTTTTTCACGAATGAATTTTTTTTCAAATTTCTATTAGTGTAGGCAATTTGAGTTGTTCACACGAAATATCTAATTTCATTTTTAAAGAAGTAAGCAAATCTCACGTGTTTAAAGTTTAAATTTTCTCGATATTGAAGATCTGCTTACAGGTCTGTTTTTAAACTTTATGCTACCCTATTCTATTATTTATCGTAAGTCAAATTAAGATAAAAAATTATCGTAAATATCAAAAATTATCATAAATTAGGTATTTATCTTAAAAATGTAAAACTAGTTCAAATATTTAGAGTGGAGAACCTGAGTTTTGTAGGATAAAAGTTAAACCAGAATATAAAAGAAAAATTAAATGCGCCGCAGGTGAAATTTCTTTTTCCCTCAAGGTCAAAAAATGCTTTATAATGAAAAGGTATTTAGTCAAACGATGTGAAGTTGCATTTGTTTTTCACCCATTTTATGTGCAAGAATAAATTGTTAGATCACAAAAGTACAATTAATATAAAATTTATTAATTTTGGTTCACCAGTCCGATTTTATTAGAGTGGGCAACTTTTTCTTCCAGAGTGGACAATGCCCACTCTGGCTACAGCCCTGATTTAAAATACAGAATTATTTCAAAAATGAGGTATAGTTTTACATTTTCGTGCTCCAACTACTTTAAGCGTTTCTTTTAACTATTGTTCATTTATGTTATTACATATATCTTGCTCCGAAAAATTCGAATATAAATAAATAAAATTCCAGATACACGAAAGCCTTCACAGAATGCTTTGCTATAAGTTTCGCTTCAAATAAAAACACAAGAATCTAATATTTACACGAGTTTACACGACCCAACACGAACCTACAAAGTACAGTCACTGCAAATATTACAGAAAGCCTGCAATCACAATCGTAATGCTGAAACGGGTGTTGCCATCTCTCGGTTCTAATCTAAAATTAAAATAACATTGCTGCTTATGGAAGTTATAACATAAGTCGTATTATTCGATTGTTACCCATCAGATTGTTAAAAACTGTACGAATATATCATTACTGGAATATATATTAGCAAATAAAAGAGTTTGGTTGAGATAAACATAAAAACACAGGCAAAAACTAGGTTTAAAGTCAGACCATTTTTTAAATTTATTTATAATGAATGTTCATATTTATATTAACTTATAAGAAAATTGTATTTTTAACATAACATGATTTACTTCTTGTGTACAAAATTTCAACAAAAAAAAAGTAATAATTATATGAGATAGTTGCCATTTGTTGTAGAAAACATACACTTTTATATTTATTAATTTCATACAAATTTAAAAATTTAAACTTTTTCTAATGGTATGACATAAAAGTATAGGCTTCGAATAATTGTTATAAAAAATAACTTTTACTAATATTCATCCGTAATGGAGTTATTCTCTTATGAATTTATTGATATATTGACATTTTGCTTTTGTCCCCTCTTAACATTATTAGGTTATAATACTTATTCATCGTCACTGTCTTCAGTTTTTTACTAAAAAACGTAATTTTACCAGCGTAATACTATACAATATGTTTGTACAAAGACGTTTGAAATTCTGGTTAAAAATATTTAAAAAATTGAAAAAATTTGGAAAAAACACATTTTTTAATTACAATTTTGGCGCGAAATTCAAATATTTCAAGTGGAAAAAGTGTTTTTTATTATTTAAACTATCTTCCACATCGATTAAAATTCTGAAAACTAATTTTATACCTAAAATTATTTTTTAAATTCATTTTGGCGCGAAATTCAAACAGAAAAAAATATATTAATTTTTTAAAATCTGTTTTCGTATTGTAGGAACTCGATTATTACTCAATTTATTTCGTGTAATTTATCTGAGAGAAATCTACAACATATATTTTTATCAGATATTTAAAAAGTAAAAATATCGACCATTTTCAAACTGCCATAACTCGGTGTATTTTCAATCGATATCGATGAATCTTCGAGGGCGAGAAACTTTGAAGTGTCTACTTTAAAGTCATGCATGCAAACTTAAGCGCAACCCCCTCCGCCCCCTCTAGCAATCATGTGCAAAAAAGAATTTTAATTTTAAAAATGTCCAACTTTGAGGATGTGTACGGAGTTTAAACATTTTTTTTGACTTGATCCACCAAAAGGGCACTAAAATTTGTTCAATTCAATGTGAAGGACTCAAAGAACGAAGTTCCTACGATGATTTGGCACAAAGTTATGAATTTTTTTTTAAAAAGGGCATTTTTTTGTTTATCACTCATAACTCAGCCACTTTTCAACCAAATTAGATGATTTTTGGGGGGAAAAACCCATATTGGCTCTACTTTAAGGGGGTAAACTCAGATTAGTATGATCGATCTGAAAATTTCACGAATGACATTTCTATTAGCTGTCAGTTTTCATATGTTTTTAGTTGTCATGACAAAGATAAATAAAAATTTATCCACTTGTGAAAAGTTTCCAAAACATGGCTTGTTTTATATAGGAGTGTAATAGTCCGGCGGTTATATGAAAGAACTATGCATTTTGTGATTAAAGCATGAAAATTTGCACACATATCAATGAAACCATTCTCTTTCATATAAGAAGTGGTGCCAAAGTGGTGCGTGCTGCAGACGGCCGCCATTTTGAAAAAATGGTTGCCATTTTTAGTTTTTTGCATTTATCTCATGAACGATCAATATTACGAGAAATCTTATTTAATGAAAATTGTAGAGCACAAAATTCTCTATAAAACGGTATATCTATTTTTTATGTAGGTGGTACAGCTTTCGAGAAAATCGTGAAAATATATATGAGCAATATCTAGCCATTTCAGATTGGACCGCAATTTTGCCTTTTCAAACAAAAACAGCTGTTATTTTTGAATGAATCAAGATATCGACTTCCGGTCTTCAACAATCGATTACTTATATAAATTTTTATTATACATATAATTTTCAACTCTTCGGGAGCACTAGTTCGGCCACAATTCAATTCAATTGCGGTCCAACCTGAAATGGCTAGATATTGCTCATATATATTTTCACGATTTTCTCGAAAGCTGTACCACCTACATAAAAAATAGATATACCGTTTTATAGACAATTTTGTGCTCTACAATTTTCATTAAATAAGATTTCTCGTAATATTGATCGTTCATGAGATAAATGCAAAAAACTAAAAATGGCAACCATTTTTTCAAAATGGCGGCCGTCTGCAGCACGCACCACTTTGGCACCACTTCTTATATGAAAGAGAATGGTTTCATTGATATGTGTGCAAATTTTCATGCTTTAATCATAAAATGCATAGTTGATATGAAATTTGTCCTATAACCGCCGGACTATAATAGTTATTATTAAAAAAAATAGAAATCGTGAAATATATTAAATGTTGCACATACTTTTATACTGGACTAATAACGCTGCGCATTCTAACAGATTTATTTTATACTATTACTGGGGAAACGGGGAAAGTCAAACAGAACGAGTTTATATGACGTGGACATAGTGGTGGGGGAACTATTAGACGGGATGGTTTTTAGACCGGGTGGTTATTAGACCGGGTGGTCATTAGACCGGGTGGATATTAGGACGCGTGGGTATTAGACGGCGTGGTTTTAGACCGCGTGGATTTTACTCGAATTTTCATAGTGGTGGGAGAAATATTAGACCGGGTGGTTATTAGACCGGGTGGATATTAGGACGCGTGGGTATTAGACGGCGTGGTTTTAGACCGCGTGGCATTTACTCATATTTTTTATTTGAAAGAAAATAAATAACTATATTTTTAAATAAAGATTTAACACATATCACATACATATTTCAAAATCATTTAAAATATGTCTGACATATTAATAAATGAATTAAAAATATGTCTGACATATTATTTAAATGAATTAAAAATATGTCAGACATATTTTCAAATGCGCCATCTCTTGATTTTTCAGCATGACGTTGGCGTTGTTGCCAAATGTCTCAGTATCAAGTAATGTATAAATTGAGACAAGTTGTGGTATGTTTTGGAACTATTTCGCTCAATTCACTAGTGTAATGTAGATGGCGTGGCGGTCTAAATTTAGTGCGCGAATTAATATTTGAATTTGAATATGATTCGTGAATCAAATTAACATTTTTCGCCAACTTATTTATTTAGTCAAATTATTTTGTCACACGTCACAGCATAGTATGCCATTTTTCATATGCATATACAATGTATACTAATTTATGGTTAATATGAATTATTCAGAAATGAGTACAGGAAATAACGAATAAAAGTAAATTCAAAACAGTATTTTATGTGGAAAATAACAAGATGTTCCCAATAATGCAATTTCAAATTTTGAGTTATATTATATTTGCAATCAAATCTCATAAAAAAAAACTATGAAAAATAGTTATTTGTTTAACTAGCAAAAAAAATAACAGATTATTTACTGCCGCGGCTATAGTTTCATAGCCGAGCTTAAGCAGTAAATCTGTATTTTTCCCTGATTGTTGTTAATTAATATTTATTTAGTGATTAACAATTTAACCAATTTTTAATTTAATGTCAAAGTGACAGACGTCGGAAAAATTTCCGCTTATTAATTTCAGTTAAGTTACTCAAGCTACTAGTAAAAAATTTCCGAGAAAATTTTTATATAACCATGGTTACTATTATTGTAATCAATTCATCCATTGGCTGTTATTTGTGTCATGCAATTTTCAAACTAATTTTACTAGTTTCACATAGTTCAAAATGTAAAATTATGTCAACTGTCACCATAGTAATTAAAATTTTAGATTGAAACAAAAAATAAAATATTATAATCTTTGACATTTGGCAGAACATTTTCTCTAACAACCACGAAAACATCTTATATCTTTTTTGGTGTTATGCCCTAATTTAAAGTCATATTGAGTAAATGTAACACCAAATTTTATAGTAATGTCTTTATACTGTTTATTTAAATACTTACCTACATAATTTAACTATTACTTTGTTAAACCCGCTTTTATTTATTTTGACCAAGTTTAAGTTTTTGGTATAGGTATATTGACTTGTTCAGATTCAGATATATTATGTATTTGCAATTCGCAGTAAAGTGTACGAATGTTCTAAGACCCCACCTCGATAATTTATAATAATTCTTCTTAATTTTACAAGTCAAATGAATAAAATATTGTGGCTATTTATCCCATAAGAAGATATTTTTAAATTCAGGTATTACATTTACGGCTATAGATAAACTTTATATTTAAATTCATTGATAAATTTGCGCTCTTTTCTTTTCATTTGCTGAGCGAAATAAAACTTATACTTACACTTCTCGATGTTGAGATATTTGGCAAAACGCTGACGTTACGCGAAAATGAAAAATGGCACACACTATGCTGTGACGTGTGGCAAAATAATTTGACTAAATAAAGAAGTTGGCGAAAAATGTTAATTTTATTCACGAATCACATTCAAATTCAAATATTAATTCGCGCACTAAATTTTGTCCGTCACGCCATCTACATTACACAAGTGAATTGAGCGAAATAGTTCCAAAACATACCACAACTTTACTTTACTGAGACATTTTTTGGCAACAACGCCAACGTCTTGCTGAAAAATCAAGAGATGGCGCATTTGAAAATATGTCTGACATATTTTTAATTCATTTAAAAATATGTCTGACATATTTTAAATTCATTTATAATATGACAGACATATTTTCAATTAATTTTTAATATGTATGTGATGTGTGTTAAATCTGTATTTAAAAATAAGATTTTAAAATTCATTATGAATAAAAAATATGATCATGTATTTAAATAAAAACCCAAACGGCGTTCCATAGTCTCCTGAAGTGTAAATATAATAATAATACATCGTTGACGTTTATGGTAATTGCGATTTTACATGCTATAACGTTACCGCATATTGTTCGGTAAAGAGCACCGAATTTTATTGCTTTAATAAACTTACTTACCATTGAAACAAGTCACTTTAAAATAAATAACAGAGCCTACAAAAATTATAACACATAATGTGTGCATTAAGTCACATCGCTCGGTTCTATTAAAGCACACCGCTTCGCGTCGTACTTTAATGTAGAACCTCGCCTTGTAAAAAAAATCCTCCCGCATTTATAATGTAAATAACTATTTGCGTTTACAATACTGGTCTCTTTGTGTTAGAAATTTAATGGGTTGATTCTGTTCAAATCTGTAAATGCTACAGATATTTAAAATTGTAAATATGAAACAAAATCGCAATGAAATCATATGAACATTTTTACCTTCCGCTTACCTGTAAAGGAAGGTATTGGAATCATGCAAAAAATCGGGTTGTGAGTTTTAAGTGGATGAGCACGAATTAGGGTCCTTACAATTCATTTTTGATAGTTTCTCGATGATGTCTGTATGTATGTGTGTGTGTGTGTGTGTGCGTGTGTGTGTATGTGTGTGGTCCGGGCCGATGCCGGATGTCACATAACTCAAATACGAATTACCCAAAAAATTTGATATTTGGCATTTTACAATTGTATACGAATAGGAAGAGCTCATTAGATTTTGGTACAAATATCTTCACCAGAAGTGATATTTTTTGAAGATTGAAAAAGATAATTGTCAAAAATTTATATAAATTTGGATAAATATAGTATTTATTTGTAATAAGAATAAGAAGCAAAAATATTTGCAACTCACGTTATAAAAAAATTGTCTTTATCTGGTAGCATTAAAGAACTGCAGTAAAATTTAAAAAATAAATTTATCAGATAAAACGTTGAAATCTTGTAATCCATGTTCGGTTGATTTTTGTTTCTGCGTAAAAAATATTGACAGGTGAGACGAGTGACAAATTGACATACTAGCGCCATATAAGTCATAAGTAAGATATAAATGTAGTAATTGAACGGAGGATGGCTTCAACACAGAAGAGTTTTCCTGTGAACGAATGTTTTGATTCAGGTGATGCAAATTTCTGTGTTTGAATATTTTAGATTTTTATTTCTATATTTTAAATGGGCACCGGATTGTACGTATACATTTCTGTTTAAAGTGTAGATATGGCGGAAGGTTGTGTGATGGCCACGTCAGATTTTTATACTTGTCAACAAACATTGATGTGATTTTGTTCATTATTTAAAGATTTATAAATCTGTAGCATTTACATATTTGAACAGAATCCACCCATAAATTTTAATATTTTGTAAAAATTGACCAAATTGTTAAATTAATAATTTTTTCGATTTACCTATGTCTTTTGTTATTGTTCACAACTTGTTATACAATCCAAATAAAATATTTTTATCTTTGCCAAAATTGAACAAGATTAGAATTTAAATAAATTATTACTCAATCGTGATTCGTAAAGTACCACAGTAGAATCCAATCATTCAGATTCTCAAACCCAGTGTTACCTAGTCGATTGCAGCCAGCCTCAACGACTAAGCGAAAAATTGTGGCTCTATTTAGTTAACCTTAAACAGAAATCCGCTACGCGGCGCTGTAATCTAACTGCCTCCGGTTTTATAATTGTGCACAATGCGCATAACTCGCGTTTTAAATGCATTTTTCATTTATAGTAACGTAACTTGGCAAATAAAGATTAGATTTGTGTCAGGTTTCTTTCAGACATCTTAATTAAATTAAATAAGCATTTAACTGTGAGTTCTCGGAATCGCTAGCATACCTACCAGACGAAGCGAAGACTATCAAAATTTTATTTACTTATTGCAATGTGCAATGAAACTTATTTGCAGGTTATGACATTTAAATCCGATTACAATTCTATCTAATATTTACATGTACCCAATACAGAACACTCAAAATGTAAACACATTCACATCGCCGCAGATCACATTACTACGACATTATTGTTGGACCTCTGCGATATTTCCTCCGTTCGTAAACGATAGCGGATACCGAAATGGCCGATAAAATTTACAAAAACCATAACCACGGAGATAGAAATAGAATAGGTCAATAACTTACGTCTACTACCTATGCTCTTTATGACAGCAATAATACCAACCTACGCGATATTCTACAAATGTTTCTCTGCGGAGAAAGAAATTGTTGCAATTATTTTAAATAACAAGTGCTACAGTTTCCACGGACACTGTTGCTGTTGCTGTTCGAGCACATAGCACAGCTGAAGAACTGAATGCAACTAATATTATATGCATATGTAATTGTGTACTACGACTATACAAGCTCTACTTTCTATGTTAAGTTAGGGTGAATATGAAATAAAAATCTTATATTGTAGCTTAAGGTAAACAATGCTTTAAAGATAAATTATTACTGATATCTAACATGAAATAATTTGACATTCTTGAGTGGTATGTATGAAAATAATTATTTACATATTACGCCTGCGGACGAAGTTTATTCGTTCAAGGGTGTATTTCGATCTAAGGTTCGTATAACATTTATGCACAATTCTATCTTCTATCAATATTATATACTTTTAAATTGTTCGTAATTAAATTTTGAAAACAAGTAGAAATACTGATTACTAGGTGGCGTATTGTAACAAAAAACATTTTGTGTGAATCAATTAATTTTGATGGGATGAATCCTTTATTTTACCTTCCATGGGCGCGTATTTTTATTTTCCTGCCCCGAGGGCGTAAAGCAAATGTTTCTTCCAAATATAATTTACGAAGTGAGTATTTCTTATTAAATCCTTTATATTAACTTCACCGTCATACGTACGTACGGCAAAAAAACAAAAGTAAAAATGACCCACTTCCCGGGATCCTATCGAGCTGAAATTTTGGAAATAGACTTTTGTCACCTAACAATGCACTTTGGCACAAGAAAAAATCTGATTTGGTCAGCACAAGACTTCCCGCCATACCCCAAACCCATTTCCCCATATCCAATCAATCTGAAATTTGGTTCATAGATTGTGACCAAACATTTACTTTGGCACAAGAAAAAATCTGATGTGGCCACCACAAGACCTCCCGACATACCCTACGCTTTTTAACTCTGAAATTTGGTACATAGGCTCGTTGTGACCAAACATTTACTTTGGCACAAGAAAAAATCTGATTTGGCCAGCACAAGACCTCCCGCCATACCCTACTCTTTTTAACTCTTTCTTGAAACACACTATCTAAGAAAGAGTTATTACAATGAAAACAAAAATATAAATAAATATCAATCGAGTCTCATAAACCGTGAATTTATTTTAACATGAAACATAGGACTTTTCATATCCATGGTTACGAATTTGACAGCAATGTATTAGAGCTTTCTTTTTAAAGTAGTTCGGTCGTCGTTGACGCTAGTCAAAATCAATCCGTTTTTTGTTGTCAATTTATGAAGTGAAATTCGACTGTAACGGTTTTTAATATTTTATTATGAATTTTTATGCATCTGGTTCTCAAACAAATAGTCGTATTTTACAAATCTTGTAATTTCATTCGCAACTTGACTAGTCAATCACCCGGTGTCATAACTCGGGCCAGGTTATGACGTCGACACAGTTGGCAGCATTGTCCGAGGCATTCAAATGTAAACACAGGAATGATAAATGATAAATACGATAGTGTGTTTATAAAAACGAGTTCTTGATAAATGACTTAAAATCATGAAAATCATTGATTTTTCAATCCAATCTGTTTCAAGAAATAAAAGGTTAACATTCAAATCTGCGCTTAAATTTCCCACGTTTCGCAGTTGGCAACCCTGCAGAACGTGACGCCCGATCGGCTTCCGCTTGGTCGTGATTTTGTCACATATTTTCCCATTTTTTGGGCTATTTACATTGGCAACGTAGGGTTTTGACTATGCATAACGAAGCCTTAATATATTACCTTTCCCAATATCAATTTGCCACTATTTATTCAACGAACTTTTACGGCGCAATTTCAATTTTTCTTAACCAAAAGTGTCATTTTCCATAAGAGCCCATGTAAAAACAGTGAACTTCAAACTCATTTTTCTCAAAAACGAGTACCGCAAGGGCATGTTTTCTTGGCACTTTTGAAAATAATATTAAATTTTCTATTCAACCAGACCATTTTCAATACAAAATCAACAACTTCAATTGACGACCGAACTACTTTAAAATCGAACATAGGGAATCAATTTAACTGTATTATTCTTGACTAATATAACATATTTGGGCAGCTGTAATAGTTCCAAGAGACGCCTTCAACATAAACTTTTAATTGTTAAACTACCTATACCTACATCGTATTTCCAGGTAGCAACATTTGAATTTTGTTCATTTTTGTTAATTGGAGTCAAACTGATGCTACCTGGAAATACGATGTAGGTATAGTTTAAACAATTAAAATTTTATGTTGAAAGCGTCTCTTGGAACTATTACAGCTGCCCAAATATGTTATATTGGTAAAGAATAATACAGTTATATTGATTCCCTATGTTCGATTTTAAAAAGAACGCCCTAATACATTGCTGTCAAATTCGTAACCATGGATATGAAAAATCCCATGTTTCACGTTAAAATAAACTCACGGTATAAAGGATTTATAGTCAAAAACTTTGTTTTTTCGGGTTCATTTTTACCTTCCGCTTACCTGTAAAGGAAGGTATTGGAATCATGTAAAAAATCGGGTGGTGAATTTTTAGTAGATGAGCACGAATTAGGGTCCTTACAACTCATTTTTGATAGTTTCACGATGATGTCTGTGTGTATGTGTGTGTGTATGTGTGTGTGTGTGTGTGTGGTCAAGGGGTGTTAGTCGCATAACTCAAATACGAATTACCCGAAAATTTTGATATTTGGTATTTAACATTTGTATATAAATAGGAAGAGTTCCTTAGATTTTGGTACAAATATCTTCATCGGAAGTGATATTTTTTGAAGATTGAAAAGGTTAATTGTCAAAATTGTATATAAATTTGGAAAAATATAGTATTTATTTGTAATAAGAATAAGAGGAAAAGTTATTTGCAACTTACGTTATAAAAAAATTGTCTTTATCTGGTAGCATTAAAGAACTGCAGTAAAATTTAAAAAATAAATTTATCAAATAAAACGTTGATATCTTGTAATCCATGATCGGTTGATTTTTGTTTCTGCGTAAAAAATATTGACAGGTGAGACGGGTGACAAGTTGAGATACTAGCGCTATATAAGTCCTAAGTAAGATATTAAATGTAGTAATTGAACGGAGGATGGCTTCAACACAGCAGAGTTTTCCTGTGAATGAATCTTTTTATTCAGGTGATGCAAATTTCTGTTTGAATATTTTAGATTTTTATTTGTATATTTTAAATGGGCACCGGATTGTACGTATACATTTCTGTTTAAAGTCTAGATATGGCGGAAGGTTGTGTGATGGCCACGTCAGATTTTTTTAATAATATTAGACAATAATATTGCATAATAATGACAATGACATACTTATACCAGCCATCAAAAAATCCTCGTGGTAAGTACAGTAACATTAGTTTTCAGAATACTACCCATAGTGGGGCAGATATGAGCCAAAATACAGCAGAATTGTGCACTTTGTGATAAAAGCATGAAATTTGGCACAAAGGTACCTCTTTACATTGTAAAAAGATATGGATATTGGGCCACACGTGATTTTGCCTCTGAATGGCTTAAGGGCTAATTATATACCTCAAATTTTCGTTTTTCGCTATTATTTCGTAAATGGTTAACATTACGAAAAATAATGTTAAATAGCAAATTATAGAGAATAAAATTATCTAATCAAGGTTATAACCAATTTTCATGTGAGTGTTATGGTTTACGAGGAAATAGAGAAAATGTATCGTTACAATACAGTACTACTTATTAAACCAACTTATAATTTTTGCTTCATCACATAAAACCAATAGTTTCTGAAAGAATAAAAATTTTGATATGCGGTTTCTTTTACTAAATTGTCTGAACAATTCTCTATAAGATAGATTATTTTATTTTTATCTTAAAGGTCTGAGTGAAGCCAAAATTTTAAGATTTTCGCCGCGGGAAAATTGAGAAATTTTAGTTTTATCAATTTTTTTTTGTGTTTAATGACATGTAATTTCTGATCGAATACAAATTTTGACATCCGGTTTCTTTTATTAAAAATTCTCTGAACAATTCTCTATAAGATAGATTATTTTATTTTTATCTTAAAGGCCTGAGTGAAGCCAAAATTGTAAGATTTTCGCCGCGGGAAAATTGAGAAATTTTAGTTTTTCAAATTTTTTTTGTGTTTAATGACCTGTAATTTCTGACCGAATACAAATTTTGACATCCGGTTTCTTGTATTAAATTCTCTGAACAATTCTCTATAAGATAGATTAATTTATTTTTATAGTAAATGTCTTAGTGAAGCCAAAATTTTAAGATTTTTGTCGCGGGAAAATTGAGAAATTTTAGTTTATAAAATTTATTTTGTGTTTAATGACCTGTAGTTTCTGAACGAATAAAAATTTTGATATCCGGTTCCTTTTACTTTATAGAGAATTGTTCAGAGAATTTAGTAAATGGAACCGGATTTCAAAATTTTTATTCGTTCAGAAACTACAGGTCATTAAACACAAAAAAAAATTTGAAAAACTAAAATTTCTCAATTTTTCCGCGACGAAAATCTTAAAATTTTGGCTTCACTCATGCCTTTAAGATACAAATAAAATAATCTATCTTATAGAGAATTGTTCAGAGAATTTAATAAAAGAAACCGGATGTCAAAATTTTTATTCTTTCAGAAACTACAGGTCATTAAAAACAAAATAAATTTAAAAAACTAAAATTTCTCAATTTTCCCGCGGCGAAAATCTTAAAATTTTGGCTTTACTCAGGCCTTTAAGATAAAATTAAAATAATCTATTTTATAGAGAATTGTTCAAAGAATTTAGTAAAAGAAACCGGATATCAAAATTTTTATTCGTTCAGAAACTACAGGTCATTAAACACAAAATTAATTTGAAAAACTAAAATTTCTCAATTTTCCCGCGGCGAAAATCTTAAAATTTTGGCTTAATTCAGGCCTTTAAGTTAAAAATAAAATAATCTATCTTATAGAGAATTGTTCAAAGAATTTAGTAAAAGAAACCGGATATCAAAATTTTCATTCGTTCAGAAACTACAGGTCATTAAACACAAAATAAATTTGAAAAACTAAAATTTCTCAATTTTCCCGCGGCGAAAATCTTAAAATTTTGGCTTTACTCAGGCCTGTAAATAAAAATAAAATTATCTACCTTATAGAGAATTGTTCAGAGAATTGAGTAAAAGTAACCGCATATCAAAATTGTTATTCGATCAGAAACTATTGGTTTTATGTGATGAAGCAAAAATTATAAGTTGTTTTAATAAGTAGTACTGTATTGTAACGATACATTTTCTCTATTTTCTCGTAAACCATAACACTCAGATGAAAATTGGTTATAACCTTGATTAGATAATTTTATGCTCTTTAATTTTCTATTTAACATTATTTTTCGTAATATTAACCATTTACGAAATAATCGCGAAAAACTAAAATTTGAGGTATATAATTAGCCATTAAGCCCTTCAGAGGCAAAATCACGTGTGGCCCAATATCCATATCTTTTTACAATATAAAGAGGTACCTTTGTGCCAAATTTCATGCTTTTATCACAATATGTGCACAATTATATTGCTTATCTGCCCCACTACCACTACAAATACGATTTCTGCTCTACAAATCGACGTACGTAGTTATAGCGAGATACAGAAACTTATGGCAAGCCGTTTTACTTTTTAATAGCAAGCTTTTTAAATATAAAAATTAAACTAAATGTATTATTTAAAATTTGAAAAATTTATTTCTAAGAGCATTAATATTATGATACAACATAAAAATAATTAATTAAAATTATGTATCATGATAAAGTTTACTCTCAAAGTATAGAGATCATAGACGATTCAGCTCATTTATGATGATTTAATTTTATGTTACGACATAAATTAAATTAATTTTTATTATGTCATAACATAATTTTATTTCATTTTTCTTGAGAAACATTTACAATACTCCCTATTTTTTTTGTAACAAATAAAAATTGTACTGTGCTAAAACATGTAAATCATACGTTAGTTTTATTTTCTCCAAATCTTATTCTGTCAGTATAAATAGTACCGTTTTATTCTTATGAAGCACCTTATTTTATAATGTTATTTTAACTTATAGTTAAAAATTTACGGAATTAAAATTATGTACATAATGGAATTTCAATATATACATTTTAATTATGAACATACAAAAACCAGAATGATTAAAAATACGGTAGTCGATAATTTGAAATCGTCAAATGATTGTACATTAAAATATTATAGTGAATATGAGTTTTATAAACAATAATAATTTTACGAATTAAACTTTTATACAGACCATTAAAATGCGATATATTAAAATTATTAGTAGATATCATTATAATACATCAAATTATTTTTATGTAACAACATAATTTTAATGCATTGTAGTTTTATTTATGTTAAAAGTAAGTTTCTAGTGATGAATTTTTATTATGGCCATAATTTTAATTCAGCCAATTTTTATTATTTATAATATAATTTTAATTTTACCAATTTTTATTATGATAACATCATAATTTTAATTATATAACTTTTTATTATGATACTACATAATTTTAATTCTATCAATGTTTAAGTATTGAATTTTTATTATGTACATAATTTTAATTCTATCAATTTTTAAGTATTGAATTTTTATTATGTACATAATTTTAATTCTATCAATTTTTAAGTATGGAATTTTTATTATGGCCATAATTTTAATTCTATCAATTATTATTATGTTACTACATAATTTTAATTCTATTAATTTTTATTATGATACTTTATAATTTTAAATCTATCAATTTTTATTATGTTAGAACATAATTTTAATTCTACCAATTTTTATTATCATTCATCATAATATTAATTCCTTGTTAACCTGCCGTTGGCAATCCTGCAGAACTGCAGTACAGAATTAATATTATGATGAATGATAATAAAAATTGATAGAATTAAAATTATGTAGTAATATAATAAAAATTGATAGATTTAAAATTGTGTAACATCATAATAAAAATTAATAGAATTAAAATTATTTCTATTAATTTTTATTATGATACTACATAATTTTAAATCTATTAATTTTTATTATGTTAGTACATAATTTTTATTCTACCAATTTTTATTATCATTCATCATAATATTAATTCCTTGTTAACCTGCCGTTGGCAAACCTGCAGAACTGCAGTACAGAATTAATATTATGATGAATGATAATAAGAATTGATAGAATTAAAATTATGTAGTAACATAATAAAAATTGATAGATTTAAAATTATGTAGTATCATAATAAAAATTAATAGAAATAAAATTAATTCTATTAATTTTTATTATGATACTACATAATTTTAAATCTATCAATTTTTATTATGTTACTACATAATTTTAATTCTACCAATTTTTATTATCATTCATCATAAAATTAATTCGTTGTTAACCTGCCGTTGGCAAACCTGCAGAACTGCACTACAGAATTAATATTATGATGAATGATAATAAAAATTGATAGAATTAAAATTATGTAGTAACATAATAAAAATTGATCGATTTAAAATTATGTAGAATCATAATAAAAATTAATAGAATTAAAATTATGTAGAAACATAATAATAATTGATAGAATTAAAATTATGGCCATAATAAAAAATCCAAACTTAAAAATTGATAGAATTAAAATTATGTACATAATAAAAATTCAATACTTAAAAATTGATTGAATTAAAATTATGTACATAATAAAAATTCAATACTTAAAAATTGATAGAATAAAAATTACGTACTATCATAATAAAAATTTATATAATTAAAATTATGATGTTAACATAATAAAAATTGGTAAACTTAAAATTATGTACTTACATAAAAATTGGCGGAATTAAAATTATATACATAATAAAAATTCAAAACTTAAAAATTATGTTTATCATAATAAAAATACAATGAATTAAAGTTATCTGCACCAGTAATAAAAATTATACGAATTAAAATTATGTACATAAAAAATTACCAATTATTATTATTTAAAGACAATTCTAATTCCTAAGATTATTCTTATTATGTTATAATAATAAAAATGTACATTTATTTTTATGTTGAAGTATAATTTTAATGTATTGAAATACGATTATGGTGAAATACAATAATAATTATTTAAATTAAAATTATACTTTAACATAATTTTTATATACCAGCATAGAGTAAATAGAAATCAAATGAAAAAATCTGACGTGGACACCACATAACTTCCTTGTACGCCTTGTTTGTTCATACTTTTCTTAATAACTAAAATGTAGAATAATATAAAAAATTCTTTTATCTTATTATACTAGTATACTCACAAATATATTTTAGTCATTTTATTTAAACTGCAGAAGAAGATATAAACGATATTTTACTATTGTCACTGCTACTGTCACTGTCATGTCATAATCATTTAAATTTTACGTAGTAACAAATGTTAATCGATCATGGACTACAAGATACCGAAATATTAAATTATAAGTATATACTTTAATTATTCTTAAATGATAGAAGATACAGAAAAATTTATAAAATACCGATTGTAGATAATAATCACATAATCTTTCATTTAAAATAAAAAAAATTGCCTAAAATTAATTATTTATCAAATTTTTTTTTAAATTTACTACTTCCGGTTTGTAGATTGAAACCAAAAATAGGAGGTGCACAACTAGATGCTATAACAGTCCTAAATACAAAATTTCAGCTTTCTACGTCTAACCGTATTTGAGTTATGCGACACACATACGTCCGTACGTACGCACGTACGTACGCACGTACGCACGTACGCACGTACGCACGTACGTACAGACGTCACGACGAAACTAGTCATAATGGATTCAGAAAAGGTCAAAACGGATATTTCCGTCAAAATCTGAGAACCGAAATTTTTCGCGATTACAATACTTCCTTACTCCGTACAAGGAAGTAAAAAGAAATATAATATTTTTGTTGTGTTATAAAATTAATTCGTCTAAATTTTATTATGTTGTAACATAATAATATATCATTATTTTGTATTCTATTTTCTGGTCAATATGATTATTATTTGACTATTTTATATTAGACCTAATTTTCAATATACATTTAAAAAGTAAAATGGCGTGCCATAGAAACTTGTGTCTTGGATAAACATGCTGGTTACATCCTATTTGGAAAAGTTGTAAGCAATTTGAAATCTTATTGCCATTGTGAATTAGGATGAATTTTGTTGCAAACGAATTTAAGTACCCACGTATAACATTGTTTACATGTTTCACGGATCACAGTTAATCCGTGTTCACTTCTTCGTTTGAAATATTTTACATAATAGGCGAATATCTTTAAGATCGCAGCGCCAATGTGTTATTTTTTAGAACTAACGGAGATGTGATAGTTATGCTGTTGAAGTATTGTTGATAAATGTTTTTTTCAGATTAATATGTATTACAAATTCATTTTAGATCGAAACACTTCATAAAAAGAAGGTTAGTTTTATGTTTTAACTATTTACGTCTCATAACTCCTCATATTAAATGTAATATAAAATTTATCGTCATTATAACCGTTATAACCTAACTTCATGAATTATTTTTTCGGATGGATTTGAAAATTAAATTAAAACTAAAGGAATATTTTGCCTATTTTTTGTGTTAATAACAATTCTAGATGTGTGTACGAAGGCGAAGAAGTTCTAGACGCCGGTCATATTATATTGTGTGGCATATTAAATAATGACAATGACAGAAAATTTGATACTTATATTGCAATTTTCTTTAAACATTTGCGTTTCTTCGTGTTAATATCTACATAATAAGTAGGTATATAACATTATTAAATGAAACATCTAATCCACTATTATAACCGAGATTATAACGCACCTATTTAAAAATTTACCTACCTCTATAAAAGTAATCGTTCTCATTAAAATAGTCAGAACAAACTTTCATGTATTTTGAAACTGTTTTCCCAATTTTCAATTTAAGAACCCAGGCCTTATGACGATTTATCTTTTCAATTTTCCCAAATTTATTTTCAAATTTAACAGTACATTCTCCAACTTCTCCAATTTCTAATTTCTTTATTCTTCTTTTGTATTGAACTACTAGTCCAGTCATTTAAGCAAAAAAATCTGCTGTGGCCACCACACGACCTCTCGCCTAGTTCTGCTTATTCCACTAATCTAATAAATAGTTTTACTTACATTTTAATAGTTTCATGTTCCTGTAATATGTAAACGATAATGTAAACCAATATGCAAGCAAAAGATGTCAACTGTACTGTCACTGTCATAATAATTCAAATTTTATGTAGAAACAAATTTTATATCATGGACAACAAGATACTGGAATTTCAAAAAAATAGAATATTAATTGTACTTTATTTTATTGTTATATACTTCCAGATTCAGCAATTTGTATTTATAATTAATTGTACACATAGATAATCACAATTTCTTTTATTTTTAATTGCAAAAATTGTCATAAATAAATAATGTACCAATATATTTAAGGAAAACTTTTCCAAACTTCTAAAAGTACTACTTCCGGTTTGCGGATTTCTACCAAAATCTTATCCGATGTTAAGATACTTATTAAAACCTTAAATATGAAATTTGGTTATAAACGGTTTGATACTTTTTAAGTTATCGTGGACGAAAAATCGTCGGATCATACAAACGCACACACACACACGCACACACAGACATCATCGTGAAAATAGTAAATTCGTATTCTAGAGACCCTGAAACGTGCTTATCCACCAAAAACTCATACTCGAAAATTTTGACCCATTACAATACCTCTCTTATAGAATATGAGGCGAGAGGTAAAAATAGGCTCAACCTCGGAATAAGAGATAATAAGCTGGAAACTCGTATACACCTTCATTTTTGCGTTCTAAAAGTTGTCTCAAAAGTCTCATAAAATCTCGTGTCTGCGTCGTAAGTTATTCGAGGTCAAAGGTCACAAAACTCGGTTTTTCGAGGTTATCTAGGTTTCTATAGCTCCAATGATGTTAACCTATTATAAAAATTGTAGAGAATAAAATTTCCTACAACTTTGGTATAAAAATTTCTCCGATCAATAGTTCAAAAGTTACGGCCGAAAGAAAAAGTAACGTTTTTTAACAATTTAATTATGGCATTACTTTATGTCATAATATACAAAACGACTGTAACTTTTCAACACATTAAAATATTGACTTCCGGTCTGAAGCATTCAATTCTTAAGACTATTTTCAATCTACAATACAATTTTTAAAATTTTGGAGGTCCTAGTTTAGCCAAAATTTAAACAAAAAAAATAATTATTTTTTTGTATTTTCTTAAATTATTGTGTTTAAGCAGCTCTAATTTATGAATGAATCAAGATATCAACTTTCGGTTTTCAGCATTGAATTCCTGAGACTTTTTGCTATAAGGTACATTATTTCAAAAATGGTTAAAAAAACTTTGGTAACCGGAAATTTTAAGTTTTTCTCCGAGAGAATATTGTGGAATTTTAGTTTTGTTATAAATTACTTTAAATTTTAGGTCATCACATACCTTTAAAAGATATAAAAAATATTGTTTCTTATAGAAAAACGTCCCAGAAATCCAATGCTGGAATCCGGAAGTCGATATCTTAATTAGTTCAGAAATTAGAGCTGATTAAATACAATAATTTATAACAAAACTAAAATTTCACTATATTCTCTCGGAGAAAAACTTAAAATTTCAGGTCAACAAAGTTCTTTAAACCATTTTTGAAATAATGTACCTTATAGCAAAAAGTCTCAGGAATTCAATGCTGAAAACCGAAAGTTGATATCTCGATTCATATAGAAATTAGAGCTTATTAAACACAATAATTTAAGAAAATACAAAAAAATAATTATTTCTTTTGTTTAAATTTTGGCTAAACTAGGACCTCCAAAATTTTAAAAATTGTATTGTAAATTGAAAATAGTCTTAAGAATTTAATGCTTCAGACCGGAAGTCAATATTTTAATGTGTTGAAAAGTTACAGTCGTTTTTGTATATTATGACATAAAGTAATGCCATAATTAAATTTTTTTTAAACGTTACTTTTTCTTTTGGCCGTAACTTTTGAACTATTGATCGGAGAAATTTTTTTTTAATACGAAAGTTGTAGGAAATTTTATTCTTTACAATTTTTATAATAGGTTAACATCATTGGAGCTATAGAAACCTAGATAATCTCGAAAAATCGAGTTTTGTGACCTTTGATCTCGAATAACTTACGACGCAGACACGAGATTTTATGAGACTTTGGAGACAACTTTTAGAACGCCAAAATGAAGGTGTATACGAGTTTCCAGCTTATTATCTCTCATTCCGAGGTAAAACTCTAATTTGACTGGACTATACACCTTAACACCTTACATCAAAACACTGAACAATATACATTACTCATGCTAATGGTTATTATTTGTTATATATACAACAAAATAATTATAAACTAATGTATAAATACTATGTTTTGAACACGCGGTAGGTATACAGTTGTATCACGTATCACATCTCCGTTAGTTCCAAAATATACCGCACAGATAGCGTATCGCTTAGCAATATTCGCCTATAGGTATTTGACAGAATTTGCGAAACATAATTATTTTCCGTTAGACAATAAGTAATATTCTACCAATATGAGTGTAAATTTCAAAATGCTGTTCAATTGTAATATGCCAAAAACAAATTCATTTGGATATGTGCACGGAAAATGAATGATATTGTGTGAGTAAAGCTAAGTTTACATGTACCGTTGTCACCGGCAAACGTTGCGGCCGTTGTTAGCGTTGAGGCCGTCAAAACTATAAATGTGTCTACATGGACCGTTTAATTTTTGACATTTTCAATCAATTGTCTAATTATTTGTACCCACCATCGTCGCTGCTTTTGCTTTTCTATTATATTACGTCGTTTTTTGACGTATAAATAAATTAAGGCAAGTGTCGTAGTGTTCATTTTGAGCACGTTGAAAATAAAAGTAAAATGTCAAAATATTTTTATTGCATAGTTCACTCTGAATTTCAAATAATTGCGCATAGTTTTAAATGTTTTTACGGCGCTGACGGCCGTCAAGACCGGCAAAAGTTCAAATATTTCAACGTTGGCCGGCAACGTTCAGGACGTTGTGGCCATTCACGCCGTTGGTTGTCAGCGAATCAAATCACAGAACGGCGTCAACGGCGAACGTTTTTCCGGTGTCAACGGTACATGTAAACTTAGCTTAAGAATGTAGATTTGTTGAGGCACAAGGCTTCATCTATGTTCAGTAAACATTCACTTTATACTAAACTTCTATTATTATTGACGTTATTAAAAAAAACTAAAAAATTTCAATATTTTACTGTTACCTACTCAATTCAAACATTTCAGAGAATTACATAGGACACAGAATTGGGATATTATTACCAAATTACTAACATTGAGATAATGTTACTAAAAGCAGAAATTATAATATAGACAAATATAACAAGTAACAAGCCGGAATGTTCACATTCTTGAAATATTCTGGAGATTTTATTTTGTCAAGTGGGATCATTTTTGGCCGTAAAATAATAAGACTAATAAAATGTATACTTATTAATTATATAATTTAATTATTTTAATGTGTCTGTTACAGTTTTTTCTGAAATTAAAGTGAAATCGTATAATTCTAGTCGCACCAACATTATTACTAACATTGCCTCTATTTAATCTAGGTACCTTATTTCGAAATTTTCATATTTATGTATTTATACTATATTACAATGTGAAATGTATCTGCAGTAAATATCTACGTATTGAGCTAAATTGTGATTAGTTTTTTATAATATCATTAACCTTGTATTGGGCTATAACAAAACGTTTATCTTATCAAGCATAAGACTATATATGTATTTCCGGGAATCTACTATCATGATACTTACCTTCACAATATTATTTTCAGTTGCAAACGTCACAATATTCTATTCTGGACTATTTTTTTTTAAATAAATTTTAATGGAATTCTATCTTTCGTATGTTCTGTATAATAATTTTAATAAAATACAAAAAATGTAATTATAAAATGTTGCAGGAAAAGTATTCTCTTTTCTTGTCAGATTTTTACAATATTCTATACCAGGGCCGTGGCCAGATTATTTTTCTAGGAAAAGCCAAACATTTTGTAAAAAAGGCATCATTGACGAAAATCGCGAAACAAAATGCGCTACGAGAAAAAAAAATTTCACTCAAGGTCCAATGCCTTTTAATTGAAAGTTACATTTTTTCAAGGAATTTGAAGATGCATGTTTTTCACCTACTTCATGTGCAAAAATAAATAATTGTCCGATAAAAGAAGCACATAAACTCGTAGAAAACAAAATTATTATTTTTCAAAACTTCGACGTACGAAGCATGGCGCGACGGTAATATGTCGAACCACGGTTTCTAATTCGAAGATTTTATTCGTATACCATCGATTTTTTGTAAATAAATAATATAATATTAATTTTCTAAGATTTTTATTTGTAAAATGATGAAAGTAGGTACAAATCAACTTTTCAGCTCCAGGAAGGGCAAGAGTTCTACCGGACAGGGCTCTGCCCTACCAGCCCCTCTTGCCTGCGGCAAGGCTCGGTTCTTTCGTTACTTCTTCCGTATTTGTTTTAAACTAATATGTTCAATTAAGAAGCTATATAACTTCAAGAGTCAAATCTGAGTGAAAAAAAAGTTTATAAAACTATTTCCTGGAGAAAATAATATATTGTGATCGCAATAATTTCACGATCTACATCAGATACCTTCATAATTTGAAACGTTATTATTGTTGTAGCTATAGGCTATTGAATTAAATTGATACTATTTCCTAAATTATACCTCCATTCATATAGGTACATAAATAGTAAAATAAAATTTCCCATTCGCTCATAATTTCATGTTCGCTTCAATACCTTCTTTTAAAAAATCTGTTGGCATAATTATGACGTTTTTATGCTGGTCTTTTCTTGTCATAAGTTTTAATGGAGTACTTGCTTTTGTAAGTATTAAAATAAAGTTCAAATACATACTTACACAATAATTTGCAGGAAAGTTATAAAATAGAACTTGAACGCGTAGTAGTTACAAATTATCGTAACGATACATTTATTGGTGATTTTAAAATATTTAAATACAACCGAACTACAAAAGCGTTAAATATGACTTGGACCGTTTTACAAGACCTTATTTATAATATAAATGATGTGGTAAGTTTATAATATAACAGATAAAGTAAAAGTAGGTAAGTAATTCTTAACTCACTGGTCACCGGTAAAGATCTATAAAGACATGTTTCTCTATATTAACGACCTGCATTATATCGATTTACTTATGACATGAGCCGGTTTCTTCATGACTATTAAATTTTCAATAACATAGCTAGTATCGTTGAAATAGGGGTTTCCAAGCCTACAGCTTTTAAAGAAATACTACTTATTGGATATCAATTTTCAGAATATAAGTTATAGGAAAGTGATAATAATTGTTAATTTTGGTATATTTATTACCTTTTTATCGAAATGAAAATAGAACTGTTTTGAAACGTGCATTAAAATGCGCAGTATGTGACGTAGACAACATTAAAATTATAACGTGAGTAAAAAAATATTTAAAAACAAAAAAATCGTGAAAATCCCCGTTGTGAAACTACTGCAACATTTATGTTGAGTCTGTTTAAAAAAATTGCAATCCCTGATGCTAACATAGTATATTTTCAAATTGCATTGTTATAAGATAAATGATATTAAACTAAAAATATATATATATATATATATATATATATATATATATATATATATATATATATATATATATATATATATATATATATATATATATATAAATACTTTTATAGGCAGAAGCCCAGACTTATGAATTTCTAAATAATGAATATAGACCCTTCGCAATCCACGCTCGAAGAGTTTATTGTAGCTATATAGAAATGGAATACAGTGCGATGTTTGGAAAAGACTGTCCTTATTTTTTACCAACAAAATGTCCAATAAAAAAGGTATAAATGAAGAACAGAGAGCTTGAAAAGATTAACAAGTTGTTTATAAATTTCAGGGTTTTTATTATGCTTACAACTATATTCCACCATCTCGAAGTTTTGTTAACATGCCTTTTAAGAAAATGAAATACGAACAGACATTTTATAGATCTGGAGTCCTGCATAACAAATTGGAAGTATTTGTTACATTTGATCGAGATGCCATTTATAGAGAAAAATATAATTAATAAAAACATAAAGTGTAGGTTTTTTGTTTCAAATTGTTTTTTTCCTACAAATTACATGCAAAGGAACAACAAAATTAGTAACGCAAATATGTAATTAATATACAAGACTACAGAAATGGGCTAGCTCAGATATGTAGATACACAAATATTGTAAACACACTGTATGTATTACTAGTCAGCAATAAATTCTTTTATATATATATATATATATATATATATATATATATATATATTATATATATATATATATATATATATATATATATATATAATTAATAAAAACTTACTTCCTTGGGATCGTACATCAACTGAATTTGCGATCACTGCGCTTTAAGTGGCAAAAATACGAACAAATATGATTACTAATGTTGGGTAAACGTCAAAAATTTTCTACCAAAAGTTCAAAATTTCACCGCTGTACAGTACCGGTTTTATACTTTTTCTAAGTATAGATCACAAATTTTTTGCCAGCCCATTTATAGTATATTTACAGATTATGTTTATAGTTATACCTACTATGAACATAAACAATGCAGTGGCGGATCCAGATCATGTCCCCAAGGGAGTAATTTTGCAAAATGTATAAGTATATCTTTCATGCATATTACACCTAAAATACATAGGTACCTACTTAGATAATATGGAAGTAATATAGTATTATGTACAACTGTTTAAAAATTGGTGTATAAAAATATTAAAATTTTTATAGTTCACTTGTTATTGTATCTATAGATACGTATTTCGTATTTTCTTAAAGGCACACCGGAAGAAAGTACCTATAGGTACGTGTTTCTCCAATTACAAAAAATTATTTCTTAAAAAAATTATGCAGGTTAGGTCTACGTAACAAAAACTCCATCTTCTCAAAGACGGATAATAAATTTGAAACATATTTGCAAGTGGACGTAGACAGCTACAACAACATTGCCGGTTACGTTCGTCCTTCCATGTACTCTACTATAGGTAAGGCATAGAAAACTAAACAAATAAGAAACGCAACTCAATGATATAAAATTGGAAACGCTAGTGCTGCGACCCGTGGCGATATGGCAATACTTATCTCCAACGTAGTTTGGCGCCAAATTTGAATGTAAAATTTCTGAAGCCTGTCTCAGACGACCAGTTTTTTCATCAAAATGTCAGTTTTTTAAACTCACAATGTGACGTTCATAGTTTTTACTTTTTTACGTTTCCATTTAAACAATATAACAATAAATTGGTGAGTTCAACATAATATTATTGACAGTTTAATGAAAAAATCTGACGTGGCCATCACACAACCTTCCGCCTTATCTAGACTTTAAACAGAAATGTATACGTACAATCCGGTGCCCATTTAAAATATACAAATAAAAATCTAAAATATTCAAACACAGAAATTTGCATCACCTGAATAAAAAGATTCATTCACAGGAAAACTTTGCTGTGTTGAAGCCATCCTCCGTTCAATTACTACATTTAATATCTTACTTAGGACTTATATAGCGCTAGTATGCCAACTTGTCACCCGTCTCACCTGCTGTCAATATTTTTTACGCAGAAACAAAAATCAACCGATCATGGATTACAAGATATCAACGTTTTATTTGATAAATTTATTTTTTAAATTTTACTGCAGTTCTTTAATGCTACCAGATAAAGACAATTTTTTTATAACGTAAGTTGCAAATAACTTTTCCTCTTATTCGTATTACAAATAAATACTATATTTTTCCAAATTTATATACAATTTTGACAATTAACCTTTTCAATCTTCAAAAAATATCACTCCCGATGAAGATATTTGTACCAAAATCTACGGAGCTCTTCCAATTTATATACAAATGTTAAATACCAAATATCAAAATTTTCGGGTAATTCGTATTTGAGTTATGCGACTAACACCCCTTGACCACACACACACACACACACACACACACATACACACAGACATCATCGTGAAACTATCAAAAATGAGTTGTAAGGACCCTAATTCGTGCTCATCCACTAAAAATTCACCACCCGATTTTTTGCATGATTCCAATACCTTCCTTTACAGGTAAGCGGAAGGTAAAAAACTGAACGTCTAAAACAGGATTTGGCTTTGTACGAATATGATTTCTCGTTCAACTTCTATTTTTATTTTTATAATAAATATAAAACATTGCAAAAATTTGTTAATGAATTAGAAAATCATAGGTAAACTGAAATTAAAAAATTAAAAATTCGATACTTTTATAACATGGTTTAATTATAAATAAGAAATAAATACAATTCAACTAATAAAAAAACAAAAATATAATATTAATAATAATTTGAATTACATAAGTAGAACTTAAAAACTGTTGCATATAAAATTAAACTATTTATATTTATTTAATATTTTGTTAAATTTTTTCTTTTTCTGCTGTTTTTTGACTTTTGCAGAACTTGAATACTTGCAGGAGTACTTTAGTCGACCAATATATGACATTATAAAATATAACGTGGGTAGATATACAAATGTTGCAATTCTAAACTAACAATTTTATTTCTTTACTCTGGAAATAAAAAAAAATGTTGTCTTCATGCACATAATTCAGCTACCTACTTCTTTATTAATATTTAATGTTAATTTAAAAACATACCTGGCTTATCTATTACGTTTTCTATTTTCAAGTCACACCTCAATATTATAATTTTTGACAGATTTGTCCGTTGAAGAACAATTGAACAATTTTAAATTTTCAGGTTAAGATTAATTTTAATATTGAGTGGCGCCATCTATTGGCCATATGGCAAACTAGATAACTAGCTCTATCTCTCTCTATTTACAAATTTCCAATTTTACTATCCCACTTGCATTCCCCTGAGGTAAGGTACAGAATAAGACAATGAACACCCGTCATCTTTTGTACAAAAACAGTTTCCATGCGTCCATCAGTCCATGAACATGCGTAGAATATTATTAAGAGTCGATATTACAAATAGGTATCACTCTAGAAAAATTTAGATTTAAATCCCAATATTTAAAATCCCGACATCAGTCTAAAACCCCAATTTGTCAAATTTCCAACATTCCAACAATGGGTGGTCCTCTTACCCCGAAAATATTGTCAAAATGGGGTAGTTGGGTCATATGCCAGGGGTAACTGGGGTGTCTGGAGCCCAGTTACCCCAATAGTAAAATATTTGTCTTCTTTGGAACCAAGGACAAGTTAATCATATCTTTTTCGTCCATAAGATCTATTTACTTATTTACATGTATTGCTCAAAACTTATGGCTGGTCAGTAAGAAGAGCCCTGTCTTTTTTGCAGGATATGGTACGTACATACGGATTAAGAACATAAGATCTTTTAAAAGACATTGCCAAACCATAAAATTTATGAAAACTGAAGAGGATTCATTCATAAATAACTGATATTGTTCGGAAGTTATTTAAACCTACGAAAAATAGCTGTTTTCCTTATTTACGTTAATTAGTTTTAAGTTAATATAATATTATTTCATTTATTTATTAATAAATGCATTAATAAAGTACTTATTTTGCATTCTGTATTTCTATTTTTAATACCTCTTATTCCCTTGCAACGACTTTGTTGCGAATATCGCTGAAATGGTGTTTGTGAGTGCAATTTTTTTTAAATATTTAAATGTTTGGCAATAGGCCCAGATGCCTCAAATCAAATTATACAATCTTTTAAAAAAGATAGATAGGGGTAGTCCACTTACCCCATTTTGACGCGGTAACTGGGCCCATGGGGGTAAAAAATGTTTTTTTTTATAAACCTTTAAACCGGACAATCTAATTTTTAAACATCCTATCTATTAACGAAAACATAGCTATTCATATAATACAACAGTTCAAACCCTATTTCAAAAGGAATAGGCTTCTGACGGCTTCAAAGTCAAGAATGCATAGACATCATGTAAAATCATGACCCAATTTGCCCTGCTTACCTTACCTGTTTCCTTTAGTTTTGTCAGATTTTAAATTTATTACATTTTTCCAAAACTATCTGTAATTTTTGATTGTTATTTATTATATAATTGAACCGAAATCGGAACATTAACTGCTTTTTTTACAACCGTGACTAATATGAAGCACCCGTTATTTTATGCGGTTCGGATCTCTGACTATTATTGAAATCATCACCTTGATCCTTATTTGCATTCTTAGACTCGTTTGTCCCTATACCAATACATGAATACATATCTAAACCCACAGAACTAACACCCTTGCAAAAAATTGCATCTTATATTTTGTTCGAAAAAAAATATTCACTAAGCTCTAATTCGACGAAACTAAAATAGTTATTTATGTATCAAGGGCATCAAGGTGATGTTTATGCTCATCCGAGGTCGACATGTTTACAAGCCCAAGAGCCTCTTGCGCGAGGGTATGTCAATCGCCCGAGGGCTATAAACATCAATAATGCCCGTGTTGCATATAATACTATATTGTTTTACTATTTTATTTCAAATATTCCCCGCGTGATATTTCGCTTTGACGTTTCATATTTTTTCAATATTTATATCGCTGTTTCACAAACAATTATAAAATTTAAGAATTTTAAATATTTTTTATGTTTAATCAACTCTACTTTCTTAACGAATAAATATATCGACTGCCGGTTTGCAGCGTTGGATTCCTTGGTAACTTTTACGTAAGACACATATTAAATTTTTTGTAAGGCCATTGATAACCAAAAATTTATTTATTATCTTCAAATGAAAATTGCAAAATTTAAGAATCTAAAATATTTTTTGTGTTTAATCCACTATACTTTCTGAACGAATAAAGATATCGACTGCCGGTTTGCAGCGTTGGATTCCTTGGTAACTTTTACGTAAAATACATTATATTAAATTTTTGTAAGGCTAATTAAGAATCTAAAATATTTTTTGTGTTTAATCAACTTTACTTTCTGAACGGATAAAGATATCGACATCCGGTTTACGGCATTAGATTCCTTTGTAAATTTTATGTAATATACATTATATTAAATTTTTGTAAGGCCCTTGATAACCCGAAAGTTGATTAAAATGTTTTTGTATATTCTTTGGACGGTTTCTTGGGCCGCCATCTTGAATATTACATTTGAATGTCAAAACTGTGTGATTCAATGAAATCAGAGACACCGAAAACCTAGAAGAAGACTCATCATTCTCAAAAATACAACAATATTTACGTGTTTTACGTAAAGATTTAAAAAAACGGCCGCCATCTTGAATTCCGGGTGTTGCATGCAAAATTCGGCTTGGTAACGGGCAGATTCGAATTCAGCGGGGTCAAATTAGTCTAGAAACTCATGTTACCAAAATGTTACATAAAATGCACCTAGAAGTGCGAATTTCGGATTTCCCGTCTAGTCTATTAGCCCGCTTGTCTTGAAATTGCGCATCAGCTTCTGTACTATGGTTAGATCTTAGATCCATTTGTCTTTGGGTCGAAAAAAATATTTTTTCTTCATAAAATAACATTTGAACCACATCAGACCACCACTAGGGTCCGTAAACGCTAATTTCACTTTCTAGCAGTTTACATTAAAATAGTAATATTTCTATTTGTTCCTGCAAATTTTCCAATGCGGTGATTTTTGGGGACTTTGTTTCCGGTGATAGTGCACTGTCTGAGAAACCGAAATCAGTCGTCAGATGTTATGAATTATTTTTTCTTAGGTTTGGGCCTGTTTTTTGGTATAATTCCTGGACTAAGTGTATATAATCAAAACAATTCTATTATAAAGATCATTTTAAGCTTTTAAAATATTGCAAACATTATAAATAGATGAGTAATCGATGTACATATAAATACACTGTAGCTTTTGGAAGTAATATAGGTACATAATGATCTAATATAAAATTTAAAAGATAAAATTCTACGTCTGACAACTGACAACATAGCATCAATAGTATATTACATTACAAGTCATGAAAATGTTTCATTGCAGACGAGGAGGCGTTTGAAGAATGCGAGGATGCGCAGCGTCCGAGCATTTCTTCAAAGCCTCCGAGTCAAGCAAATACATTTTTATGACGCGTGATGTATTCTATTTTTTTTAAATCGGCAATTAAGCTTAAAATTATAAAAAAATTAGGTTTGCATAAATCATCAGAGCTGTGACAAATCATCAGAGCTGTCACAAATTTTAGAAAAAGTTGTCATGACAAGTAAACAAAGTTAAAAGTAAAAATGACTAGGCATGAAAATAAAATTTTCATGCCTAGTCATGAAAATCTTACTTTCATGCCGCAAATTAGTCTGGAAATGACGATTTTCATGCCGATTTTGAAAAAAAAATGTTAGCTGTCACGGCTGTCACTTTGCTGTACAAAGTGTCAAAATCTTTAAATATGAACAAAATTTACAATTATACTGGCGGTTTACTCTGAACTATTATTATTATATTATATAATAAGAAATCAAATTCGAATGCGTCCCATTTCCTATTTCCTGGGGAAAATAATATATTTTGATCGTAATAATTTCACGATCTACATTAGATACCGTCATAAATAGAAACGTTATTATTGTTGTAGCTATAGGCTATTGAATTAAATTGATACTATTTCCTAAATTATATCTCCATTCATATAGGTACATAAATAGTAAAATAAAATTTCTCATACGCTCATCATTTCATGTTCGCTTCAATACCTTCTTTTTAAAAATCTGTCGACATAATTATGACATTTTTATGCTGGACTTTTCTTGTCATTAGTTTTAATGGAGTACTTGCTTTTGTAAGTATTAAAATAAAGTTCAAATACATACTTACACAATAATTTGCAGGAAAGTTATAAAATAGATCTTGAACGTGTAGTTATTACAAATTATCGCAACGATACATTTGTTGGTGATTTTAAAATATTTAAATTCAACCGAACTACAAAAGCGTTAAATATGACTTTTACCCTTTTACAAGACCTTACTTATAATATAGATGATGTGGTAAGTTAATAATTTAACAGAGAAAGTAAAAGTAGGTACCTAAGTAATTCTTTACTCACCGGTCACCGGTAAAGACCTATAAAGACATGTTTCACTATGGACGAGTAGGTATAACAATAAAATGTCAGTTTTTCCCTATGAACTTACAATTTAAAAATGACGTAAGTCTTAAGCTGAATTCACATGAACCGTTTAAACCGTTGCGGAGCATGCGCAAATGGCATGACGGTCACAACGGACCGTCAAAGCCGTCGAATGTTGAAATATTTCATTCTCGCCGTCAACGCTCAGACCGTTGAGAACGTTCAGTGTCAACCAATCAGGCTACGGAACGGTGGGAACGGTACGGCGGTAACGGCTCATGTGAATCCAGCTTTAGTGATACGGCCAGGCCTGTAGCCTGATCCAAAATTTAGAGTGGGTAACTCGAATTTTAGAGTGGGCAACTCAAATATTTACCGGTTGGGGATAGGTATGCGTTTTTACGGCCTAGTATAAATATTTATTTTTATAAATTAGAAAAATAGTACATTTTGTCAACAATGCGCAACAATATCATATAAAATAAACAAAACAACGTATAACTGCCGGAATACTACTTGTGTGCCTACCTACTACCTACCTTTAAAATAAAATGTAAAAACTGCTGTAGGTGGTATAAAATTTTAGCGATTATAAATTTTATACATATGAAATTTTTTTTAAATTGAAATTTTGGGTAAAAAAGTACAAAATATGCAGTTTGTATGCATTTTTAATATATGGAGTGTTCATTTTAATTGGCGCACCATTGCTATCTCGAGAAGTATAAGAGCTACGAAGTTGGTTAAATTAGCAAACAATTTCTATTTTATATGACTACTTTAATGAACGAAAAAAAATATAGACCAGTGGTTCTCAAACTACGAAGTGCAACTTTCTTATTTCAAATGAGGACCTAATTTTTTTATTCGCTTATTCGATTCAGTATTTTTTTCTTAATTCAACGAGATATTAGTTTCTTACCCTGGCTGAACAAAAACATGAGAAAAACGATATTGAAAATTATGATAATTTAATTAAAATCTGATTGTTACAAGAGTGGTATGGAAGAAAACAATTGAATACTTGTTTCATATTAATTGTTATTTGTTAATGAAAAAGATTCTTTGATTTTAATCAGGAGATCAGGACCGTTACTGAATGTATGAGTTCAGGGAACTAAAGTACTCAGTAGGGTGTTGGGTGGCGGTAACTACGGACACGTGTTTCGACCTTATTTGGCCTGATATTTTTCAGTAATAATTAATATGAAACAAAATATTCAAATGTTTTCTTCCATGGCACTAACTAACTATCAGATTTTAATTAAATTTTAATAATTTTCTATAGCGTTTTTCTTATGTTTTTGTTATGCAATGGTATGAATGTAATATCTCGTAGAATTCAGAAAAAAAAACTGAATCGAATAAGCAAATAAAAAAGGTCCCCATTTGAAATAAGAAAGTTGCACCCCGTAGTTTGAGACCCATTGGTCTCATTTTTTTGTTTCGTTCATTAAAGTAGTCATATAAACAGCGGCGGACTGGGAAATTTAACCAGCCCGGGAAATTTAATAGTAACCGGCCTCTTAAAAGTTCGAATCTCACTTTTAATTAGACTGTTAAAATAATTCTAAAAAATTGGAAATTTTAAATATACTGGTGAGGGAAAAATGAAACACTTGAATAAATTCGTAAAAATTTCGACCATTTTCAAACCGCCATAACTCGTCGAATTTTCCATCGATTTCGATGAATCATTGCGAGCGAAAAACTTTGAAGTGTATACTTTAAAGTCATGCATGCGAACTTAAGCGCAACCCCTTCCGTCCCCCTCTAGCACCCCTGTGAAATAAAAATTGTTTTTAATTTTAATGTCCAACTTTGACGATGTGTACGGAGTTTTTTTTAAATTTGATCCACTAAAAGAGCACTAAAATTTGTTCAATTCTTTGTGCAGGACTCAAAGAACGAAGTTCCTGTGATGATTTGGCAGAAAGTTATGGGTGTTTAAAAAAAAGTGCATTATTAGGTTTTTCGCACATAACTCAGCGACATTTCAACCAAATTAGACGATTCTTTCGGGAAAAAATCCATTGTGTTTTATTGTACTTTAAGAGGGTTAACTCAGATAAGGATGATCTCTTTTCGTGCCCTTCAAAACTCGAACAAAAAAAACACGTTTTTGGGCCAAAAAACGTCCAACTTTGGCGATGTGTACCGAGTTGGAAAATATTGTCGATTCGATCCGCCAAAAGGGGATTGAAATTTGTTCAATTACCTGTGCAGGACTCAAAAACGAAGTTCCTACGACGATTTGGCACAAAGTTATGGGCATTTCAAATAAAGTGCATATTGTGGTTTTTTGACTCATAAGTCAAAAGTTTTTCGACGAAATTGTTTATATTTCACGAATAAAATTTTCTTTCGTCTTTCTATTCACATATCTATTTATAAAAATTTGACCGGCCTACCGGGAAAGCTCCCGTAATGGCTTCCGGTGCGGTGATTTCCGGAAACTTTGGATATGTTAAAAAGCACATTTTTCTGTATTGGATTCCGTCGAGAAACCTTTTGTTGCAGTTTGTCCGAAGTTTGAGGCATTTTTATAGTAAATTCCCTGGACTAGGAATAAAACATGTTTTAATTGAAAATTAAAAGGCTTTGGGTCAATACAAAATACAAAATAAATACCTAAATCTTAGATTATGTAAGAGTAATTTGAGATTCTTCTCATGTATATGAATTTAGTTACCTGATATTATTTTGAATTTGAATGAATACAATTTCCCTTTTCATTTTTATGATTAATATTTAATATACCGGGCGTTTCCTGAAACAGACGCACCCCCTAAAAAAATTGTATTTTTAAGTCAATTACATTTATATTTTAGGTTTATAAACTACATTCAAAGGCACATTAAACTACATAAATAATGAATTTTTATTACTTCCTGTTTAGCCGGAAGTGACATCAAATTTCTTATTTTAAATGGCACACGTATATTTTTTAAGATTTTTATTCTACATAAAATTCTAAGTACAACCATGTATAATAAGCTACTTTTTCGTCGTAGATTTCTAAGTAAAATAATAATTAAAATATTATAGAAACAAATCGAATCATTCCTAGTTTGTTAGCTATGAAATAAATGATAAAAACAGATTTTATGACAGTAAAAATGTCAGTTTATTAACAAAATTAAATAATTTAATAAGGAATTGCAATTCAATTACAGTATTTATAATAAATTTTTAAAATGGCCTCCATTATCTTGAATAGATACATAGTAAAACTCTTCGTATAATTTCTGTTTTTTATCATTTATTTCATAGCAAACTAGGAATGATTCGATTTGTTTCTGTTATTTTAATTATTATTTTACTTAGAAATCTACAACGAAAAAGTAGCTTATCATACATGGCTGTAATCAGAATTTTATGTAGAATCAAAATCTTTAAAAATATACGGGCTGTTCCATTTAAAATAAAGAAGTTGATGTTACTTTCGACTAAACAGGAAGTATTAAAAATTCATTATTTATGTAGTTTAATGCCACTTTGAATTTAGTTCATAAACCTACAATATAAATGTAATTGACTTAAAAATACAATTTGGGGGGGGGGGGTAGTGGGCCGATTTCAGGAAACGCCCGGTATATCATTAATCTTAATCAATTAACCATACAATTTTAATCATAATCATAGTTAATCGATTGAAATTTTTAAATTTAATCTTTAGTCATAATTGGTTAAACAATTTAAATTAATCTTTCCAGCTCTGTGTTGAAAACTTATCTACATTATCAACTTTTAACAAAGAGTAAATGGTAAAAATTAAAATCACAAAGAGTGCGATACACTTGGTGAAACTGGTTAATTAATAACAAAATAAATAAAACACTTATCAAGTTTCAAAAATTTTCAGTCTCTGAATCAACCTTTCGGTCATTTATCCGAGGTAAAAATGAGCTCAAAGTTGTGCTAATTGATGTCATACCAATATAATATAGGTAACCTGCATTATATCGATTTACTTATGACATGAGTCGTTTTCTTCATGAGTATTAAATTTTCAATAACATAGCTAGTATCGGTATCGTTGAAATAGGGGTTTCCAAGCCTACAGCGTTTAAAGAAATACTTATTGGATATCAATTTTCAATTTGTTGCATATAAAATTAAACTATTTATATTTATTTAATATTTTGTTAAATTTTTTCTTTTTCTTTTCTAGTAAAGTAGCTGTTTTTTGACTTTTGCAGAACTTGAATACTTGCAGGAGTACTTTAGTCGACCAATATATGACATTATAAAATATAACGTGGGTAGATATACAAATGTTGTAATTCTAAACTAACAATTTTATTTCTTTACTCTGGAAATAAAAAAAAATGTTGTCTTCATGCACATAATTCAGCTACCTACTTCTTTATTAATATTTAATGTTAATTTAAAAACATACCTGGCTTATCTATTACGTTTTCTATTTTCAAGTCACACCTCAATATTATAATTTTTGACAGATTTGTCCGTTGAAGAACAATTGAACAATTTTAAATTTTCAGGTTAAGATTAATTTTAATATTGAGTGGCGCCATCTATTGGCCATATGGCAAACTAGATAACTAGCTCTATCTCTCTCTATTTACAAATTTCCAATTTTACTATCCCACTTGCATTCCCCTGAGGTAAGGTACAGAATAAGACAATGAACACCCGTCATCTTTTGTACAAAAACAGTTTCCATGCGTCCATCAGTCCATGAACATGCGTAGAATATTATTAAGAGTCGATATTACAAATAGGTATCACTCTAGAAAAATTTAGATTTAAATCCCAATATTTAAAATCCCGACATCAGTCTAAAACCCCAATTTGTCAAATTTCCAACATTCCAACAATGGGTGGTCCTCTTACCCCGAAAATATTGTCAAAATGGGGTAGTTGGGTCATATGCCAGGGGTAACTGGGGTGTCTGGAGCCCAGTTACCCCAATAGTAAAATATTTGTCTTCTTTGGAACCAAGGACAAGTTAATCATATCTTTTTCGTCCATAAGATCTATTTACTTATTTACATGTATTGCTCAAAACTTATGGCTGGTCAGTAAGAAGAGCCCTGTCTTTTTTGCAGGATATGGTACGTACATACGGATTAAGAACATAAGATCTTTTAAAAGACATTGCCAAACCATAAAATTTATGAAAACTGAAGAGGATTCATTCATAAATAACTGATATTGTTCGGAAGTTATTTAAACCTACGAAAAATAGCTGTTTTCCTTATTTACGTTAATTATTCGTTAATTTATTCGCTTATTCGATTCAGTATTTTTTTCTTAATTCAACGAGATATTAGTTTCTTACCCTGGCTGAACAAAAACATGAGAAAAACGATATTGAAAATTATGATAATTTAATTAAAATCTGATTGTTACAAGAGTGGTATGGAAGAAAACAATTGAATACTTGTTTCATATTAATTGTTATTTGTTAATGAAAAAGATTCTTTGATTTTAATCAGGAGATCAGGACCGTTACTGAATGTATGAGTTCAGGGAACTAAAGTACTCAGTAGGGTGTTGGGTGGCGGTAACTACGGACACGTGTTTCGACCTTATTTGGCCTGATATTTTTCAGTAATAATTAATATGAAACAAAATATTCAAATGTTTTCTTCCATGGCACTAACTAACTATCAGATTTTAATTAAATTTTAATAATTTTCTATAGCGTTTTTCTTATGTTTTTGTTATGCAATGGTATGAATGTAATATCTCGTAGAATTCAGAAAAAAAAACTGAATCGAATAAGCAAATAAAAAAGGTCCCCATTTGAAATAAGAAAGTTGCACCCCGTAGTTTGAGACCCATTGGTCTCATTTTTTTGTTTCGTTCATTAAAGTAGTCATATAAACAGCGGCGGACTGGGAAATTTAACCAGCCCGGGAAATTTAATAGTAACCGGTCTCTTAAAAGTTCGAATCTCACTTTTAATTAGACTGTTAAAATAATTCTAAAAAATTGGAAATTTTAAATATACTGGTGAGGGAAAAATGAAACACTTGAATAAATTCGTAAAAATTTCGACCATTTTCAAACCGCCATAACTCGTCGAATTTTCCATCGATTTCGATGAATCATTGCGAGCGAAAAACTTTGAAGTGTATACTTTAAAGTCATGCATGCGAACTTAAGCGCAACCCCTTCCGTCCCCCTCTAGCACCCCTGTGAAATAAAAATTGTTTTTAATTTTAATGTCCAACTTTGACGATGTGTACGGAGTTTTTTTTAAATTTGATCCACTAAAAGAGCACTAAAATTTGTTCAATTCTTTGTGCAGGACTCAAAGAACGAAGTTCCTGTGATGATTTGGCAGAAAGTTATGGATGTTTAAAAAAAAGTGCATTATTAGGTTTTTCGCACATAACTCAGCGACATTTCAACCAAATTAGACGATTCTTTCGGGAAAAAATCCATTGTGTTTTATTGTACTTTAAGAGGGTTAACTCAGATAAGGATGATCTCTTTTCGTGCCCTTCAAAACTCGAACAAAAAAAACACGTTTTTGGGCCAAAAAACGTCCAACTTTGGCGATGTGTACCGAGTTGGAAAATATTGTCGATTCGATCCGCCAAAAGGGGATTGAAATTTGTTCAATTACCTGTGCAGGACTCAAAAACGAAGTTCCTACGACGATTTGGCACAAAGTTATGGGCATTTCAAATAAAGTGCATATTGTGGTTTTTTGACTCATAAGTCAAAAGTTTTTCGACGAAATTGTTTATATTTCACGAATAAAATTTTCTTTCGTCTTTCTATTCACATATCTATTTATAAAAATTTGACCGGCCTACCGGGAAAGCTCCCGTAATGGCTTCCGGTGCGGTGATTTCCGGAAACTTTGGATATGTTAAAAAGCACATTTTTCTGTATTGGATTCCGTCGAGAAACCTTTTGTTGCAGTTTGTCCGAAGTTTGAGGCATTTTTATAGTAAATTCCCTGGACTAGGAATAAAACATGTTTTAATTGAAAATTAAAAGGCTTTGGGTCAATACAAAATACAAAATAAATACCTAAATCTTAGATTATGTAAGAGTAATTTGAGATTCTTCTCATGTATATGAATTTAGTTACCTGATATTATTTTGAATTTGAATGAATACAATTTCCCTTTTCATTTTTATGATTAATATTTAATATACCGGGCGTTTCCTGAAACAGACGCACCCCCTAAAAAAATTGTATTTTTAAGTCAATTACATTTATATTTTAGGTTTATAAACTACATTCAAAGGCACATTAAACTACATAAATAATGAATTTTTATTACTTCCTGTTTAGCCGGAAGTGACATCAAATTTCTTATTTTAAATGGCACACGTATATTTTTTAAGATTTTTATTCTACATAAAATTCTAAGTACAACCATGTATAATAAGCTACTTTTTCGTCGTAGATTTCTAAGTAAAATAATAATTAAAATATTATAGAAACAAATCGAATCATTCCTAGTTTGTTAGCTATGAAATAAATGATAAAAACAGATTTTATGACAGTAAAAATGTCAGTTTATTAACAAAATTAAATAATTTAATAAGGAATTGCAATTCAATTACAGTATTTATAATAAATTTTTAAAATGGCCTCCATTATCTTGAATAGATACATAGTAAAACTCTTCGTATAATTTCTGTTTTTTATCATTTATTTCATAGCAAACTAGAAATGATTCGATTTGTTTCTGTTATTTTAATTATTATTTTACTTAGAAATCTACAACGAAAAAGTAGCTTATCATACATGGCTGTAATCAGAATTTTATGTAGAATCAAAATCTTTAAAAATATACGGGCTGTTCCATTTAAAATAAAGAAGTTGATGTTACTTTCGACTAAACAGGAAGTATTAAAAATTCATTATTTATGTAGTTTAATGCCACTTTGAATTTAGTTCATAAACCTACAATATAAATGTAATTGACTTAAAAATACAATTTGGGGGGGGGGGGGGGTAGTGGGCCGATTTCAGGAAACGCCCGGTATATCATTAATCTTAATCAATTAACCATACAATTTTAATCATAATCATAGTTAATCGATTGAAATTTTTAAATTTAATCTTTAGTCATAATTGGTTAAACAATTTAAATTAATCTTTCCAGCTCTGTGTTGAAAACTTATCTACATTATCAACTTTTAACAAAGAGTAAATGGTAAAAATTAAAATCACAAAGAGTGCGATACACTTGGTGAAACTGGTTAATTAATAACAAAATAAATAAAACACTTATCAAGTTTCAAAAATTTTCAGTCTCTGAATCAACCTTTCGGTCATTTATCCGAGGTAAAAATGAGCTCAAAGTTGTGCTAATTGATGTCATACCAATATAATATAGGTAACCTGCATTATATCGATTTACTTATGACATGAGTCGTTTTCTTCATGAGTATTAAATTTTCAATAACATAGCTAGTATCGGTATCGTTGAAATAGGGGTTTCCAAGCCTACAGCGTTTAAAGAAATACTTATTGGATATCAATTTTCTGCATAAGTATATATAAGTTATATGAATATGGTAATAATTGTTAATTTTGATAGATTTATTACCTTTTTATCGAAATGAAAATATAACTGTTTTTAAACGAGCATTAAAATGCGCCGTGTGTAACGTAGACAACATTGAAACCAAACCGTGAGTAGATTTGTTCGTGGAAGATGGTTTTTGTCGTTTTTACTACGAAATGGACGAAGGACCTGTGTTAAAATAATGCAAGATCTACGTATCGTATTCGGTTTTTGTCAGCGCGGTGAACGTATGTTCTCAGGTCCGGTGACGTCACACCGTCACACACGGCATCGTTTTTCGCGGCTTATTAGCATATTTTTCGCAAAGAAAAAAATACGGGTCTAATATTTTAATGTAGAGATTCACATTAAGATTATAGGAGTTGGTCTTAGGAATCCATAGAATATGGATCTCTAAGGCCAACTCCTATAATTCTACATGATATAAGTTTTGTATCCAATATAATCTACAAAAATATTTAAAAAACAAAAAAATCGTGGAAACGCCAATTTTGAAACTACTGGAACATTTATGTTTATGTAAAATTGCAATCCCTGATTCTAACATATTTTCAAATTGCATTGTTATAGGCAGAAATCCAGACACGAATTTCTAAATAATGAATACAGACGCTTCGCAATCCACGCACGAAGAGTTTATTGTAGCTATATAGAAATGGAATACAGTGCGATGTTTGGAAAAGACTGTCCTTATTTTTTACCAACAAAATGTCCAATAAAAAAGGTATAAGTGAAGAACAGAGGGCTTGAAAAGATTAACAAGTTGTTTATAAATTTCAGGGTTTTTATTATGCTTACAACTATATTCCACCATCTCGAAGTTTTGTTAACATGCCTTTTAAAAAAATCTGTTGTGGCCAGCACACGACCTCTCGCTTTAACACTGTAATTTATGTGAATTTGATTTTAGTTAGGCTTTTAGTCCAGTCAACGAAAAGGTATAGAGGGAAATGCTTGGAACACAATTTTTGACTTCGTAACTTTGTTTGGACTAGTTAGGAGGTGAACATATCAAAAGTCCCCGCCCGTAGCCCTTAAGCCGAGGTGTGGCGGAGGGTTTGAAAGTCTCATTTTTCGGTTTTTTGTTTATATCTCGGAAGCTATGCGTCCTACCGATATGACCACTCTATACAAAATGAAAGCACTGAATTTGCAACAATTTAAGCCCAACCGCAGCTCTGTACGTCCTTTAGTTTCCGAGATATGACACTTCTAAAATTAGCAATTTTTTCAAAAAAATGAAAGTTGAGAAATTTAATTTTTTTTCGTTATTTTTGTGTTTAATTAACTGTAACTTCTGAATGAATAAAAATATCGTCTTCCGATTTCTTTCATTAAATTTCACGAACATTTCTCTATGAAATACGTTATTTTAAAAACTTTTTAGGGCGTTCATTAGGCCAAAATATCAATTTTTTTTCGACAGAAGTATTCAAATATTTTGTGTTTATTGTGTTTAATGAGCTGTAACTTCTGAACGGATAAAGTTATCGACATCCGGTTTCTTGCATTAAATTCTAAGAACATTTCTTCATAAGATGCAGTATTTTAAAATCTTTTTTGGGTATTTATTAAGACAAAACACCAAATGTTTTTCCGAGAGAAAATTGAGAAATTTTTAAATTTTTAATATTTATTGTGTTCAACGGATAAAAAAATGACTTCCGGTTGCTTTTATTATATTCTACGACCATTTATCTATAAGATACATTGTTCTAAAAAAATTTAGGTGTTCATTGCGCCAAAATATCAAATGTTTTTATAATAAATTAAAAATTTCTGAATTTTCTCTCGGTCATCATTTGGTGTTTTTTCTTAATGAATACCCAAAAATGATACTGCATCTTATGGAGTAATGTTCGTAAAATTTAATGCATGAAACCGGATGTCGATAACTTTATGCGTTCAGAAGTTACAGCTCATTAAACACAATAAGCACAAAATATTTGAATAATTCTGTCGAAAAAAAATTGATATTTTGGCTTAATGAACGCCCTAAAAAGTTTTTAAAATAACGTATTTTATAGAGAAATGTTCGGGAAATTTAATGAAAGAAACCGGAAGACAATATTTTTATTCATTCAGAAGTTACAGTTATTTAAACACAAAAATAACGAAAAAAGTTAAAATTTCTCAACTTTCATTTTTTTGAAAAAATTGCTAATTTTAGAAGTGTCATGTCTCGGAAACTAAAGAACGTACAGAGCTGCGGTTGGGCTTAAATTGTTGCAAATTCATTGCTTTCATTTTGTATAGAGAGGTCATGTTGGTAGGACGCATAGCTTCCGAGATAGAAACAAAAAACCGAAAATGAAACTTTCAAACCCTCCGCCACACCTCGGCTTAAGGGCTACGGGCGGGGACTTTTGATATGTTCACCCCCTAACTAGTCCAAACAAAGTTATGAAGTCAAAAATTGTGTTCCAAGCATTTCCCTCTATACCTTTTTTTGAGCATTCGTTGCCTGGACTATTTCTTAAATTATAATTTTGCAATAAATTTACAAACTTTTTGAAAATAATTTTATAGTTCTTAGTTCTTTAATTAGCTCTTTATAGATAAAAATTTAACTTTATTATTACCTTATTACATTATGTTCAGTTGTTAATAATATTTACATTTCTTTTAAAATGGTGCCACAAACATTTCAGAAATTGTGTATACGTCTGTTCATCTGTCACATTGACATATTCATTTTTGTTTTCAATTTTTTTTCCTATATTATGATTTACAAATCGTGGTATATAAAATTACAAATTTTTGAAAATTAATTTTCCTTTATTGGTAAGAGATATAGAAACGATGTTAAATAAATATTGTAAAAGATAATTTGTTCTTTCAAATGTCGAATGACAAATTGTAACTATCGCAGTATTTCCTATATTTTTTGCAAAAAATGTTAAAATTCTTCAAGAAAATACCATTTCCGGTTGACAAATTTTTACCAAAATCTTATCAGCTCTTCATTAACATATATAAATGTATATTGCAAAATATTAGAATTTTATGTTCAGTAGAATTTGAGATAATGAATCAGAACGAAAGACTATAGTAGGCGCACATACAGACACACACACACACACACACACACACACACACACACACACACACACACACACACACACACACACACACAGACATCATCGTGAAAATAGTCAAAATAGGTTCTAAAGGTGCTAAAACGTGCTTATTGACAAAAATCTCGACATCGAATTTTTTCACGATCCCTATACCACTCTAGGCGAGAGGTAAAAATGAAATACGAACAGACATTTTATAGATCTGGAGTTCTGCATACCAAATTGGAAGTATTTGTTACATTTGATCGAGATGCCGTTTATAGAGAAAAATATAATTAATAAAAACTTACTTCCTTGGGATCGTACATCAACCGAATTTGCGATCGCTGCGCTTTAAGTGGTAAAAATACGAACAAATAGATTTACCATGTATTTTTTTTGACAGATGGTTTAACCAATCATATTGCGTAATGATGATGTCAAATGACGTAATGCAACCAATAGAATTGAAAATGTAAAATGATCTGACAACGTCAAAAATATTTTGGTAGTGTTTTTTAACAAGAAAAATATTATTCCTAAATACCATTCGAGGTAACAATTTTTTGAGAGAATTGTTGTCTATTCCACGGCAACTTATTGCAATTTCACTCCACAAAACATAACGGAAAATTAAAAAATTAAAATTGTCAGATGATGTTTTGTGTCGTGAAATTGTTAGAAATAAGTTGCCGTCGAAACAACAAAACAATTCTCAAAAAATTATCATCTCTTATGGTATTACCCTTGATTACTAATGTTGGGTAAACGTCAAAAATTCAAAAGTTCAAAATGTCACCACCGTACAGTACCGATTTTATACTTTTTCTAAGTATTGGCCACAAATTTTTTGCCACCCTATTTATAATTTACAGATTATGTTTATACTACATGAACAATGCAGTGGCGGATCCAGATCATGTTCCCAAGGGGGTAATTTTGCAAAATGTGTAAGTATAAGTACATATAACTTTCATGCACTTTACGCCTAAAATACATAGATCTTACCTATTTAGATAATATTTAAGTAATATAATATTATGTACATTATTAAAATTAAATTTATTGTTCACTTCCTACTGTACCTATACGTATTTCGTATTTTCTTAAGGGAACACCGGAAAAAGTATCTATAGGTACGTGTTTCTCCAATTACAAAAAAATATTTCTTAAAAAAAATCTGTTGTGGCCAGCACATAACCTCCCGCCTTGACACTGTAATATGTGAATTTGGTTTTTGTTAGGCTACTTTTTGTAATTTATTTTATAGTTCTTCAAGCAACGTACCGATTTCGATTGACATTGAAATCAAATTAGCTCTTTGTGGATACAATTTGTATTTTATTTTTACCATATTACATTATATCCAGTTAATAATGAATCGATGATGCTTCTTGACTGGATACGTTTAATGGAAGGATAAAAACTTACTGGAATTGAGTCAGTTTTCTATTTATTAAATTTCGGCTACTATAGTTACTAAATTTCAAACCCAGTTATTAATATTTATACATTTCTTTACAAATGGTGCCACCACAATTTCAGAAACTGTGTATACGTCTGTTCATCTGTCACATTGACATTTTCATTTTTGTTTTAATTTTTTTTCCTATATTATAATTTACAAATCGTGGTAGGTAAAATTACACATTTTTGAAAAATAATTTTCATTTATTGGTAAGAGATATAGAAAAGATGTTAAATAAATATTGTAAGAGGTAATTTGTTCTTTCAAATGTCGCATGACAAATTGTAACTATCGCAGTATTTCCTATATTTTTTGCAAAAAATGTTAAAATGCTTCAAGAAAATACCATTTCCGGTTGGCAGATTTTTACCAAAATCTAATCAGTTATTCATTAACATATATAAATGTATAATGCAAAATGTTAGAATTTTATGTTCAATAGAATTTGAGATAATGAATCAGAACGAAAGACTATAGTAGGCGCACATACAGACAAACGGACACACACACACACACACAGACATCATCGTGAAAATAGTCAAAATTTGGCCATGAACATTATACAAAGTTTCTAGTATCATTTCAACAAATTTTTAGTGTATACTATAGTAGGTATTAAAAGATTTATCAGAACAACAGAAACATATCCAGATTCGTAACTAAATGAAACAAAATCTGAATATATAATAACACAAATTTCAGTTAAAATATTTTCTAACGTTAAACCTAAAACCGCCAGTTGGAGATCGGGTTTCATTTCCCAGCACTGTACCTGCAGCACAACGAGCACCGCAGCTCAGTTTTCCACATCCTCCACTTGTAATTTAATATAACGTTCTGAAAAATGGATGGCTCGTCCATCATCCATGGAAACTTCAGCGCTCAACGCGGGCGACGGGCGCTGAGTTCCTGCGTTGCGTTGCGTTGCGTTGTGCTACGTTGCGGCCTGTAGCATGTATTAATGTCACGCCCGACTTGACTGATGCGCACAACGCGATACTCGACAAAAATACTCACCTATTTTGATGGAGCGGGCCGTGGAATTGAGACAAAGGTACTACAGATTGCTTTGTTGACACTGTGGACAGATTGTGCTGCTAAGCAGTTAGTTTTAGTGGGTTTTATTTCAAATTAATTATTTTGTCTAACTTATTTATCAACCATACAGTTGGTATGCTCCACAAAATTGTTGTCGTTGGCGTATATGATGACAATTATATTTTTATTTGGCTCATGAAATATTTTATCATTGTACAGAAGTATGCAGCAGATGTTAGACATAGGTACTAAATTTAGGTACCTACCTACACATTACCTACCTACCTTGCTCCTCGAAGATAAATAGGTCATGTGGCTATTTTCGGGAGTAATATAACAAGTGCTATGATTATCATCAGTAATAGCATTAATTGGCCGATGAAAATTGAACGAGTGCGCAGCACGAGTTCAATTTTCTGAAGACTAACGAATGCTATCACCTATGATTAATCATAGCCCGAGTTACGAATATATTTGGGGAGATATAATGAATGAGTCCAATATGTTTGGTTATATTTTTTCAATAGCTGTCAAAAACGTTTTAAATTCTGTTTAACTTTCTCAATTTGGCGTGTTCTTCCCTATTATCTCTGTCCTGACACATTTTAAATCTGACTTTTGACAGCATTTTCAAATTGAAAAACTGACAGTTTAGAACTAAAGAACAAAACAGTTGACATGTAACAGCGGTGATAAAAATATCTTCTATTTTATAGCCTCTTACTGCTTTATTTCAGCCAATCATAATTAGTCAAATATGTACCACGTGATACATGAATTATATATTCGGGAATAATACAGGGTTCGCCAGTCAAATGGAAATATTTGATGTGGGGCTTAGAGCACGTAGGGAGGTGGTAGGGAAGAAAATAACCGACTCAACATTATCAGCGTGGTCTACCATTTAGTTTATAATAGATAGTTAACGGGTGAACAGCGTGGCTACACAGTTAAAGCGTACTTTCTCAGTGGCGAAAGTTTCGTGCAAACGCGGCGAGATTTTAGATGTCATTTCAATCAGCCTGTTCCGTCGAATAGGACGATTCGAACGTGGATAAATAATCTTGAGCAAAGTGGATCGACGTGTAAAAAAAGGTGGAAGTGCAAAAACGGTTCGAACCCTCTGAAAACATCGCAGCTATTCAACAGGCGATGTTGAAGCTGCGATGTTTTCTGGTCTCAAATTGTAGACAATTTAATCTAGTTTAAAAATGCATTTAAAGGTCTTTGTCGAAATCGTGCTCCTTCATAGTCACAATGGTAAGAAACCGAAAAAACTGCAAAATTTAGCAGTTTTTGAGATATTCAAAAGTGTTCCGGAGGGTTGCCGAGGTCGAAAACTTGGATTTTGCATCTCAGTCACATCCTATACAAGAAAAAAAATAGAAATCTACTACCACCACTTGATGCAACTTACGATGTAGGTACTGGGTTACTGGACTACAGTAGGAAATTAATTGACAAAAACAGTTGACATGTAACAGCGGTTATAAAAATATCATCGATTTGATAGCACCTTACTACCCTATTTCAGTCAATCAAATTAGTCACGTGATACATGAATTATATATCCGTGAAATTATACTTTCATATCTGTAACACAGAATCTTTCGGGTAACCTGCTGGTTATTTTGTTGCTGATCTGAACTTGATATTATTGCAATCATAATTAATTATGAGCCTCCGTGGCGCAATGGCTAGCGCGTTCGGCTGTTAACCGAAAGGTTGGTGGTTCGAGCCCACCCGGGGGCGTCCTTTTAAATTATATACAAGTGATATAGGGTAAAAACGGCAAACATGGGCAAAGACGGCAAAGATAATCGAATCGAACATAAATAGCCGATCATAGCCGATAAATAGCGCGTACGACTCTGTATACGATTTACGATAATAGAATAAAATGATCGAAAATGACGAGATCGCAACAATAATATTTATACCATGTTTAGTACTCTCCATTGCAGCCTGGTTTGGCACGTTTAAAATTTGATTAGAACAAAGCAAATGTTTAAAACACGTTTTAAACATATATTATAACATGTTTAAAACGTTTTAAACATTTTTAGTACTTTATCACAGTAATGAAACAAACAAACACAGTTCCAATTGATAATAGTAATGTAAAGTATATACTATTTATCAGATGTCACTCATAGACATAACCTGATAATAAATAATAACTATAGGTATTGCAGCAAAACACTGCGCCCAACGTGGGGCTCGAACTCTCGAACCCAGGAACCAAAGATTAAAAGCCTCTGATTTACCGACTGAGCTAGCAGCGCCGATACAGCCACATTTTGCAACAAATAATATTAAATATTAAAACATGAAAGTACGTATTCATTTAAGTAAATTTTTACGATTTATTAAAATCGAATCAGGCATCGGAAGTCGATGTAATATTGCAATTATATAGATGCGTGGCGCAATGGCAGCCGCGTTCGACTGTTGTCCGACAGGTTGGTGGTTCGGGCTCACCCATGGGCGTCCTGTTAATTGATGTGAATCCTCGGCCGAATTGGTGAAATGAAATAGAGCAAATTTGATTCAATAAAATCTCGAATATGGTCAATCAAAAGTAAATTGGTGCGATCACGAGGAGACAAACATTATTATACCTCACTTTGCACGCTCCATTGCAGCAAAACACTGCGCCCAACGTGGGGCTCGAACCCACGACCCTGAGATTAAGAGTCTCATGCTCTACCGACTGCGCTAGCCGGGCAGATATTGCAAGAGATATTATTAAATGTAAATCATCATTATGTTTAGTACAGCGAACAAACTATCAAATCTGACTAAACGAAGTTATTACATTTGGTTTAAAGTTCTCTGATAGCCGTGATCGTCTAGTGGTTAGGACCCTACGTTGTGGCCGTAGTAACCCAGGTTCGAATCCTGGTCACGGCAATGTGCAAACATTGTCACGGTCATTTTTACGCCTGGTATATTTTCATTGTTTCATGACCTGATTTGTGTATTTCCATACTGCAGCTCACAGAACATTGAAGCAATAACCATTGCTAACATTTTTACTAATGCATTTACTAGTTAGGGATATTTAGCGTAATATTATGTATGTTTGTATTTACTAGGGCTGCGCGATATTCAAATTTGAATATCGATATTCGAAATAATATCGCTAATTTAAGAAATATCGGAAAATCGATACTATCGATAATATTAATTATATATATATATATATATATATATATATATATATATATATATATATATATATATATATATATATATATACAGGGTGTTTTAGACCACCCGTACCACCCAAATATCTCGCGTAAAACGGAACGAATCAAGAAAAGAAAAAATACGTCCAAAAAGATTTCAAAAATTCTATTAATTGACACCAAATGCAAATTTTTCCCACACCCCCTGGGGGGTGGAGGGGGGGGTAGCTTTGTAAATTTAAATGGGGACCCCCATTTTTTATTGCAGATTCGGATTCCTAGATTTAAATAAAGAAGGTTTTGTCCGAAAAATTTTTTTTGATTCTTGAAAAATTTTTTTTGATTCTTGAAGTTAAAAGGCAAATTAAATTTTGGTTTTAAACAGAAATTGATTCATTCAAATTTGACAAAAAGAAAAAAGCGCAGTAACTGAAACAAGAAATAAAAATCATTAAAAAAATTATAACTGTGTAAGGTACTTACCGTAATGTCAGTCCTATCCCACGTTGTTTTCGAAAAATCTTAAAAAATTTTCGGACAAAACCTTCTTTATTTAAATCTAGGAATCCGAATCTGCAATAAAAAATGGGGGTCCCCATTTAAATTTACAAAGCTACCCCCCCCCTCCACCCCCCAGGGGGTGGGGGAAAAATTTGCATTTGGTGTCAATTAATAGAATTTTTGAAATCTTTTTGGACGTATTTTTTCTTTTTACTTCCTTGTACGAAGTAAGGAAGTATTGTAATCGCGAAAAATTTCGGTTCTCAGATTTTGACGGAAATATCCGTTTTGACCTTTTCTGAATCCATTATGACTAGTTTCGACGTGACGTCTGTACGTACGTACGGACGGACGGACGTATGTGTGTCGCATAACTCAAATACGGTTAGACGTAGAAAGTTGAAATTTTGTATTTAGGACTGTTACAGCATCTAGTTGTGCACCTCCTATTTTTGGTTTCAATCTATAAACCGGAAGTAGTACTTTTTAAAAATATTTCGATAAATATTTAATTTAACACAAATTTTTTTATTTTAAATGAAAGATTATGTGATTATTACCTAAAATCGGTATTTTATAAATATTTTTGTATCTGGTATCATTTAGGAATAATTAAAGTATATATTTTTTATTTAGTATTTCTTTATCTTGTAGTCCATGATCGATTAACATTTGTTACTACGTAAAATTTAAATGATTATGACATGACAGTGACAATAGTAAAATATGCTTTATATCTTCTTCTGCAGTTTAAATAAAATGACTAAAATATATTTGTGAGTATACTAGTATAATATGTTAAAATAATTTTTTATATTATTCTACATTATAGTTATTAAGAAAAGTATGAACACACAAGGCGTACAAGGAAGTCATGTGGTGTCCACGTCAGATTTTTTTGATTCGTTCCGTTTTACGCGAGATATTTGGGTGGTACGGGTGGTCTAAAACACCCTGTATATATATATATATATACACAGGGTGTTCATTTTAAGTGGCGCACCATTGCTAACTCGAGAACTATAAGAGCTAGGAATTTTTATTTTATATGACTACTACCAGTGGTTCTCAAACTACGGGGTGCAACTTTCTTATTTCAAATGGGGACCTATTTTTTTTATTTGCTTATTCTATTCAGTATTTTTTTCTGAATTCAACGAGATATTAGTATTAAATTTCGAATTAAATTAATGTTTTTAGGCATAGGATACCTTTTATAACATAAGAAGATGCAAAAATACACACAACAGAATAATAAAATATAGGGTGTTCCATTTGAAAATGACGAGTTATAGCCATTTGAAATTGAGTACATTTGATTCTCACTACTGAACATCCTGTATAATAACATTAAAAAATAGTTATGTCAGAACAAAGAGTATAGTTAGGGGAACATGGGGAAATACCGCGCACCTAAGGAAAAATGCATATAAAAATCTTCCTAAATACACAAAAAAATTTATTATTTTCCCACTGAATTTTACCTATGTTGGCTACCTTCTGCACCATAAAAAAAGGATCTGCCACAAACCAGTTTTATTTAAATGTGCATTGCTTACGATTCTATCATTGCGCGGTATTCCCCCACTTGTCGGGTAATACCGCGCAGGAATTAAATAATGCTCAGAAGATCAAAATAACATTATAAAACTTTATTAATGATTAAAAAAACTTACTAAATATTACGAAAATTAGATAAATTCTCAAAGGAACATGAAAAACTAAAACGAATTAAGAAAAATACATATTATTTTGTCTTTCTTCTTTTGAGCCATTAAACACATATCACAGGTGTAGTTCTCAGGTGAATCCCATCCGCTGCATTCTGAATGTGCCCAGTTGGAACAAATTACACACCGGTACCAAATTTCCTTGTCTTGGCCGAATTCACCGCACACCAAGCAGCGCGCCATTACTGCGCGGTATTCCCCCGAAGTGATTCATTTCACCTAACTTATGGCTGTCAGTTAATCAACGGAATATAAATAATCCAACATACGCAGAACATTACATGTATATATGAAGCAAAATATTCATGCAAAAGTTTTGCCAGAAAACAATAACTTAAAGCACTTACCTGTTTTCCAAGATCATACGAAAATTACATCAGCGGGACGCATAAGAAATAATCAGCCACCATGTTCAAACAAACACCAAGATTGAAGTGAAATTAGGAGCGGACGTTCGCAAGACCACTAAGATATGGCCCCCAAGTTCAAATATTGAAATAGTTTACTATGCGCGGTATTCCCCCATGCGCGATATTCCCCCACGTTCCGGTACAGTTGTACAGAAAAAAAAAATTATAATTTTTACTATTAAAATAACTTTAGTACGCCTTTATAAAACAATACGTGTATTCGGCTTTTTTATAGAAAAAATTGAATAACTTGGCAACGCCGCGGAAAACTAAAATGAAATTTATATGTTCGTACAGGTAAGTAAAATACAATTCAAAATATATAAAAATATATAGGGTGTTTCATTTAAAAAACGACGAACAATTATTGCCAAGTCGTTATGTAACACCCTGTATATGTGAAAATAATTTTAAGTTATGCTCCTTGAGTAGACGAAAAATTCTGTTAATAAATTTATGCTGTATTTTTAACGACAAGGGAGATATCGACGACGGGCATTTCGATGACTTACCTGTGTATATATATATATATATATATATATATATATATATATATATATATATATATATATATATACATATATATATATATATATATTATTAAAAGGTCGTCTATATAAGCGAAACAGAAATCTAAACCGCGTATAACTTCATTGATAAATCTTTGGAAGGTTTGTGCACTATTACGTAAACCGAAAGGCATAACTAAATATTCATACAATCCAAAAGGAGTGGAAATGGCTGTTTTTGCTATGGAAGATTTTTCCATAGGAATTTGATGAAAGGCTTTTTTTAAATCGATTTTTGAAAAAATAGTTGTGTCTTGCAAATTTGAGACAAAATCTTGAATATGAGGAATAGGATAACGATCCGGAATCGTAATGTTATTCAAAGCACGATAATCTCCACATGGTCGCCATTCATTCTGATCCTTTTTTTTAACCATGTGTAAAGGTGAGGACCAATTACTCGAAGAAGGTCTGATAATGCCAGATTTTAACATTGAATCAAATTCTTCCTTAGCAATTTTTAAACGATCAGGTGCTAATCGGCGCGGCCTTGCAAAAACAGGTAAATCATTTGTAACAATGTGATGAGTGATTTGATGTTTAATTTTACGATTTGACGTCAAAGAGGTTGTCAGTTCAGGAAATTTGGAAAGAATTTGTTTGAAAGGACAAGTGAAAGAAGGAACATTGGAAACAATACTGGAGATGCTATTGGATTGGAAATTTTCTATTAAACGTTTATTTGAAATGTCAACAAGTAAGTTAAAATGTCGAATAAAATCAGCCCCAATGATAGAATGTTTTACGTCTGCAATAATAAATTTCCATTTAATAATTTTACTTAGTTTGAAATCTAATTTCAAAATAATTTCTCCGAAAGTTGATATTTTTGATTGATTGACAGCTTGAAGTGTCAGTTTTTGTTTGTGTTTTTGTTGTTGTAGTGTTGGTTTGATAATACTTAACTGAGCGCCTGTATCAATCAGGAAAGAATGTCCCGATATTCTATCGGTCACGAAGAACAGGGAAGAAGGTAATGGGCAGTTAGTGCTATAAACAGAAGGAAATTTATCATACATATTGTTGTAGAAAAATGTATTAAAAGAACAAACGTTGCTAGAAGATTGGATTGTCCTTATGTGAGTAGTTGAGTTCCATTTACAAGGTGGAACACATTTCTTGGCATTCACACCAAAAGTTGAATGGTACCAGCAAAAAATATCTTCCTTAAATTTGTTTCATATTTTATCCCGTTGATTGCTGACTTGCCTTTGGAGTAATATTTTCTTAATGTCAATTAAGTCTTGTTTAATGTTGTCCATCTCTTCATTATTTTTATTAAAAGCTGCAATGGTAGGTTGAGATGATATTTCGATAATTTGATCAGCTGTTTCTGCTTTTTCGTCTAGTGACAATTTAGATGGAATTAAAATCATCTGAATGTTTTGTGGAAGTTTCTGCATGAATAGTTCTTCTAAAATCGAATTATCCATCGTTTTAGCTCCTAAAAGTTGTTTCATATGTCTAAGTAATTGAGAAGGTTTTCTGTCTTCAAGATCTGTATTCAGGAACAACTTCTGAAGTTTTTCCATTGCATTATCTGTAGTTTCTTGTGACATAGTTGGAGTTTGTAATGTAACTACTTCTTCATTAACCATTACGTTCTTTAAAAACACTCGGGGTCACCAATATAGATTTAGTTGTTAAATAATTTAAGTATTTATATAAGACACAAATTTATTATTTTTTATTTTTGTTGTTGTTGGTTGTTGTTATTTACATTAACAATTCGAATAATATTTTTTTGTTTTTTTATTAGGGAAAATCAATGTGGCGGTACAATACAATAACTACTTGATAATAGAAATAAAACATATTTAAAATGTAGGTACCGCTACATATATATATTTATATATATATTTCACCAATTTACATCGATTAAAGAGTCGATTTATATCGACATGATATCGATTTAATCGATAAATATCGTTATTTTTATCTATTTATGTCCATAAATATCGGTTAATATCAATAAATATCGATTAATATCGACAAATATCGCTCAATATCTATAAGTCGATGTATCTATACAAATTATTTCCAATATCGATATCCGCTATTTAAAAATAATATCGATATTTATCGATATATCGATGTTTTTCCCAGCCCTAGTATTTACTATTGTTACATTTTTCGTATTTTAATGATGGTAACGGCAGACTTAAAAAAAGTATTAGTCAAGGCCCCGGGGGGATTCCTGTTTACTAGACAGGCGCTTTAACCAACTAAGCCACGGCGCCGACATAATACTCGTATATTTGCATTTACGCTAAAATATTTGAGTATAATATATTTTAAAAATTAAGTATTCCACAATTAATATGAACTACCGAAACCGAACGAAACCGACAAGGATCTGATCTAAAGATGTTTCTAAAAATGCCTACAATTTGTTATTAAGATAGTTGGCCCATGAGGGGATCGAACCCACGACCTTCCCGTTATTAGCACGCCGCTCTAATCAACTGAGCTAATGGGCCGATATCTTCAAAAGAAATGCCATCGTTATAAAATGGTATCCATGTTCCTTGGTTGATTTAAATAATAATTATTCGTGGTACTGATTGTTATTTCGCATTTTTACTTTTTCGGGGATTTATACTTCGATTAAAACAATGATTGGCGAAACCCGGGATTGAACCGGGGACCTTTAGATCTTCAGTCTAACGCTCTCCCAACTGAGCTATTTCGGCTGATATAAATAGCACAAGTTAATATTGAATTGCCTATTGCTAGTAAAATTGTAATGCTTTTAAAAAAGCGGAGTTGGTTCTTGGTTGACTCTAGGCTCATAGCTTTCGTACTCGCTTGTATTATAATATTCACAGTAATTGGTGCTCGTTGATGTTCGTGACATTCAAGAAAGATAGAAGTCCAAGAGTTTGCGTCGATCTTCGAGATTTGAATAAAGTTGTTAAGAGAGAATATCATCCTATCCCAAAAATATATTATATACAATTGAACCGAATTAAAAAACAATAAATTTTTCTTAAAATTATATGCCAAATCTGTAATGATTAAGGATTTTTACCAAATAATCCTGGACAAAGAAACCTTTATATACTCGTACATTGCTAAAGAAAGGAAACATATTTAGTCGATTAAGCGATATTCTGCCAACTCTTGCCGAAAATCTGGAACCTTAAGGTATGAACCAAGAAAAACTTGTCAACAGTGAACCAAATCGAAGAAATCGTAGATAAAAATTATAATGACTCAAAAGGCTTCAAAATATTACCAGAATTAATTCCAGGAACTCAAATCTACATTAAAGATTTTAAAGGTTTGGTACTGTTGTAGTGAAGAGAGTAAAAGAACACCGGTCATACATTATTCAAACCGACAGCATCAAACTTCGACTAAATTGGCATACCATCCTTCCAATGACCAAACATACCAATAGAGTCTTTCGATTCAAGCCTTGCAGTTCCTCAAACGCCGGTAACTCCGTCGTTACCATCAAATGCATGTTAGCAAACCCGATCTGGAAGATTTATTGTTCCGCCTGAAAGACTTTAGTTTTAACTGCTTCAAGGGGAAGATGTTATTTTATGTTACCTAATTAAAGTGCAACTTTTCATTGTTACCTACGAAACTATTTCAAATATAATAATTGTTCTTATAAGAGTAAAACAATATGAAAGTGTCCAACATAAATGTTTAACTATCGAAACATGTAAGAATCTGTTGGATGCAATGGATGTAAATTAAAATAATTACCCATTATTGCATTATTTGCAGCATGTTTTAAAAAGCTGTGTTAATGGGTTGATATTTTGAAAAGTACGATCTTTACAAAATGTATGCAAATTCAAGTAATAATAAATTTAAACATTAATTATTCGTAGTAGTTAAAGTGATTGCCCATGATTGCCATATAGCATAGCAACTTCAATATTATTTAGGATGTAATGAAAACTTCTTGACTGGAAGATGAGATAAGGAAGGAAAAATAAATTACTGGAAGTCAGTCACAAGATTTGAAGGCTTTATTTCATCTCAGGAGATGAAATAAAGCCTTCAAATCTTGTGACTGACTTCCAGTAATTGATTTTTCCATTATTTAGGATTACTTGTTGTAATATAATGTTTCCGCCCGGGATCGAACCGGGGACCTTCCACGTGTTAGGCGGATGTGATAACCACTACACCACGGAAACTATGAAAACGTTGCTGTAAACGTATATTTTAAACTTAGTTGTTATAATCCTAAAATTATATTGAACGGTATTAGGAAAGTAAAACATATGAAGTATCTGTGCACTGTAGTGATTGAATTATGCAAAAAGGACTTTTCGCAGTTGACAACGACTGCCAATAATCTACATGATCAAATTATATAATATAAATTTAAATTGTGTGTGATATAATAGCAAGCCATACGCAATGGTGCGGCGTAATTTAGATTACAAATTGAACAGTAGCAGTTCAGAAATAAGCACAGTCGCTTAAACCTTACGCGGTATAGTAGTATAGAAATTAATCAGTATCACTCAAACTAGAAGTTAGTAGTACAGTGGCAAACCGCAAAAACCACAAGTGGTCAGAATAAACTTAAGTCGCGAATACCACATTGAAGCAAGCCGAAATTAACTAACGTCACTTCAAATACAAATGGTTTATTAGCCTTCCCGAAGTTACTAAACCAGCTTAAACCACATGTAGTATAAAAGCAAGCCGGAATTATCAGCGTCGGTTAAACTTCAAATGATATGGTAGGCGTCCAGAATGAACCAGAACCATTTAAACTACGACCGAGGTTAAACAACATCGCTTAACTCACAAGCTTATGGTATAGCAGTAAGTCGGAATCGGCTGGAAAGGACTCATCAACCATTTCTTTCTTAATTTTAAAAAGTGAGTAGTTAATTTCAGACAAAAATACTTAAAACAAAAGGAAATTCTGCATCTAAATCAGTAATCACATTTTATTTTACACGTTTATTAACTGAAATATTCGAGTTCAAAATCTTACAAACAATGCTCATTTGAAATGATAGCCATGGAATTGAAACAAAATTACAAACAAAAGAATTCTGTTTTAACTATAAGAAACCATAATACTGAAGTATCAAGCTACAATAAACCAGCATCGCTTAAACTACAACACATATATAACCAGAGCCGCTTAAATACAAGCGATAAAGTAACAAACCGAGATTAACCGGTATCGCTTAACTCACAAGTTAGTGGTATAGTAGCAAGCCGCAATCAAACAGCGTCGCTTAATCCACAAGTTAGTGGTATAGTAGCAGCTCGGTATAAACCAGCCTCGCTTAAATTACAAGTGAAACCGCTTAAATCACAGGCAGTATAGAATCACGTCAGAATTAACCAGCGCCGCTTAAATCACATATGGTATAGTAGCAGTAGAAAAGGTGTGAGAGCCACTTAAACCACATGTGTTATAGTATCAAGTCGGAATTAACCAGATTCGCTTAAATCATAAATTACATAATATGCAGTTTAGAAATAACAAAGTTCTATTAAACAATAAACGTGGTTCAGTAACAACCTGCAAGTCACAAAAACCGCATTAATAACAAATAATATTATAGCAGTTCGAATATAACCAGAAGGGGTAGTTATTCGTCACGAATTCGTCATCATCTGGTATGGTCTTGTGGCTAGGATACCTGACTTTCACCCAGGAGGCTCGGGTTCGATTGCCGGTACCGGAATTTTTTGAATATCCCATAGAAATTCCCTTTTCCCTTAATCCATAACAAAACAGAAACAACCGGTTCCATGGTGTAATGGTTAGCACTCTGGACTCTGAATCCAGCGATCCGAGTTCAAATCTCGGTGGGACCTACTTTTGCTTCATTGCAAAATATGCGTACAAATACTAACAAAAGAACCTCCCCGATGGGGAATCGAACCCCGGTCTCACGCGTCACAGGCGGGGATACTCTCGGGGATACTGACCACTATACTATCGAGGACTTGAATATATTTGTAACTATGATGGTCCAGCGATCCGATTTCAAATCTCGGTGGGACCTACCTATAATACAAACAAAAATCCTTTCCGACGGAGAATCGAACCCCGGTCTCCCGTGTGACATACGGGGTTACTGACCACTATACTCGACTATACTATCGAGGACTTAAATGTACAGTTTATTTTTCTTGTGGTAGGCTTCACGTCATTATTTTCCGAACTAAGAATTAACGAACATCATATCTCCTGTCTTCGTCCTACACGTGCCTACCCCACTTATCTTAAAATGCAACGTTTGTCTAATGACTGCATCTCTTTCTCACTAAAGACATAAAATGCGATAGAGCAACATCGCTTCATCTGTATGGTCGAACAGAAACGTGACGCCCAAATTTTCTCCCACTACTGTTGATTTGATTCGTACGAATGTGAATGATGACGTGAAGCCTACCACAAAAAAAATAAACAGTATGTAATTATGATGGTTGAGAAGACGAGTAAGATCTGATATTTCAACTAGTATTTAAGAAGTCTCATGGGATTGATGAAAAATCGATCCTGCCAGGATTCGAACCTGGAATCTTCTTTTCCGTAGTGAGACGCTCGGTCAGACGCGTTATCCGTTGCGCCACAAGACCCCGGCAATGGTTGAACGTCCATCCCCATTTCAACCCCGAGATATTAGTAGTAGTATTCCAGAGTAAGAAATAAAATATAAGAAAGTATGTTTATATTTGGCTTTAAATTCTTAATTTTTACTAGTAAAATAACTTCAGTACGCCTTTATAAAACAATACGTGTATTCGGCTTTTTTTAGAGAAAAAATTGAATAACTTGGCAGCGCCGCGGAAAACTAAAATGAAACTTATATTTTCGTATAGGTAAATAAAATACAATTCAAAATATATAAAAATATATAGGGTGTTTCATTTAAAAAAAGACGAACAATTATTGCCAAGTCGTTATGCAACACCCTGTATATGTGAAAATAATTTTAAGTTATGCTCCTTGAGTAGACGAAAAATTCTGTTAATAAATTTATACTGTATTTTTAACGACAAGGGAGATATCGATGACGGGCATTTCGATGACTCACCCTGTATATATATATATATATATATATATATATATATATATATATATATATATATATATATATATATATATATATATACAGGATGTAACAGAAATAAGTGCTTTAATTTTAACCTGTAATGTCCCTCGACGAGAGAAATAATGTACCGTAATCAATTTTTTCCTAACTCTTCTAGTTTTTGAGTTAAAATTCTTCAAAGATTTGTCACAAATTTGATTACCCGCCCATGGAACACATCAACAATCAAATTAAAAAACAACAATTACCGACTGTCAAAACAAAAACACATGTTCACTATTAATTTAATTTATGCTGCGCTGTTCTTGTTCTTGTTCTGCGCAGTGATAGTGCTGTAACTGCCTGTTATATGTTGCGCAGATATTTTTGTTGTGCGCATTGCGCAATGCTGCAAGCTGCAATCAGCTGATTCGTGTGCGTGTCCACCTATGATTCCTGCCCAAACATTTAAAGAAAATCGCTGCTGGTAGTTGTTTTCCTTGATAGCGTGCGGGTTTTCGTTTGTCCAAATGTGTGTGTTGTGCATGTTGAAAATACCTTCTCTTGTAAATCCCGCCTCATCAGTTGACAATACAAGTAATAAAAAATATTGCTGCTCTTGTATTTTACCAATAGCCCATTCGCAAAATTGACGTCTACGAGGTGGATCTATATGTAATAAATGTTGTACTTTTTGTACATGGTATGGATGTAGATGTTGTTCTTTTAAAATAATCCAAACTGTCGTATGTGATACTCCGTGTTGTGATGATAGTCTCCGTGTACTGGTTCCAGGCTGAGCTTCAATGCCATCCAAAATAGCCTCTTCAACATGTTCAATGTGATGATGACGTTCCCTACCATGATCTTGAGCTGCAGGATTATACGATCCATAATCACGGAGATGTTGTACAACATTCACAAATGTGCGCACATGAGGCACACAACGATTTGGAAAACGTTCCATGTAAATTCGTTGGGCTTGAGCACCGTTTCCCAGAGCTTCACCATAGGTCAACACAATGTCTGTATATTCGTTATTTGTAAACGCAGGCATTTTGAAAGATTTTTATTTGTAATATTTGATTTATTACCAAAATATTACTTATGTCAAAACTTAATTGGAACAAGTGACACAACAATCAATTGACAATAACAATGATTTCATGGGTAATGCTACTGAAGTAAATAATTATGTGGAACGACTCGTCAATTTACGGGGTTGAAAAAATGATCTTGAGCTGCAGGATTATACGATCCATAATCACGGAGATGTTGTACAACATTCACAAATGTGCGCACATGAGGCACACAACGATTTGGAAAACGTTCCATGTAAATTCGTTGGGCTTGAGCACCGTTTCCCAGAGCTTCACCATAGGTCAACACAATGTCTGTATATTCGTTATTTGTAAACGCAGGCATTTTGAAAGATTTTTATTTGTAATATTTGATTTATTACCAAAATATTACTTATGTCAAAACTTAATTGGAACAAGTGACACAACAATCAATTGACAATAACAATGATTTCATGGGTAATGCTACTGAAGTAAATAATTATGTGGAACGACTCGTCAATTTACGGGGTTGAAAAAATGCTTTTTAAAAATGCGATTTCTAAAAAAAATTTTACGGAACATTGTTCCTCACGACGAGTTACATTACTGGTTAAATTTAAAGCACTTATTTCAGTTACACCCTGTATATATAGTATATATATATATATATATATATATATATATATATATATATATATATATATATATATATATATATATATATATATATATATATATGATGAAAGAAAAATTCTTGGGAAATCGGTCAGGCCAAAATATGCAAAAACGCAAAAATTTAATTTTTAGACATATTTATTTCAAAAACCAATATTTCGGATCTAGTTTGAAAATGAAAAACAAACATTTAACAAAATTTGTTTGACAAACTAACACAAGCACATGTAAAAACTGTTGTATAAAAAATATAAATTACTTACAGAAAAGTAATGTCACAATAATAAAAAACATATACGTAAATACAGTATGGTAAGTATACTCTCGTTAAATTTAATTGTTTTTAAACACATTACAGTGTTTTTTCTTTCAGGACTTGTGAAAACAATATTATGAAAGTCAACCTTTGTCTAGTAGATATGGCTGCCACTGATGAGCATTCAGCAAATCCGTTGAAATACGCGCGAAAAGATACTGAAACCTGGTGGAAATATCTGAAACTGTTTGACGTAGAGGCTGTCAAATACCAAACCAAAAGAAACCTTATGTTGTTCGTTTTAGAAGATTATTTATAGATGTTGTTTAAGTTTTGTACTTCATCGTCATTGCGTTTTTATGTTACTTTTATACAATTTATGTACGGTGCTTACATAATTGGTAATGACATTTGTACATTCCGCTCTGTGCTGTTCTTGTTCGGTGTTCTTGCATAAATATAGCAATATTCATGTCTTTAGTTTCAGTAACATTTGGGTAGTAATTAGGCCCTGAGGTCATAATATCTTTTTCACTTCGTTAACTTGCATCTTGTAATGTGTTAGTATACTCCGATTCCTGTACGACGATAGTTTTTTATTATAATTGGCCCAGTTTTTTATGTGCGCTACTGTTTCAGTGCCGTAGTTTGTCTTCGTTTCTTGATATATATATATATATATATATATATATATATATATATATATATATATATATATATATATATATATATAAATTAATTTGTCACTTCTCCAACTTAAGTTTTTAAAAACTTTTTATTTCCTCTTTACAAGATATTAGCTCTTTGAAATAACATAACAGACTGACTAAATTATATTTCGAGCCTCGTTCTCGTAATTACAACTATGTAGTAACGCTTTGCTGGTACGATTATGTCACAATGTTTAGTAAAAACAAAAACGTAATGTGTTACGTCCCCCTAGATTCCTCTGTCTCCGATCTCTGTGATAATATTTAATCATTACGCTTTCTTGTGCGGTTGTGGTCACATCGGCTCCGATTAATTAAATGTTATAAAGTTAGTGTACAGTGTTCTGCAATTATTTAAGAAGATTGGAAAAAGAAGAGAGGATAGAGACTCGCGGATGAGGAAAAAAGGAAACTCGAAAGGAAAATAGCGCAGTCCTCGGCAAATTCAAATTCTTATTACTCAGAGGAAATTTTAGAAAATATACAAGGTAAATTATTACCGGTGGTGGTCATGATTTTCGAATTTTGTTTTCAATAAGTAGATTATTGCATTTATTACAAGTCCGAAAGTTGGTTATACACTTATAACTATAACAATTAAATTGAGGGTGATGCGGTTTTGCATATGTTTTTGTTTTTATAATATTGAATCGGTATTTTTCTTAGAGGGGCAAGAACCCTTATACTTCGAAGTCTTAGTTTAGCACTGTTTTATTTGACTTCTTAGTTAGCATAACTAGGGGCAAGTACCCTTATAAAGGGGCAAGTACCCTTATAAAAGGGCAAGTACCCTTATAAAGGGGCAAGTACCCTTATAAAGGGGCAAGTACCCTTATAAAGGGGCAAGTACCCTTATAAAGAGGCAAGTACTCTTATAAAGGGGCAAGTACCCTTATAGAGGGGCAAGTACCCTTATACTTCGAAGTCTTAGTTTAGCACTGTTTTATTTGACTTCTTAGTTAGCATAAAGGGGCAAGTACCCTTATAGAGGGGCAAGAACCCTTATAGAGGGGCAAGAACCCTTATACTTCGAAGTCTTAGTTTAGCACTGTTTTATTTGACTTCTTAGTTAGCAGTACGAGTTCACAGAAGAGGTGAAACATCTGCAATTACATAACTGAAAATCACGCAAGTAGTGAAGCAGTTACATAATGGATCTTATCGATTTCAGTTTTATAAAGATTAAAACATTATGCATATTACTCATCCCAAAAGGTATATATTTTCAAACAGTTAGCAGCTAGATTAATTTAACACGAGAGATTAAACAGTCTGTTTTAATTGACCTCTTAATTAGCAGTACGAGTTCACACAAGTGGTGAAACATCTGCAATTATATAACTGAAACTCACGCAAGTAGTGAAGCAGTTACAAAATGGATCTTATTGATTTAAATTTTATAAAAATTAAAACATGCATATTACTTATCCTAAAAGTAAATATTTTCAAACTTCTTAAAAGAAGAAAAATATGCAATTAGTCATTCGAGAAGTAAATTACTAGCCTTGTCAGACTAATTAGCATCGGAGATTCTCGTATCTCCGAAATAATTACCCATTAACAAATTCGAAATCGAACCACTCTTCATGCAACAAACACGCATCTGCATCCAGATGTTGAAAAACAATAGAATAACTGGATCAGGACAGAGGTCGGAAATTCGACTAAAAAATTACAACTTCACAAAATACGCGTCTAGCGAAGTTTCCTACCGCACCAAAACTGAAACCCGGAATAAAAGCTCTTTTGCCAGATTAGTCTCAAAAGAGACAATCATTTTCTGGACTCGCAGAACCAGTTAGGGACTGCAATAACTGTAATTGGAAAAACTCTATCCAATATTTTGTCAGAAGAGGAGTGGGTTAAATATTTGATAACTGGAAACGCTCACCACCTCAGGGCTACACAGGCGCAGATGGGCGCTCGAGGTGCGACAGCATAGGCCCAAAAACCGAGTTGTAGTTTCGCAGGCTCACAACCGAGCTGCAGCGATACAAACAAGGTTCAGGTTTTCAGCGAAAACTTAACGCAGGTCAGCTGTAAACATGCAGTCTCAACGAGGACAACACAGCAATATTAATTCCAGAGGTAAGTGCTGGTTGTCTTAAAGTTTCTAACAAATATGGAAATTGTTTACAAAGGATACCTTTGTAGTTGAGCTGCATTAAGGGTTACGAGTTGCCCTTCGCTAGTCAGCTAAAGCAAAAATTTGTGCCAAATGTAACTAAAAATAACTTAACACAGTTACATATTGCTATACAGAATTCAATAAATTATTTTCACCAACTGTTTGAAAATGGAGAACACCAGAAAAGCGACTAAATTACTTAGTCCCGGTTCATTTAGATGCCCACTGGGATCTAAAAGATGTATATATTTTTTAAAATTTCCAGTAGCTAAAAGTAGCAGCAAATATTGAGTTTTTCTTACAATAACAAATTGTATCAGTTCACTGGTTTGCCGTTGGACTTTGTACAAGTCCTTTTCATTTTACAAAAATTATGAGGATAGTAGTACAGAGCTTAAGATAGCAAGGAGTTCTATAACTTTTATTTAGATGATTTTTTGTATTTCGTCAATTCATTTGAACATTGTTTATCTAATTTGCGAAAGATTATTGATCGTTTACAATACCAGGAGTTGTACTAAATATTTGAAGAAAGTAGTTCAACACCTAGTCCTAAATATTATATTTAGAATTATTATAAACTCTAGTAATTACTTGTTGGAATTACCAGAACATAAGAAAATTATGTTAGGTAATTAACAAAATAAAATCTTTGTTGGGAAAGAAATTAATTTCAATCAGTTCTTTCGTACAGCTGGCTTTATACAAAAGCAGTTGGAGACAGATAAAAACATAGCTCTGTCTAAAAGTAACGGCGATTTGGATAAAATTATGTTTTTACCCGATAAATTAAACACAAATTTAAATGGTCGATAAATAATTTAAGTTCTAAAAATCCCATAAGACATTTCAAATTCGATTTGAATTTAATTTTTCCTGATACTTCGAAGCATGCTTCGGGTATATTTTGTGCAGGTCAAACTGCACAGCGTCTTTGGAATCGTGCTTAAAGAAAAGAACATATTATGAACTATTTGTATTTACTGGCAATTTTATAGACCTTCGCTGATTTGCAAGAGTTAAAGTAAATTGCGAAAGCTGGTTGAGAATAGACAATGCAACAGCGATCTCATATGTTAATAAAATGAGTGGAGCGCAACTTAACAAATTACATAATTTAGCAAAATTGTGCGAACAGAAAAATATTTGGCTTTACGCCTCGTATATACAATCCAAAAGAAAATAAATGCTAAATGTGAAAAGTTCTGTTCATGGCATAGAGATCCTTATTGTTTAATTGTTGATGCACTCACTATATCATGGAAAAACCTCTATAATTATGCGTTTCCACCGTTTGCTATGATTTTAAAGGTCTTACATAAAATTATAGAAGATTAAGCAGATGGAATTTTAGTATATTGGTAAGCAACCTGGTTTTCTTTTTTTTTGTTAGTTTAAAAGATAAACCATTAGTTTGTCACTCTGCTAATACATTATTGTTATCCCCTTGCAGAACATAAGTTCACCCATTTGCAACCAATCTATCCTTAATAGCAGGAAGATTGTGTGGGAAGCGTTCGAAACCGAAAATTTAAATTATTCGCCAGTCACTGTTGATATTTTAATATCTTTTTTATCGGGCGCAACGCTAAAACAATATCAGGGGGTTTTTATAAACAAAAATATTTTTTTCTGTGATAGTCACGGATATGAGTTGTTTATGACGACAGAATATATTTTATATTTAAATTTATTGTAACCACTCAACAGGACAAGCGTCCCAATTACAGAGGGTCCAACCTTGACAAAATCGCTCACCAATGTAATTTTTATATTAATTTGTCGGGATTGACAGGTAATTTAAAATAAGAAAAAGTTCTGTAAAAAATTTTCTTGTACGGGGGAGAAAAAGCCCCAAAGGTTCCAAAAATCGTTTTTCCGCCAATATCTGCTAAAATATAGCATTTAGAGAATTTTTTTTAGAGAAAATTCAAGATCAAAAAATGGTCCTTATGATATTTCTCTAATATTTGACCGTTTTCCGAGATAAACGGGCCCAAGCGCACTCTGGATTTTGAGCTTCTGCGCTGCATGCCGGAGAGCATGCTCCATGCATTTACACAGGAGCGGGCGGACAAAAGTCCAATAACTTGGGTAAAAATGTATATTTTTTATTATTCAAAGTTACGGTGAAAGGGGAAATCTACAGCTATCATACCCGGTGACTCGAGTCACGTTTAGATTTTTTGATATTTTAGATATTTTAGTATTTCAATTTATACAAGGTGCGGTTTACGGCAACCCTAATTCAGCACGGTGCAATTTCCTATATTCTGGGGACCTATTAACAAATAGCACTTTTATAAAGAGATTTTTTAAGAGAATATTCAGATTGAAACCATTATTTCCTAAGATTCAGTAAAATATGGGATACTAATATCGTAGGTATTAGACAAATTAGCAACTGAAAGTCATTTAGATAAATTATCATTAAAAAATCTAACAAAAAGATTAAGTACCTTATTTGCACTAGTTTCAGTGCATAGAGTCCAAATTTTAGCAGAAATTGAGATAAATAATATTCATCAAACACAGCCCGGCATTGAAATTGAGATAAATTCTTTCATTGAAACCTCAGGACCAAGCCGAAATCAATTTTTTCTAGATTTTCTTAGAAAAACCTAATTTACGTGTGGCTAGTACCAAACCTTTATTTAGAGAAAACCAAATTAGTGCGGCATACCAATAAATGGTTTTATTTCCTGGAATAAACCACATACAGCTGTAGGTGCACAAACTTTTTCTAGATGAATTAAAAAAGTTGAGATGAATGTGGAATTAATATAAAGCCGGTTTCAGCGCATAGTACCAAGACATGCGTCAACATTAGCATTAGAGGAATTAGTTTGGATGTAAGTAATAAGAAACACAGCTGGCTGGTCGCGGAATTTCCAGATATTGCAAAGTGTTATAATAGACAAGTGTCTAATAATTATAATAAGGAAAATTTTGGGGTTACAATCCTAAATGGATAACTATAACAATGCTGGTTTGTTATTAAGTATGTGGTTGGTTTTAGGGCAAAATATAGCAATAAAATTTCAGCTTTTTCATAAATCTAAACATCTACATAGTTGTAATTACGAGAACGAGGCTCGAAATATAATTGAAGATTAAACGAACTTACCTGTAAGTGAAGTTCAATCGAAATTATATGAGAGCCTCGTTCGAAGTAATTACAACCTCCCACCCATTTCCCAACCCGATAGGAAAATAGCAGAAATTTTCTTTCAGCTCTAAACGAAATGATTAAATATTATCACAGAGATCGGAGACAGAGGAATCTAGGGGGACGTAACACATTACGTTTTTGTTTTTACTAAACATTGTGACATAATCGTACCGGCAAAGCGTTACTACATAGTTGTAATTACTTCGAACGAGGCTCTCATATAATTTCGATTGAACTTCACTTACAGGTAAGTTCGTTTAATCTTCAATTCTACATTATTACATTTTTATAAACTAAGTACATTTCATGTGTTGGCGAAATGCGATGCCCGTCGTGGGAACGTCATGTTCGCTGGTATTCCGCTGACCGGGGTGGTTCACGTGAGGTAACACCTCCCTCCTTAAGAAGAAACTCTAGGGTGGAACGACTTGAGTTTCGTCGACCGCCTTCGGGGTTGTGGGTGCCCTTGATTTTGGATTCTGTAAAATTTTTGCTTTGATTAATTTTGCAATAAAGTAAAATATTATTATTGCAGTGAAGATGGCGATGTATGTTGTAAGTCCAATTGAGTAATTGATGTGGAGATTGATTGGATCGATAGGCGTTTCTTCCATTTCTTGGAGTTGAATTTGATGTAATTTGTCCAGTGATAATTTGTCCAATTTCAATTCTTCGACCTCTGCTCGAGATGAGTTTCGCATGTTGATTTTTTCTAAGTTTAGTGGGTGTCCGGGTATCGTCTTCTCTTTGTTTGAGTATACGTAGGAATTTGTTTTAAATTCACAATTAGGAGGAACGATAAGTAAATAGGTTCCTTGAATTGAAGCGATGGTAATTTGTTTGCAGGTGGTTTGAATTCTCTGTTGTTTTGGAAATATTCCGATGTAGTGGGCCTCGTTGATTTTTAAGATAATTTGTTGATTTATCTTAACTGGTACTTGTTGACAATTATTCGCTGTAGTTTCGGTTGATAAAATCGAAATCAGGCATTCTTGGTTCTTCTGTAGTGGTAGCAGATTTGTGCTTTTACACAAATATTCCGATGGTTGTAAATCGATGCATTCTTCGTTACTGTACTGATATGCATTGCTGCTTAATGATAGGTAAGTGGAAGGTGGAATGATAATTGATTGATTTTCATTGGGGATTGAAAATAGGTGATAGTGTTCGAAGGTGTCTGGGTGAACTAGAGGAAATTCTAGTGAAAACATTACTTTCTCATCGAAAATATGAACTTTGGTTTCTATAACGTTATAATATTTTGAAAGGTCGTTGACATTAGAAAACAGCAATTGTTTGTGATTGTAAATAGAGTATAACTCATTAACAATATCTTTCAGATCTCGGTGAGAAATAATGCTAGGGTGTGCGATTTTTAAATTTGCAAATGTTATTGCGTTTTCCATTTCAACAAGAAAGTTTAATAAAGAATCAAGATTTAGTTTAATTTGCTCTAGAATTTCGTGTGTCTCAGTGTACATAAAGAAACTGAAATTTGTTGAATTTATTGCTCGAACTAGTTCATTTGTTTTATTTTCAATAGAGTTTTGATGTCTAATAATTAAAGTCATTGTATCGTTAATATTTGACATAATTATCTTTGAAAGTGAAATTTGTTTGTTTAATTTAGCAACAATTTTATTTTGATTTGTTTGTAATTCCACAATGTTGTTATGAATTTCGTTAGCGTCATCGTTATCCATGTTACCAGTTATAATTTTTAGAATCGATCCTAAGGGATTGATTAAGCCACGTTTTTGACGTTTTTCAGGGTAAAATGAACTAATTTTGTTGTTAACAGCTTTAAGTTCGTATTCCAAATGTTTATAGTAATTATTTAGTGTGTGATAAATTTCTGGAGTTGCAGAATCTATTTGGTGAAATCCGCTCGCTAAGTCAAGTGTTGAAAAGTATTGTGAACGTCCAAGTCTATCTAATATGTCAGTAATATTTGGAATTGGGTAGCGGTCATCTGTAGTTTTCTCGTTTATCTTGCGATAATCGACTACAATGCGCCATTTTTGTTTGCCGGAGGCATCAACCTTTTTTGGAACTATCCAAATAGGCGATGACCAGGGTGAATCGCTTGGTCGAATTATACCTTGCTGTAACATTTTGTTAATTTGTCTTTCTACTTCTGGTTTGTGTATGAAAGGGTACCTATAAGATTTTGTGTAAACTGGAATTTCGTCGGTGGTTGTGATTCTGTGTTTAATTTGATTTGTAAATGTCAATGGTGTGCCTTCGCGATAAAAAATGTCAGAATAAGATTTAACTAATTTTTCGATTTGTTTTTTCTCTTCTAAATTTGTGTGTTCGGTCCGAATTAATTTAGTTATGTCAGATTTATCTAATTCTTCGTTAACTTCATCATAAATTTCTGCGGTCAGTAAATCAAATTCCGTGTTATTAAATGAATTCGCATTAATAGGTTTGTACAAATTAATTTCTTGAGCTTTATCTGTTGTGTTATAAATGTCAACTGCTGCATAGCCATTATGACATGTTGTTACGCATTCTCTTATCAAACAATTTGAAACCTGAGTTTGTGGTATTAAAATATCTCCGTCGTCAACATTTACTGGAATATTGAGTGTTTCCAAAGTGTGAGGGTCTATTCGTGCGAAAAATAATAATTTTTTCTTTGCATCGTAATGTGATAATTTTAATGAAGTATTTGGTGTATGCAGAATTGAATGTTTTATATCTAACTGAACATTTAAATCTTTTCAAGTATCATAACCAATTAAGCCGTCAAAGAAATGATGAAATTTAAAAAGATAAAATTTAATATTTTTATTATCATTAAATTCTGGAAATGCTGGTATCTCTACACAAGTATCTCTTTTAGTTGTTTGAAAAATTGATGAGATAGTAAATTCTTCTTTCTGAATGTTATCTTTAAAATATTTTTCTGCAATGTCGGGATTTAAAAATGATTTTGTCGCACCAGTATCAATTAATAATTTTAGAGGTGGATTCGAAATTTTGATGTAAGGCAAATCTTTTTTATCGTAAATTGAATGTAGTTCTATGTTTGGTTTGTTGTTTGGCTGAGTTCGTGAAAATTTTGTTCGTCATCACCTGGTGGTGTTTGTTCATAAGTATTTTCATCACAAATTTCGGTTACGTAATAATTTTCGCTTTGGTGGTTATAGTCTGTATAGTCAGTGTCATAATTTTCAAAGTTACTACATTCGTCTTGTTCGTAATACTGATTTTGATTTGGGTGTTCCTGCTCTACATGAAACAGTTCTTCGGAAATGAAATTTGGTTGTCTCGTTTGTTGAAATTGGGGTCTATTAAAAGAAGTACCGGGTTTAGGGAAAGTTCCGTGTGATATGCCGCTCATTGGGGTTTGTTTAGGAAAAGTTCCGTGTGAAATTCCACTCATAGGGGTTGGTCTAGGTTGAATAGCACGATTATTTTGATTTTGAGGTTTCCAAACATTTACTGGGTTATTTCTTTGTTTATTTCCGAAAACTTGCTGATTTGTGAAAAATCTTTGTGGTCTTAGTGTGAAACGTGGTTGTAAATTAATGGGGTTACTTGGAAACGGTTGGTGTTGGTTGTTAAATCGTGGTGGTGGTTGTGGAGAAAAGAATTGCGGTTTTTGATTCGGAAAATTAGTAATCGGTCTTAAATTTTGTGTTTTATTATTTTTTTCAAAATTTGGTCTTTGTAAGTGTCGGATATTATTTTCTGAAATGATAAACTGTCTAGCTTCTGCTAGCGTGTTGGGTTTCATTGCTCGGATCGTTGAACCAAGAGGTTCTTTTAAACCAGCTAAAAACATTTTCAAAGCGTGTGTATTATAAAAATTCTTTTTGACTGTTTTAATTGCAGCTGTATTTTCGTGAATATCAAGATAATTATGCAATGCACTAAGATTTGATAGCACTCTTGAATAAAATATTAGTGAATTTTCACTGTCTTTTTGTCTCAATTGATCTAAATCGAACAATAATCCGTTCTCGTCACGTTGATCGCCAAAATGTGCGATTAACGCCGCTTTAACAGATCTCCAGTCCTTGGCTGTACACGTGGAGTACACTTCGCGTGCAGGTCCAACGAGTTTAGCATAAATTCCATAAATTATTGTAAGATTTTGAACACAATTTAAATTTTGAGGGGTGTCGTCCCAATAATTATTAATTAAAGTATTTGCTACGTCTAAAAATGCGGAAAGTTCTACTGGATTTCCGTCGAATTTAGGCACTATGTCTAACAATTTTGTTTCAAAAACTGGCATGATTAAACAATTGTTGTTTTCTATTCTTTCGTTAGTTTCTCTTTCGTTAATTTCTAATGTTGAAAAAATTAAGCTTAAATGAGTGTCTTCTAAACTAAAGCTGTAATCTAAATCTAACTCGTTTTCACTATTTTCCTCTATGGAAATGGATGAACGCGAGGAATCTGTCATGTAATCAGGGGAATGTGGAAGGATAAGCAACTTACAGTATCAATACGGTGATCTTCATTTGATGTCCGTGTTGACTTCTTGTTGATGAATTTTTCGATGCCGATGAGGAATTCTCGGTGAATTGTCGTCGGGTTCGTTCTTCTGATTAACAGTTGAAACTGAAGAATTTTTCACTGTGAAACTTCTTTCAGAATCCTACACTAGACTGCGCCAATTAATTTGTCACTTCTCCAACTTAAGTTTTTAAAAACTTTTTATTTCCTCTTTACAAGATATTAGCTCTTTGAAATAACATAACAGACTGACTAAATTCTACATTATTACATTTTTATAAACTAAGTACATTTCATGTGTTGGCGAAATGCGATGCCCGTCGTGGGAACGTCATGTTCGCTGGTATTCCGCTGACCGGGGTGGTTCACGTGAGGTAACATATATATATATATATATATATATATATATATATATATATATATATATATATATATATATATATATATATATATATATATATATATATAATCAATATTACAACAAAATTGTATTTAAATGTTTATAATTGTTTATTGTGTATACGAAAGAATTCAGCATTACGTTAGGGTTACGATTAATGAGTATTGTTTGTCTGTTAATAATTAGTGTAGAGATAATTGGTTTATATTATGTAAAGGATGTATAAAAATGAAATAATTGTAAGGTAACAGTTCAGTTGGAATAAACAAGTTAAAACGAGCAGTCTCTTTTTATTTTTATTTTGAATGAATTATAACATATATATATATATATATATATATATATATATATATATATATAAATCTGATAGGCCTAAAAATATGTATATTACCATTTGAAAAAATATAACTTTGCTTGAGCTGAAATTTAAAGTTTCCCCCCGAGAGAATATAGTAAAATTTTTGTAGAAGAGAAACGGCTAGAGTTTCAAATTTGTAGATTTTGCCAAACTTTGAAAAGGCGTATATCGGAAACTATTACGGCTACCGAGCCCATTCTGGTCTCATATTGTAGAAAATTTAATATAGTTTTAAAATGATTTTGTCGAAATCGTGCTCCTTCATAGTTAAAATAGTAAGAAACCGGTGGCCATTTTGATTAAAATGGCGGCAAACCCGACGCGGGATTTTTGGGGATTTTCTTGGGGATGTTCAGTAGAGTATTTCTAACGATATCCTTAAGGTCCCATCTTGTTTTTTTGAATGTCCGGGTCAAAACCTAAATGCACTGGACACAACGCAACATTTACTCTCCCTGTCGATATTGATATCTTCCTAAAATTAGTTATTTTTGTTGCAAGTTTTAACTGCTGGATGGGCTATATTTGATGATATCAATATAAAACTTATTTGTCCAGGAAAATTGCATAAAATAAAGAAAAAAGTAGGAGACTTGTGAAAATTTGCAGGGTTATAAAAAAATATGTAATATTCAAGATTCCGATGAGTCCCGAGCAGCAGAAAGTGTGCTCGAGCCGCCATATTGGGGGAAAATTTTTTCTTTAAAAAAACTCAGTAAATATTGTTATTATAATATTGTAGCTTATAAAATTTCCTACAAAAAGATGCTACCAATTTTGTACATCGAACTAATAGCCGTTTTTGTGAAGGAAACAAAGTTAAGGCATGATTTAATTAGCTTCGTTCTACCAAAATATATTATCTTGTTTTTCTATTAGTTGTATGTAAAAAAGTTTTAGCATTTTTTTGTAGAAAATTTTATGTTACAATATTATAAAAATAATATTTACCGCAAAATTTAAAGTTACCGAGTTTTTTTTTGAAATTTTTACCTCTCGCCTCATATTCTATAAGAGAGGTATTGTAATGGGTCAAAATTTTCGAGTATGAGTTTTTGGTGGATAAGCACGTTTCAGGGTCTCTAGAATACGAATTTAATATTTTCCCGATGATGTCTGTGTGTGTGTGTGTGCGTATGGATGTATGGACGTATGAATTATGTGACGATTTTTCGTCCACGATAACTTAAAAAGTATCAAGCCTTTAATAACCAAATTTAAGGTTTGAATAAGGATCTTAACACCGGATAAGATTTTGGTAGAAATCCGCAAACCGGAAGTAGTACTTTTTGGAACTTGATATAGTTTTTCTTAAACAAATTGGTACATTATTTAATTATGATAATTTTTGCAATTAAAAATAAAAGATAATATAATTATCTATGGGTACAGTTAATTTTAAATACTATTTGCTGAATCTGGTAGTATTTAGCAATAAAATTAAGTACCAATATCTTGTTGTCCATGATATGAAATTTGTTTTTACTCAAAATTTGAATTATAATGACAGTGACGTTACAGTTGACATCTTTTGCTTGCATCTTGGTTTACATTATCGTTTACATATTACATGAACATGAAACTATTAAAATGTAAGTAAAACTATTTATTAGATTAGTAGAATAAGCAGAATTAGGCGAGAGGTCGTGTACTGGCCACAGCAGATTTTTTTCCAATATGGCGGCTCGAGCACACTTTCAGCTGCTCGGGAGTCATCGGAATCTTAAATGTTATATATATTTTTACCTTCCGCTTACCTGTAAAGGAAGGTATTGGAATCATGCAAAAAATCGGGTAGTGAGTTTTTAGTGGATGAGCACGAATTAGGGTCCTAACAACTCATTTTTGATAGTTTCTCGATGATGTCTGTATGTATGTGTGTGTGTGTGTGTATGTGTGTGGTCCGGGCCGATGCCGGATGTCGCATAACTCAAATACGAATTACCCAAAAATTTTGATATTTGGTATTTCACAATTGTATACGAATAGGAAGAGCTCATTAGATTTTGGTACCAATATCTTCACCGGAAGTGATATTTTTTGAAGATTGAAAACGATAATTGTCAAAAATTTATATAAATTTAGATAAATATAGTATTTATTTGTAATAAGAATAAGAGACAAAGTTATTTGCAACTTACGTTATAAAAAAATTGTCTTTATCTGGTTGCATTAAAGAACTGCAGTAAAATTAAAAAAATAAATTTATCAAATAAAACGTTGAAATCTTGTAATCCATGTTCGGTTGATTTTTGATTCTGCATAAAAAATATTTACAGATGAGACGGGTGACAAGTTGGCAAACTAGCGCTATATAAGTCATAAGCGTCATAAGGAAGATATTAAATGTAGTAATTGAACAGAGGATGGCTTCAACACAGAAGAGTTTTCGTGTGAATGAATCTTTTGATTCAGGTGATACTAATTTCTGTGTTTGAATATTTTAGATTTTTATTTGTATATTTTAAAAATTGTACGTATACATTTCTGTTTAAAGTCTAGATATGGCGGAAGGTTGTGTGATGGCCACGATGGCAAATTTTCAGAGGTCTCCTAGTTTTTTATTTATTTGACGAATTTTGTAGCATTTTGCCTGGACTATTATGTTTTATAGTATTATTTATAATTTACATGTTATATGTTTAGGGAAAAATGAAAACATATAAAATATAACGCCTATATTTTCTTTATTATTATAGTTACAAAAAAATGTTAAATAGCAAAGTTGTAGCTGACCAAGGGGGACATCTGATTAAAGAATAAAATAATTTTTTAAACCAGTGGTTCTCAAGTTACAACACAAAGTTATATTTTTTCAAATGGTAATATACATATTTTTAGGCCTATCAGATTTATATATATATATATATATATATATATATATATATATATATATATATATATATATATATATATATATATATATAAATCTGATAGGCCTAAAAATATGTATATTACCATTTGAAAAAATATAACTTTGTGTTGTAACTTGAGAACCACTGGTTTAAAAAATTATTTTATTCTTTAATCAGATGTCCCCCTTGGTCAGCTACAACTTTGCTATTTAACATTTTTTTGTAACTATAATAATAAAGAAAATATAGGCGTTATATTTTATATGTTTTCATTTTTCCCTAAACATATAACATGTAAATTATAAATAATACTATAAAACATAATAGTCCAGGCAAAATGCTACAAAATTCGTCAAATAAATAAAAAACTAGGAGACCTCTGAAAATTTGCCATCGTGGCCATCACACAACCTTCCGCCATATCTAGACTTTAAACAGAAATGTATACGTACAATTTTTAAAATATACAAATAAAAATCTAAAATATTCAAACACAGAAATTAGTATCACCTGAATCAAAAGATTCATTCACACGAAAACTCTTCTGTGTTGAAGCCATCCTCTGTTCAATTACTACATTTAATATCTTCCTTATGACGCTTATGACTTATATAGCGCTAGTTTGCAAACTTGTCACCCGTCTCATCTGTAAATATTTTTTATGCAGAATCAAAAATCAACCGAACATGGATTACAAGATTTCAACGTTTTATTTGATAAATTTATTTTTTTAATTTTACTGCAGTTCTTTAATGCAACCAGATAAAGACAATTTTTTTATAACGTAAGTTGCAAATAACTTTGTCTCTTATTCTTATTACAAATAAATACTATATTTATCTAAATTTATATAAATTTTTGACAATTATCGTTTTCAATCTTCAAAAAATATCACTTCCGGTGAAGATATTGGTACCAAAATCTAATGAGCTCTTCCTATTCGTATACAATTGTGAAATACCAAATATCAAAATTTTTGGGTAATTCGTATTTGAGTTATGCGACATCCGGCATCGGCCCGGACCACACACATACACACACACACACACATACATACAGACATCATCGAGAAACTATCAAAAATGAGTTGTTAGGACCCTAATTCGTGCTCATCCACTAAAAACTCACTACCCGATTTTTTGCATGATTCCAATACCTTCCTTTACAGGTAAGCGGAAGGTAAAAATATATATAACATTTAAGATTCCGATGACTCCCGAGCAGCTGAAAGTGTGCTCGAGCCGCCATATTGGAAAAAAATCTGCTGTGGCCAGTACACGACCTCTCGCCTAATTCTGCTTATTCTACTAATCTAATAAATAGTTTTACTTACATTTTAATAGTTTCATGTTCATGTAATATGTAAACGATAATGTAAACCAAGATGCAAGCAAAAGATGTCAACTGTAACGTCACTGTCATTATAATTCAAATTTTGAGTAAAAACAAATTTCATATCATGGACAACAAGATATTGGTACTTAATTTTATTGCTAAATACTACCAGATTCAGCAAATAGTATTTAAAATTAACTGTACCCATAGATAATTATATTATCTTTTATTTTTAATTGCAAAAATTATCATAATTAAATAATGTACCAATTTGTTTAAGAAAAACTATATCAAGTTCCAAAAAGTACTACTTCCGGTTTGCGGATTTCTACCAAAATCTTATCCGGTGTTAAGATCCTTATTCAAACCTTAAATTTGGTTATTAAAGGCTTGATACTTTTTAAGTTATCGTGGACGAAAAATCGTCACATAATTCATACGTCCATACATCCATACGCACACACACACACACAGACATCATCGGGAAAATATTAAATTCGTATTCTAGAGACCCTGAAACGTGCTTATCCACCAAAAACTCATACTCGAAAATTTTGACCCATTACAATACCTCTCTTATAGAATATGAGGCGAGAGGTAAAAATTTCAAAAAAAAACTCGGTAACTTTAAATTTTGCGGTAAATATTATTTTTATAATATTGTAACATAAAATTTTCTACAAAAAAATGCTAAAACTTTTTTACATACAACTAATAGAAAAACAAGATAATATATTTTGGTAGAACGAAGCTAATTAAATCATGCCTTAACTTTGTTTCCTTCACAAAAACGGCTATTAGTTCGATGTACAAAATTGGTAGCATCTTTTTGTAGGAAATTTTATAAGCTACAATATTATAATAACAATATTTACTGAGTTTTTTTAAAGAAAAAATTTTCCCCCAATATGGCGGCTCGAGCACACTTTCTGCTGCTCGGGACTCATCGGAATCTTGAATATTACATATTTTTTTATAACCCTGCAAATTTTCACAAGTCTCCTACTTTTTTCTTTATTTTATGCAATTTTCCTGGACAAATAAGTTTTATATTGATATCATCAAATATAGCCCATCCAGCAGTTAAAACTTGCAACAAAAATAACTAATTTTAGGAAGATATCAATATCGACAGGGAGAGTAAATGTTGCGTTGTGTCCAGTGCATTTAGGTTTTGACCCGGACATTCAAAAAAACAAGATGGGACCTTAAGGATATCGTTAGAAATACTCTACTGAACATCCCCAAGAAAATCCCCAAAAATCCCGCGTCGGGTTTGCCGCCATTTTAATCAAAATGGCCACCGGTTTCTTACTATTTTAACTATGAAGGAGCACGATTTCGACAAAATCATTTTAAAACTATATTAAATTTTCTACAATATGAGACCAGAATGGGCTCGGTAGCCGTAATAGTTTCCGATATACGCCTTTTCAAAGTTTGGCAAAATCTACAAATTTGAAACTCTAGCCGTTTCTCTTCTACAAAAATTTTACTATATTCTCTCGGGGGGAAACTTTAAATTTCAGCTCAAGCAAGACCACTGAAAGTTTTTGACACATTGTATCTTATAGAAAAAAGTCCGGGGAATGCAATATTGCAATCCGGAAGTCACTATCATTATTCGTTCAGAAATTATAGTTGATTAAACACAATAAACAAAATATAAACCAAAATTTTACTATATTCTCTCGTGGAAAAACTTTTAATTTCAACTCAACCAAGGCCACTGAAAGTTTTTGACTTAATGTATCTTATAGAAAAAAATTCCGAGAAATTCAATGCTGCAAACTGGAAGTCACTATAATTATTCGTTCAGAAATTATGGTTGATTAAACACAATAAATAAAAGAATAAACAAAAAAATTACTATTATTCTCTCGGGAAAAAACTTTAAATTTACTGTACTTATTTCTCAGAGAAAATGTAACTTATTGTAAAAAAAACATGTTGTTAATAAAACAATGATAATAAAAAAACTATTAAATATAAGGTATAAATAGACGTATTTATAAACGTTCACAGGTTTTCCGTTGCTGAGTTGCTGCCCGGTGAGTAGCTCGGAACTCGGCGGCGCGCCACTTATCAAAGCTTTTTACGAGATCACCTGCTGAGTAATTACAAATGTAACCTATGGTATCGATACCCCTTGAAATGCACTACAAATTTTATACCGGCCATTTTTTTAAACCCCTCCTTTTGGCGTAAATCACGAAAATATTCAACATACCTCTAAACTGTGTATCATATTATTAACTTTCTAATTAAATATTATCTCTATGCATTGCCACAATATAAAAAAAACAAGTATGCAATAGAAAGCCCTATTAAATTCGAACATTTTAAGCTAAATTTCAACTAATTTACTCGTTTCGTTCACTTTTTATAAACAAAAATAAAAATATTTGCAAGAAAACAAAACTAGTGGCCATTTTGATCAAAATGGCGGCAAACCCGACGCGGAATTTTTGGGGATTTTCTTGGGGATGTTCAGTAGAGTATTTCTAACGATATCCTTAAGGTCCCATCTTGTTTTTTTTGAATGTCCGGGCTTCGACTAATTTTAGCCTAAATGCACTTGACTAATTTCTTGTTCACAAAATATTTGTTTCATTAATACAAAAAATGCATGATTTTGGGACGTGTAAGACGGTTGCCGGACGATGGGCAACGGAGCGATCTTACGAGTACCAAACAAACATTTTTTGATTGAATGAGACATTATATTTTTTCGCTAGCCGCTTAAATAGATGTAATTTCATTTAAATTGACATATCCTCATATTACGCAACAATTAAAATTTAAACATACTAATTTGTTTTTACCCGACAACGTGGTCTAGTGCGTTAACTGGCTACGGCTGGCCAACGTGCTGTGACGTCAGTCAACGTGAGATCGATGGTTCGAGGCTCCGTCGGGCGATAATGTGTGATTTGTCGTAAAACTAAAAATGCCCACGGTCTGGCATTCAATCACACTCGGGTGTTACTAGCTATCCACTTGTTCACCTTAAATGGAGTCCTGGTTGCACAAAGAATATATCCGCTGCCGCTGTGGTTGAAACCACAGATCGCCGCACGGATTGAGATTCTGACTGCACCAAGATGAATGGGTAAATAGAGCAAGAGAATATGGAGAATATGGAGACTGATCCCCTCCGATAAAAGGATCTAGAAAGCTTCGTTAGAAGCGGCGCAACTCCCACGGGAGTGTTAAGCCACTATATATATATATATATATATATATATATATATATATATATATATATATATATATATATATATATATATATATATATATATATATATATATATATATATATATATATATATATATATATATATATATATATATATGAGGAGCTCATTTTCAAAAGGCTGTATGTCCACTTAATCCAGTTTTGAGTAATTCATCAATTTATATTTATAACGATTTGTGAAATGATACAAAAATGCTATTTACTTCTATACACTAATCAGACTTATTAAAACACGATTTTCTTTAAAAAAAAATGTATTTTACATTATATACCTTGCTATTTACATAAATAATATGGATTTACAGCCATTTGAAAAAATAAGTGGCACATAACGCTTTTTGATGGAAAATATTGGGGATATATGCTTTTTTGAAAATAAAGGATGATCTTACTTTATAAATTATGATTTTTTTTATTCTCTTCTGTATTAATATACACTTCAAAATATACTTTAAATTAAGAAAAATAAAATCATTTTCATAAAAACAAAAACAAAAAAGATTTTATGCATGTAACTTTTTCATATTAAAGTATAAAATTCTTAAGAGGTATTATATTATATTTATGAAATAATATTTTCAATTTATTTCATCTTAAACACGTAAACCACAATCTTCTCTGGAACATATACAACTCTCTTCGTCAGGATCTTCATTTTCTTCTGAATTATTATCCGTTTGGTCTAAGATGGTTTTATACCACTGAAGTTCCGCGTTTTCTCTCCATGTAGTACCAACATAACTCTGCAGTAATTTGTCAACATCTTGAAGCTTTTCTATTTTTAATGTGTTCCCTAGATTGATTTTCTTCAAATCTAAATTATATTGTTTTTTTTCCTTTTCAATAAACAATTGTAACCTTTTCCACATTCGTCATATCTTAATGTATTTCAGTTTTAACTTTTACAATTTCATTATAAATTTTATAATAATCCTCTTCTGTTAAAATTGTGCTATGCGAACGCAGTTTTTTTTACTCGATCTGCTGGCATGTATGAATGGCCCCGAACAGGAAAAATTAAGATAATATTTTCAACAGCAATTGGAGTCTTCATGTCGCAAATACATAATGTGTAGTATGAAATTTTACGGCTGTAAAATGCTTCTTGTATAGGTAGGTACTTTGGGTAAAGGCTGAACTTGGTGCATGTCGAAACAAAATGATACTGATTCATCAGTATTTTCATTCATAATTTTAGTAAATTGTTTTGCACGTAATTTATGAACACGAGATTCAACAATTGCTTTAGTTTTCATTTTTTCATCCTTCGCATTTTTTATTTCATATTTTAACCGTGAGCACAAGCTACATATTGCTAAATTGTTGTGCACTTACAACAAAATCACATAAAAAGTATGTGTTCAATTACGTAGCAACACTACAAATGAAAACTAAACTGACATTTGGGAGATATTGCGTTATGATAAAAAATGTTTTCGGATTTACATCTTTTTGAAAAATAATACAATATTTACTATTTATTTTGGCAAGGATTTAAAGCATTTTGATGAAAGTTTATATGAGAATCTGGAAGAGTTTGAAGTGGTGTATGTGATGCCATCTTTAGTTTAAAAAATTTAAAAAGTGGACATACAGCCTTTTGAAAATGAGCTCCTCATATATATATATATATATATATATATATATATATATATATATATATATATATATATATATATATATATATATATATATATATATATATATAATTTGTTTTTACCATGACAACAATCATTTTTTGTATTAGGACGAATAAAATTACTTTTTGTACAATTGCTATAGTGATCATAAACAATCCCCCCACAATTGCATCAAATACGTCCGGTTGGCGAAAAAATACTTTCCTAATATATAAGGGAAATTTTTTTTATAAAATTAGTTATTTGAATTTTTGGAGAGGACTATGGGGGCCTTAAATAAAATTTTGCATTGGGGCCTTTTATGAGAAGAAGAAAATCACCTTCATATTTGAAGAATAATAAGGCAACGTGACCAGGTGAACTAAATGCGGAAATTTATAAAGTAGGAAAAGAAGCATTAGAAATCAGTATGCATACACTTAAAACAGAAATTTGGAGAAAAACGAAAATGCCGCAAGTATGGAGAAAAGTATATAATTCCTTTGTATAAAAAAGGGGACCAGTTAGTGTGTGATAACTACAGAGGTATAACGCTTCTTAATATAGGTTACAATATCACTAATCTTATACGAACGTCTTAGACCGTATGCAAAATATTGTCAGATGTAATCAATGTGGATTTTGAAGGCAAAAATCTACAACTGATCAAATTTTCTCCCGTAGACAGGTACTGGAGAAAACAAGGGAATATAACTTAGAGACGCACCTGTTCGTAGATTTTAAAGCAGATTATGACAGTATCAATAGAGAAGCACTATCCGCAGCAATGCTAGAGTTTGGCATACCCGTTCACCTTGTTTAATTTTAATTAGTAAAAGAAACTATGCACGGATCTGAAAGCTGCATAAGAATACAAAATGAGACCTCGCCAGGATTCAATATAAACAAGGGATTGCGTCAAGGTGATCCTTTGTCATGCCTTTTATTTAACATTGCGTTGTAAAAAGTGATTAGGGAAGCCAAAGTAAATACAAGACACACTATTATTAACGGCCCGCCTCAAATACTGGCCTATGCAGACGATATTAACATAATATCAAGAACGCGACAAAGAATGACCCAAATCCTCACAAAAATAGAAGCAGCAGGGAAAGACATGAGTTTCACGATCAATGTACAAAAAACGAAGTACATGTAAGTGCCACGTAGAAGCGTATATCAACAGTTTGAGGACCGGTACCTTTACATAGGAGAGTTCCAAATTGAATATGTTTCTGAATTTGCCTATCTGGGTAAAGTAAACAATAAAAATAACAGTTCTGAGATAAAAAGAAGAATAATCCTAGTGAATAAAGCTTACTACGGATTGAAAATACATCTGCAGTCACACGTTATATCAAGAAAAACAAAATGTACAAAGTCCTAATTAGACCAGTATTATTATATGGTTCGGAAACACGGACAATTTTGAAAGCCGACGAAGTAATCCTGGGACGATTTGAAAGAAAGATACTCAGGCACATATATAAAGGAGTATGTGAAGATAGAATGTGGCGACGACGATATAACTACGAGTTAAATGAACTATATGATAAACCAGATATACTCGTAGTAAGAGTCATAAAGATTGGGAGATTAAGATGGATAGGTCACGTTGAACAATTGTTGGAGACAGAAGCCACAAGGCGGGTTTATAAGCAACAAATGATTGGAAAAAGAAGTGCCGGTAAACCCAAAACAAGATACTATATTGATCAAGTGGAAGAAGATATTCGAAAGATAAAGTTAAGCAACTGGAAAACAAATTGTCGAGATAGAGCAAAATGGTAACGAATTCTTAAGAAGGCCAAACCCCATCCCGGGATGTCGAGCCACTGAATTGTACTAAAAAAATCTTTCGGGTAACCTCATACAAAAGGATAAAAAATTATATACCTATATTTTTGTCTATGTGTAACAATTTGAATATATTCCAAATTGATTTGTAACAGTAACCTCATTAAAGAGGCAATTCAGCAAAATGTCACAATAATGATTACGCGTTGCATTGCCGACGGTGCAATATTGGTTCGCTCACGCGGACTTAAAAGACACGGTCCCGCTGACCGGGGATTTCTCAGTCCACAGTTAAGTCGTCAGAAGTGTGTCACCGTCTGTGACTATTGATAGTAAACTGCTTATATTAATATCGAACATCTGAGTTATATATATACCTCTCCTAAGATCCTGTTCAAGTGTAAGTGACTAGTGATCAACTTCCCAGGTACAGCAGCGAGTACAGGGAAGTATACACTTTTTGTTTGTTCATCATTCGCTACCCCGCTGCTCTTGGTGGCGAGTGTTATATTGGCGCTGCTGACAGGATCCAATCATTCAATTAAGATTGGAAACATTATCGACGTGCTCAAAAAGTATCGATCCTAGTCAACTGAAGAGGAAAAATGACTACGTCAACAGTAGCAGAACCAACTACGACCACCCAAGCGGCGAACGGGGCTGAGGGGCTGGTGGTTACAGGAACTACATATACCACACCCCCTAGGCCAGCGTTCAGGGCTGAGAATCCGTACCGTTTATCAAGCCATGGTTACCACGAACCGCACCAGCTTTCGGCGGTTCGCAACTCGCACCCTCAGGATCAAAAGGTCGCTATAACCGAAAATTCGGATTTGTCTAGTGGTCCAGGTGTGGACAGACAAATCAACACAGTGGATTCTGATATCGGCGAATTATACCACGAACCGCACCAGCTTTCGGCGGTTCGCAACTCGCACCCTCAGGATCAAAAGGTCGCTATAACCGAAAATTCGGATTTGTCTAGTGGTCCAGGTGTGGACAGACAAATCAACACAGTGGATTCTGATATCGGCGAATTATACCACGAACCGCACCAGCTTTCGGCGGTTCGCAACTCGCACCCTCAGGATCAAAAGGTCGCTATAACCGAAAATTCGGATTTGTCTAGTGGTCCAGGTGTGGACAGACAAATCAACACAGTGGATTCTGATATCGGCGAATTATACCACGAACCGCACCAGCTTTCGGCGGTTCGCAACTCGCACCCTCAGGATCAAAAGGTCGCTATAACCGAAAATTCGGATTTGTCTAGTGGTCCAGGTGTGGACAGACAAATCAACACAGGAGATTCTGATATCGGCGAATTATACCACGAACCGCACCACCTTTCGGCGGTTCGCAACTCGCACCCTCAGGATCAAAAGGTCGCTATAACCGAAAATTCGGATTTGTCTAGTGGACCAGGTATGGACAGACAAATCAACACAGTGGATTCTGATATCGGCGAATTATACCATGAACCGCACCAGCTTTCGGCGGTTCGCAACTCGCAGCCTCAGGATCAAAAATTAGTGCAGGCAAGAGCCAAAAATAGGAGTTCGCTGAATCAAGCAAATAAGGACTCAGCAATCAGTTTCGTTAGCTCTGATACTGGCAAGTCAGGCACCAAAAACCACACCCCAGGGGTGACGTCAGACTCGCAACCTCAGGAGCAATTTGGTTCAGCGGAAATCGAAATGACAGACCAGCTGAGCCAGCCTAAAATTAGTGCAGTAACCCACACTGCAGACACAATTAATAACACGGGACCGGGGGGCCAACTGCTAACAGATCTAGGAACCCCGTTTCTCTCCCGAGTCATGAAAGAGATTTGCAGTTTTCGTCAAATTGAGAGATTACATACAACGGCCAACCGGCCGCAAACAAACGATTTAAATTTAGCGAATCAGATCTCTCGACAGATAAAACGCGACGGATGAAACGCATGCATGGAAACTTAGCTTTAGAGTCTCATGCTCTACCGACTGAGCTAGCCGGGCATATATTGCAAAAGATATTTTCCCACGACCATATACGAAACTAACAGTTTTTATACAATTATCTGGCTACGAAAATAAACAATATCACACATCCGTTCAACTGTTGTAAAGTCACATATCTCTTATATTATTGTAATATGTACTAACAATATTTTATAATTATTTACTTATTAATTTTCTTACTAATCAAAGTGTTGTATTTCATTGAGAGTATCGTGAATAACAAGATATCGTATTTCACTTTAGTTTCACTCTCAGTCAATTCTCGTTAAGATGATAAATGACTTCCTGATATTCACTATTAAAAATGCTTAGTATTTAAGATATATACGCTTGACCCGTTCCTCTCATCGCGACGCGAACGCCGCTCTAGCGGCCGCGCTCGGTAAAATTTGGCTGAGAAAATTCAAAAAGTAAATTGACGTTATGTATAAAAATTAATTTTATTATAAAACGCAGGTATCATAACTTGATATAATGACTTCTTACATTGTAACTTGCGGTTTTCAACCAGTTAAAATTGATATATTTAGAAATAAAACTTTAAATAAGTAAAGGAAAAAAACTGGTTGACAGTTATCATGTCAGCGATGTAAAAGAAATTCAAAATTCATATTTTAGAAGAATTTCTGGCACTGTTTTGCGAGAAACACCTGGTGCGAATAGTAATAAGAAAAACACAAATGTTTATAAGCCATTAATTGAGGTAGGTACTTATAAGAGTAATAATTCTCAAATAAATAGTTGGAATCTGCGTTATCTTGATACTTTTTTCGATTTGAAACAAAATTTAACAATTAAAAATTATTTATTTCTAAGTTAAATTCAAATAGAGAAGTGATTGATACTGACTGCAACTGCAAAGGTGGAAAGGGATACTGTAAACATGGTGCAGCTATTGGTCTGTATGTTAACTTAGAGAATACATGTTCTAAGACTGACCAGCCTATGATTTGGAATCGACCTCCACAAGTACAGTTAGATAAATACCACAAAGGATCTACAATCGAAGTTGTAACGGCTTCGAAAGTATAATTTAACACATATAGCTTATTACTTCACAAAATACAATAACTAATAACTACAATAAAATATAAGAGTTTATTTGTAGAATTAAGTGAAATTTGTTTACCAATGCCTTCGAACACGAAGTATCCAAATTTTCTTTCGCTCCGTTTCATAGTTGCGATTCGGAAATGAATAAAACTTAATTTCGCGATTGTCACGCTGGTCACCAGGAACACAACACACCTTCCCAACGCTTTTTCCTCACTGTCTTTCATTCATATTCGCTAAATTGTTAATATTAAGTACAGAAAACTATTATTTCTTACTATTGTCCATATACTGCAATTGACAGCTCTCAGCACATAACTTACGAATTTTACCACGAGGTGTCACGTCAGGCGCTACGGGTCAAGCGTATAAATTCCTTCTAGAATGTTCCATGGGCAAAAGCTTCTAAGTCACGTATTGTTTTCGTCTTCAAAATAGCTAACTAAGCATATTATAGATTCTGCTCTCGGGATAAACTAGAGGTCAGTCGCCTACCATCGCTCTGACTTACAAGTCACATTTTATAATCTCTTCGTTACAAATCATAAGTCGTTAAACTTGTCTTAAATAAATATATTCGACTCTCCTGTATGTAATATATGTATCATTAGTAGTTAAGATTAATAAACCCGGGTTACTGCATATCAGAGTTTCACTTAAAATTCATAAAGTATCCGCTACCTGTAATTTACAGACTTTTCATCACCTCCTGACAAATCCGATCGGCAAGGTAAGGTGATCGAATGTATATTACAACACAACCCGTCTGATATTTTATCGAGCATCCGAACAGCTGCATTATAAATGTCGTTAACGTGGCCCACAAAGTTTAATTTATTGTCAAATCTAACGCATAGATCTTTGTTCGTAGAATTTCGAGTGATGACAAACGAAATTCAAGTGACAGATGACAGGTAATGTGTACTACACAAAAATTAGCTTCGCCCGTCCACACAGCTAAACCGACTCTTCATTTCAAACTCTACTTGATAAAGCAAATTTTAGTTTCTTCGGTATCCTTTCTGACTTTTCATTACTGATATTTGAAGAAATTCATTCACAGCTCGAAATTTGAATCACAATCAAAACAAAAGATATTCAAACTCTTTTCAGAGCAAATCAGTTGTTTATTTTACATTATTTATTTCAATTGCCTCCTACAACTTCACAAATTTCAGACTGTTAATGTGGCTTATGCCATGGCAGATTCGTGGTATTTTTTGAAACTTTTATTTTAACTTACAGTGCTACTGTCACTATCACTAATTTCGATATTGCAACATATTATTTATTAATAAAATGTAGAAACGATGAAAAGAAACATAATAAACATGAATTTTACCACGTTGCATGCACAAACCCAATATTTACCAGTAAAACATAAACGTACAAACTAACCACAAAACCAACGTTTATCGTTGGCTATCATGGTCACGAAAAAGTAACCAAAACTTTCAGGAACCGCGTTCCTTAATCTAACCAAAGCCTGAAAGTTGTTTCTTGGTAAACAAGTAAATTCAAAAAGGTTATCTTCAAACTTAAACCTCGATAATTTTCTATCTGATTTTTCTATTCGGATCAGGTAGTAAGCATCTTTTAAATCAACAGTTGCCATAAAACAATCTAACAACAGAATCATTTATTTTTTGAATTCTTTTAAATTTAAGATCAACCTATGAGACCCATTTGACTTAGGAATAAGATTTTTTTGAAATAAACTGATTAGAACTAGGTTGACACTTCTGAACAACGCATTTATCTAGCAAGAGATTAACATCCTTTCCGAATCTGATCAAACAGGTTCTTTTGGGGGCAAGGATTGCTTTACATTGGATGTAAAGGGTATCTTCTACCATTGATCCAGCTCAGGATAGTCGAATATGAAATTAATTCTAAACACTTACTACTGAACTGCGCAAGTCTCCCGCAACATCACTTCCTGTAATAATTGTTCCTTCTTCCCCCTCGCTTGTTGTTGCCTCTGGAAAGAATAATTGTGATTTTGAGGAAATATCTTTGACCGCTGTTGTTTTTGCCCGTTTATGTTCGATTGGCTGTACAATGTATTGATTCCAACCCGACGGGCGTCGAAAGTTTTTTGAATTATGTATTCTAGTCCTTGTTGTTTGTTTTAATTCGTTTGTGGATTGTTGTAACTCTTTAGCCGCCTTCAATTTTTCAGTCAAATCTTTTCCAAAAAGCTAATCATCATTAAAGTACCTCTGAAAGAAGCTTTTAAATTTTTATGGTAAGACTTCTACGAACCATTGTCTCATCATGCTGAAGACCAGCAGCAAGCAATTTGGCAACACCGCTGAGGTATTCTAGATGGACTAATTTCTCTGGCGAATGTCCTTTTAAGGTAAGAGTCAATGATTTTTCTATACCAGTTAATGTCGCGGAGAGCTGATGAGGATGAGGCTGTCGGTGCACTTTCTTCTCTCGAAAGGTGTAACCTTTCTAAAATTGGTTCACGTTCTTCCGAACTATATGTCATGGAAGATCCGCTTCCAGTTGTAAAAATAACTTGGATTTAGTTAGCAGCTAGCAACTTTATTTTTATTACATTAACAGTTGAACTGTCATGGCAGATTTTTGTGAATTTGTGCACCAGGATTTAAATTCGTGTTGCTCTTTAAGGTGAGCTAATACAGTTTATATCCACGTCCCCGACAGTTGCACTGTCACGGGACTTTTAGAGCGAAAAAATGCATAAATTATAGTTAATTCATTCGGCATTTTCAAGGCGAATTGGTTGAATCCTGACACCTGTTTTCGGATTGTTGTGATGTAAACTTGAGCTGGAATCTTTTAAATTATTAGTCAACATAACATAACTTACGATTGTTATATTTATGTTCATCTCGCATGAATAACTCCTCCTAACCGTTTTCGTAGGTGATCGTCTTTCCTTTAACGTTTTCTTTTGTTCCGTCTTCCCATGATACGGTATTAACAACACTAGAAAGAAAATACTGTCACTAGAACACGACACTGTGACTTCGTCGGCACAAAATAGAAGAATTAAGTATTGCGCGCGAACAGCGGTACTTAAACCACAGTCTACAGGTGCACAGCGACACAGCCGGTAATAGTATATTACATTACTAGCAGGGTAAAACAGTTTTTACTGCTGAAAGGAGGAAATGACCGGCGAGCCGATTAGGCGAGCCTGTCACCTCCTTGAAGCAGTAAAAACAGTTACCCTGCGTGTATTGTACAACATTTTACTTGTTACTCATCTGTAAACCAGAATAAAATTTAAAAATTGTAACCAAATCTTGTCAGTTACACACAACTGTTTTCTCTTAAATAATATCTCATAAGCCTTGGAAGTATGATTGCTGTGCCAACGTACATTGTATAACACAACAGTAACATTGAGCACGCTTGTAAAGAAAAACATATGCGCAGAACTAACATGTAAAAAAAAATTGTGTGTGTGTCAGCTCCGACGCACGACTGGAGTTTACTCCTTAAATACTAATAATACTGAAAGCATGTATGTATTTTTATTCTATTTACATTTTTCATATTGATTGGTAAAGTATTATACAGGGTGGGGCAAAACAACCTCCCTAGTTTCAATAGAGTATTGTGAAGCGAGCAGAGGTTGTAAAAGGATGGGAATGGCGTGTATAGCGGCCGGTATATATTCAGTTTGCGTTACAAAAGTTTCAGTTGTAAACATAATGTGGACGAACGAGCAACGCGCTTTTGCCGTTGAAGCATATATACGCGGAAACGAGTCTATAATCGCCGCCCAGCGCGCGTTCTGTATTCGATACCAAATTCCCCGTCGCCAAGCAGTTCCGAACCGAAAATCGATTACGTTCTGGGTAAAAAACTTTCGGGAAACAGGATCTGTTGTCAGGAAGAGAGGTGGACGACCTCGAACTGCTCGAACACCCGACAACAGATCCTATTTCCCGAAAGTTTTTTGCCCACAACGTAATCGATTTTCGGTCCGGAACTGCTTGACGACGGGGAATCGAATCGCATCGTCAAGTAGTTCCGGACCGAAAATCGATTACGTTGTGGTAAAAAACTTTCGGGAAACAGAATCTGTTGTCTGGTGTTCGAGCAGTTCGAGGTCTATATACTTTCATTATTCACTTCACTGTATATGAATATAATTATTGTTAACAATAAATACACATACAATTCACCTTTGTCAATTCACCACATCAATTCTATTATCTGAATGAATGCTTGACACAGCTACACAAGTATAAAGAACCTACCTTACATAAGTTATACATTAATTATCAATCTATTAAACATCATTCCGGGTGGGTTGTTACGTATTGTCATCATTATCATTACTAATAATTAATAATAAAAATGTTACGCTTTTATTTAACGTTTAACGTTTGATTTCACTCCTCATAAAATTTATATGGGAATCTAAAATTTTATTTAATAGGTATGGCCATAGGTACCAGTCTTGACCACCTAACATTAGGTAAGAATTTATATGGGAATCAAAAATTTTATTTAATAGGTATGGTCATAGGTAGAGTTTTTGACCACCTCACATCAGGTAAGAATTTATATGGGAATCAAAAATTTTATTTAATAGGTATGGCCATAGGTAGAATTTTTGACTACCTCACATAAGGTAAGAATTTATGTGGAAATCAAAAATTTTATTTAACAGGTATGGCCATAGGTACCGTTCTTGACCACCTCACATCAGGTAAGAATTTATGTGGGAATCAAAAATTTTATTTAATAGGTATGACTATAATTGAAGATTAAACGAACTTACCTGTAAGTGAAGTTCAATCGAAATTATATGAGAGCCTCGTTCGAAGTAATTACAACTATGTAGTACGCTTTGCCGGTACGATTATGTCACAATGTTTAGTAAAAACAAAAACGTAATGTGTTACGTCCCCCTAGATTCCTCTGTCTCCGATCTCCGTGATAATATTTAATCATTTCGTTTAGAGCTGAAAGAAAATTTCTGCTATTTTCCTATGGGGTTGGGAAATGGGTGGGAGGTTGTAATTACTTCGAACGAGGCTCTCATATAATTTCGATTGAACTTCACTTACAGGTAAGTTCGTTTAATCTTCAATTATATTTCGAGCCTCGTTCTCGTAATTACAACTATGTAGATGTTTAGATTTATGAAAAAGCTGAAATTTTGTTGCTATATTTTTCCCTAAAACCAACCACATACTTAATAACAAATCAGCATTGTTATAGTTATCCATTTAGGGTTGTAACCCCGAAATTTTCCTTATTATAATAAGACACTTGTCTATTATAACACTTTGCAATATCTGGAAATTCCTCGAGCAGCCAGCTGTGTTTCTTATTACTTACATCCAAACTAATTCCTCTTACACCCTGCTAATGTTGACGAATGTCTTGTACTATGCGCTGAAACCTGCTTTATATTAATTCCACATCTATCTGAAACTGTTTTAATTCATCTAGAAAAAGTTTGTGCACATACAGCTGTATGTGGTTTATTCCAGGAAATAAAACCATTTATTGGTATGCTGCACTAATTTGGTTTTCTCTAAATAAAGGTTTAGTACTAGCCACCCATAAATTAGGTTTTTCTAAGAAAATCTAGAAAAAATTGATTTCGGCTTGGTCCTGAGGTTTCAATGAAAGAATTTATCTCAATTTCAATGCCGGTCTGTGTTTGATGAATATTATTTATCTCAATTTCTGCTAAAATTTGAACTCTATGCACTAAAACTAGTGCAACTAAGGTACTTAATCTTTTTGTTAGATTTTTTAATGATAATTTATCTCAATGACTTTCAGTTGCTAATTTGTCTAATATACCTACAATATTAGTATTCCATATTTTACTGAATCTTTGGAAATAATGGTTTCAATCTGCATATTCCCTTAAAAATCTCTTTATAAAAGTGCCATTTGTTAATAGGCCCCCAGAATATAGGAAATTGCCGACCGTGCTGAAGTGGGATTGCCGTAAACCGCACCTTGTATAAATTGAAATACTAAAATATCTAAAATATCAAAAAATCAAAATGTGACTCAAGTCACCGGGTATGATAGCTGTAGATTTCCCCTTTCACTGAAACTTTGAATAATAAAAAATATACATTTTTACCCAATTTATTGGACTTTTGTCCGCCCGCTCCTGGTGTAGATGCATGGGGCGTGCTCTCCGGCATGCAGCGCAGGAGCTCAAAATCCAGGGTGCGCTTGGGCCCGTTTCTCTCGGAAAACGGCCAAATTTTAGAGAAAATTCACAAGGACCATTTTTTGTAAATAATTAACTGATCTTCATTTTTCTCTAAACAAAAAATTCTCTAAATGCTATATTTTAGCAGATATTGGCGGAAAAACGATCTTTGGAACCTTTGGGGCTGTTTCTCCCCCATACAAGAACATTTTTTACAGAACTTTTTCTTATTTTAAATTACTTGTCAATCCCGACAAATTAATATAAAAATTACATTGGTGAGCGATTTTGTCAAGGTTGGACCCTTCATTTACTGGACTATAAGTTATTTTCTGTCGTCATAAACAACTCATATCCGTGACTATCACAGAAAAAAATAATTTTAGTTTATAAAAACCCCCTGATATTGTTTTAGCGTTGCGCCAGATAAAAATGATATTAAAATATCAACAGTGGCTGGCGAATAATTTAGAGTTTCGGTTTCGAACGCTTCCCACGCAATCTTCCTGCTAATAAGGATAGATTGGTTGCAAGTGGGTGAACTTATGTTCAATATACTAAAATTCCCTCTGCTTAATCTTCTATAATTTTATGTAAGACCTTTAAAATCATGGCAAACGGTGGAAACGCATAATTATATATTTTTCCATGATATAGTGAGTGCATCAACAATTAAACAATAAGGATCTCTATGCCATGAACAGAACTTTTCACATTTAGCATTTATTTTCTTTTGGATGGTATATACGAGGCGTAAAGCCAAATATTTTTCTGTTCGCACAATTTTGCTAAATTATGTAATTTGTTAAGTTGCGCTCCACTCATTTTATTAACATATGAGATCGCTGTTGTATTGTCTATTCTCAACCAGCTTTCGCAATTTACTTTAACTCTTGCAAATCAGCGAAGGTCTATAAAATTGCCAGTAAATACAAATAGGTCATAATATGTTCTTTTCTTTAAGCACGATTCCAAAGACCCTGTGCAGTTTGACCTGCACAAACTATACCCGAACCATGCTTCGAAGTATCAGGAAAAATTATTAAATTCAAATCGAATTTGAAATGTCTTATAGGATATTTAGAACTTAAATTATTTATCGACCATTTAAATTTGTGTTTAATTTATCGTGTAAAAACATAATTTTATCCAAATCGCCGTTACTTTTAGACAGAGCTATGTTTTTATCTGTCTCCAACTGCTTTTGTGTAAAGCCAGCTGTACGAAAGAACTGATTGAAATTAATTTCTTTCCCAACAAAGATTTTATTTTGTTAATTAACATAATTTTCTTATGTTCTGGTAATTCCAACAAGTAATTACTAGAGTTTATAATAACTCTAAATATAATATTTAGTACTAGGTGTTGAACTACGTTTTTCAAATATTTAGTACAACCCATGGTATTGAAAGCGATCAATAATCTTTCGCAAAATAGATAAACAATGTTCAAATGGATTGACGAAATACAAAAAATCATCTAAATAAAAGTTATAGAACTCCTTGCTATCTTAAGCTCTGTACTACTATCCTCATAATTTTTGTAAAATGAAAAGGACTTGTACAAGTCCAACGGCAAACCAGTGAACTGATACAGTTTGTTATTGTAAGAAAAACTCAATATTTGCTGCTACTTTTAGCTACTGGACAATTTAAAAATTATATACATCCTTTAGATCCCAGTGGGCATCTAAATGAACAGGGACTAAGTAATTTAGTCGCATTTCTGGTGTTCTCCATTTTCAACAGTTGGTGAAAATAATTTATTGAATTCTGTATAGCAATATGTAACTGTGTTGAGTTATTTTTAGTTACCTTTGGCACAATTTTTGCCTTGGCTGACTATATAAAAGCAATTCGTAACCCTTAATGCAGCTCAACTACATAGGTATCCTTTGTAAACGATTTCCATATTTGTTAGAAACTTTAAGACGACCAGCACTTACCTCTGGAATTAATATTGCTGTGTTGTCGTCGTTAAGACTGCATGTTTACATGTGACCTGCGTTAAGTTTTCGCTGAAGTCCTGAACCTTGTTTGTATCGCTGCAGCTCGGTTGTGAGTCTGCGAGACTACAACTCGATTTTTGGGCCTATGCTGTAGCACCTCGAGCGCCCATCTGCACCTGTGTAGCCCTGAGGTGGTGAGTGTTTCCCGTTATAATACTTAACCCACTCCTCCTCTGACAAAATATTGGATAGAGTTTTTCCAATTACAGTTATTGCAGTCCCTAACTGGATCTGCGAATCAAGAAAAAGATTGTCTCTTTTGAGACTAATCTGGCAAAAAAGCTTTTATTTCGGGGTTCAGTTTTGGTGCGGTAAAGGAGGAAACTTCGCTAGACGCGTATTTTGTTAAGCTATAATTTTTTAGTCTCCTTTCCGACCTCTGTACTGATCCAGTTATTCTATTGTTTTTCAACATCTGGATGCAGATTTACCATTTCTCGATTTTTGAGATTGGATACTTCCCCAGTAAATCCGCAGTTCTTTCAACTAGGAACTCTTGCGTGTTTGATGCATGAAGAGTGGTTCGATTTCGAATTTGTTAATGGGTAATTATTTCGGAGATACGATAATCTCCGATGCTAATTAGTCTGATAAGGCTAGTAATTTACTACTCGAATGACTAATTGTATATTTTTCTTCTTTTAAGAAGTTTGAAATTATTTACTTTTAGGATAAGTAATATGCATAATGTTTTAATTTTTATAAAATTTAAATCAATAAGATCTATTTATGTAACTGCTTCACTGCCTGCGTGAATTTCGGTTGCTAAAGTCCTAATTAAGTTATGTAATTGCAGATGTTTCACATCTTGTGTGAACTCGTATTGCTAATTAAGAAGTCAATTAAAACAGACTGTTTAATCTCTCGTGTTAAATTAATCTACCTGCTAACTGTTTGAAAATATTTTACTTTTGGGATGAGTAATATGCATAATGTTTTATTTCTTACAAAACTGAAATCGATAAGATCCATTAAGTAACTGCTTCACTATTTGCGTGAATTTCAGTTATGTAACTGCAGATGTTTCACCACTTGTGTGAACTCGTACTGCTAATTAAGAAGTCAAATAAAACACTGTAAACTAAGACTTCGAAGTACTTATAAGGGTTCTTGCCCCTCTAATTAAGAAGTCAAATAAAACACTGTAAACTAAGACTTCGAAGTACTTCTAAGGGGTCTTGCCCCTCTAGGAAATATACCGATCCACTATTATAAAAACAAAAAACATATGCAAAAAACCGCATCACCCTCAATTTAAGTTATAGTTATAATTGTTTAAAAAACTTTCGGACTTGTAATAAAGGCAATAATCTACTATAAGTAGTATTTTGTACAGTGATCAATGTGATCTTGTGTGAACTCGTACTGCTAATTAAGAAATCAATTAAAACACTGTAAACTAAGACTTCGAAATACTTATAAGGGTTCTTGCCCCTCTAAGAAATATACCGATCCAACATTATAAAAACAAAAACATATGCAAAAACCGCTGATAAACATTTTGAAAAAACAAGTTTGAAAATCATGACCACCACCGGTAATAAATTACCTTGTTTAATTTCTAAAATTCGCTCTGAAGAAGAAGAATTTGAATTTGCCAACGACTGCGCTATTTTCCTTTCGAGTTTCCATTATTCCTCAACCGCGAGTTTCTATCCTATCTCTTCTTTTTCCAATCTTCTTAAATAATTGCAGAACACTGTACACTAACTTTATAACAATTAATTAATCGGAGCCGATGTGACCACAACCGCACAAGAAAGCGTAATGATTAAATATTATCACGGAGATCGGAGACAGAGGAATCTAGGGGGACGTAACACATTACGTTTTTGTTTTTACTAAACATTGTGACATAATCGTACCGGCAAAGCGTACTACATAGTTGTAATAACGAGAACGAGGCTCGAAATATAAGTTCCATTTTTGACCACTCCAATAATAAAAACGTTACGCTTTTAGTTAACGTTTAACGGTTAACGTTTAACGTTTGATTTCACTCCTCATAAAATTTCAATACCGGGCGCCTTATATGAAAATCAATTCTTAAAGAGTAAACTCCAAAAATTACAAGCGAGTAGTTTTAGTGACTTGTTAAGATCTATTTTCAAAGGCAATAGAAAGCTTTGTAAAACAGCGTTAACATGTTAGTAACAAGTAAAATTTTTAACTATAACTTTACCTGTGGCGACATCGGTACATAGTAGGAGTGCTACATATTTGATCCAGAGGAAGAGGCGCGTAATACAATTAAAAATTGTGTGTACGGTCCACGTACGGTCTGAAAGAGAGATGAATAAGAAAAATTGAGATGGACAACTAAATATCGTCTGTAATCGTGATTTGTGTCAATCAATTTTATCGTCCGAAATAACTTTCGGTTCAGTTGGAAGGGCGTTAGACTGAAGATCTAAAGATCCCCGGTTCAATCTCGAGTTACAGCAATCATTGTTTTAGTTGAATTGAATCTCGGTATAAATCCCGGAATAAAGTTACGAAATGGAAATGATATCCGGGAATCACTAGGTATTACATATTTTAAATTGAATAAAATTGTGAAAGTTGTACTCTATTTTCTAAAACATTGGCCCATTAGCACAGTTGGTTAGAGCGTCGTGCTAATAACGCGAAGGTCGCGGGTTCGATCTCCTCATGGGCCAAGTATTTTAATCTACACCTTTAATCTACATCGGCATCCAACAAGGTATCTCTTTATCATACACCAGTTTAATTAAAAATATTTTACATTGTAGACATAAATTCTATTAACCTATTTGTTATGAACGGATCATACGGCTAACATCAACCTCGCTGATCGATGTAGACTTTTAAAACTCTAACTGAACCTAACATCCTGAATACGCCGCTGCGCGCAGCTTATGGGACTTCCACAAGGGGGGCGACTGAAAGGGATAAACTGTACTCGTTATACAAATCCGCAGTGACCCAGTGACATATTTAAGAAGTCCATTTGCGGTATTTTAATTTCTTAATCTAACAAATATAAATTTTTGTCCCCTAAAGCCAATTAAGACGACACCAACGGATAATAAATGGATGCGACCTTCGCGTTATTAGCACGAGGCTTTAACCAACTGAGCCAATGGGCCGATATTTTAAGAAATAGAGTAGGACTTTTACAAAAACATTTGCGTAATTCATAAAAAAAAAATTTATAATACGTTACGTAGGTAATAGTAATTTCCATTGAATTCCAATTTCGTAATGTTATTCGGGATTAAAGCCGAGATTTATATTTCGAAGTTATTCCATACACAATTCAACTTATTGCCGATAAAATAGAAATAAAATTTATACTAGGTATATAAATACCTAAGCAAAGTTTTTGATGGAACCGAGTTGGTCGACTTTATATTCTTAGAGGTCATATCTGGTTAATACCCACGCATGTTCGTAATATTCGTTTAGCTTCTTGTTAAATTTTATAGGAGATTATAAAATGCTCATCTCTATGGGAATTTGAATTCAGGTCTCCCGTGTGCAAACTCACTATTTGTAAGAGAATAGCAGCTTTTCCAGAGCGCATATATTTTTAATCTACCCAGCTGATTCATTTCTCAAATCTCATAGCTATCTTTCTACATACGCATAGATTCAATTATGTTTTATATATTATATTTATCATTTCGTTTTCATTTGGACCAATAAATTATTCTTAATTATAACGTAATTCTGTTCTGTTCTGTGCGAATAATTTTTCATCTTTATAAAATGAAATTATATTTAACGTATCATTGATGTAAATATCCTAACAAAAATGATACTTTGTCTAAGATTGATCTTTGAGGAACTACCAGATTAAAACCGTATATTTATGCACTACCATATACAGAATAATATTTATTGAGTTTGTTATAATCGATGTTAAAAATTAAAATCACAGGAAAATATACTTATATCTTTATTTAGTAAACAGTCATCTCGGCAGTCCGCGGCCTCGACTATGAGATCAAGTACGATCCACGGATCCAGATACTATAGATACAAAGTAAAAGGAGTGCATCGGCCGGGAATCGAACCCGGGCCGCCCGCGTGGCAGGCGAGCATTCTACCGGGGTTGGTCACTTAGGAATTAAATTGTACACTTTTTGGAATTGTCAAGGAATTACCTAAGAATTATCGGAATTATTAGGAATTGTGAAGAATTACGAGGAATTATGAGGAATTGCGAGGAATTACAAGGAATTGCTCGGAATTACTATAAAAAACTGGGAATTACAAGAAATATTTTCAAATTTACAGTTAACAACTTATTAGAAATAATATTATACGTACTATTTTTAACAATCTTGTTATCCCTCTAACGAATTTGTTATATAAAGCATGATTTAGACGACTTATATTTCGCTGTCAATTTATTATGTCTTATTTTCTGCGACAATTTGCAATATAAGCATAATTCATGTTATCATAATATTTTATATTTTGTATTAATTAAATATACTTAATATATTTTTTTATCTACGACAATAGAATAATGTATTCATTATATACGTGAAAGTAGTATAATAAACCCCACCATAAAGACACATTATGAATTAATGAATTCATTATTTAACACTGTTAAATAATGAGTACTTTATTCTTCCGAACTGGCAAAATTACTCGGATGAATTGTAAATTTTTTGAGGTTAGGTTAATATGAATACAAATTTGTAAATAAGAAATGTTGCTTTATTTAAAAGTCGTAGGTAAAACGCCATATTTGACTCGCAAATAATGGCTATAATTCAAGAGGATGAAAGTTTATTCACGAGCCGAAGGCGAGTTAATAAATCATCATTATTTGCTCGTTAAATAATATGCTAATAAGCGCACTTGAAAATGCTTTTATTAATAAAATAATATGCGTCTAAAGCGGGCTTACATCACAAATTATATGAAGACTTGTCAACAGATAGCGATCCGACATGTCGCTATGAATTAGAATAACTTAATTATAATTATTAACGCATGCTCAATAACCCACGAATGGAAATAAATTAACCAGCAAACTGGCGCGCAGTACAATTATTTATTATTTTTGTGATAATAGAAAGAGCGGCAAATTTGAATTTGACAATAATTCTCCTTGAATTTTCAAATTAAAGCGAATAAATAATTAATTTAAATACACTATCACATCACAGCTATCGCAGTCATTTCCAATCATTTCTTCTATCAAAGGTCTATTAATCTGCCCATACCCATATTATGTTATAAAAATTAAAATTAGTTAAATATTATGAAATATGTAGAATTAGTGTTTTAGCTCGATTTTAGCGGCATCCTGAACACTGACCGACAAATATCTTAAGTTTGTTCATTAGTTAAATTTGTGTGGTATAGATATAATTTTTATAAACTGATAAAATGTCGTATTTCAAACAGTTTTTTCAAAAAATTGAAAGCACTATACATTATTATAGTAGTAAGACTATATTTAAAACTTTATACCTACCTACAATTCATTACCTTCAATACGGTACTACCTTGGGTTGGGTACTACATAAGTACATAATATGATATAATAATATATTGCCAATATTTGTTTACACATCTTCAATCTTAAAATTATGCCTTTTTACTTGTAAGAATTACTGAGGAATTACGGGAATTATTAAGGAATTACGAGAATTACGAGAATTACTCAGGAATTTCATGAATTACTCAGGAATTTCATGAATTACTAAGGAATTATATGAATTACTAAGGAATTATGGGAATTATCGGGAATTAGAATTACTTTGTACACTTTTTGGCAAGTGACCAACCCCGATCTAGTGGTTAGGACCCTACGTTGTGGCCGTAGTAACCCAGGTTCGAATCCTGGTCACGGCAATGTGCGTACATTGTCATGGTGGAGAGTCATTTTTACACCATGTATGTTTTTATTGTTTTATGAGTTGATTTGTGTATTTCCATACTGCAGCTCACAGAACATTGAACCTTACTAACATTTTTACTAATGCATTTACTAGTTAGGGATATTTAGCGTAATATTATGTATGTTTGTATTTACTAGGGCTGCGCGATATTCAAATTTTAATATCGATATCAAAATAATATCGAATATTTTTTGACAGATGCAACCAATAGAATTGAAAATGTAAAATGATGTATCTGACAACATAATTTTGTAGATTAGGTTTTATTTTATGACGTCAGTAACAATTAATTAATTTGTCACATGAAACGTCAAAAATGTTTAGCAAAATGAGTCGTTTTGGTAGTATTTTTAACAAGAAAAATATTCTTTCTAAATACCATTCGAGATAATAATTTTTTGAGAGAATTTGTGTCTATTCCACGGCAACTTATTGCAATTTCACTCCACAAAACATCATCTGACAATTCTCCTCAACTTCGTTTCGGGAAATTGATAGATGATGTTTTGTGTCGTGAAATTGTTAGAAATAAGTTGCCGTGGAAACGACAAAACAATTCTCAAAAAATTATCATCTCTTATGGTATTACCCCTGATAATTTTCGAAATATCGGAAAATAGATAAAGATCGATATTATCGATAATTGTCTATTTATATCGATATTTTTACCAATTTATGTCGATAAAAGAATCGATTTATATCGATATAATATGAATTTATATCGATAAATAGCGTTATTTTTACCTATTTATGTCGATAAATATCGGTTAATATAGATAAATACCGATTAATATCTATAAGTCGATAATATCGGTATTTTTCCGAGCCCTAGTATTTACTATTGTTACATTTTTCCGCATTTTTTGTATTTTAATGGTGGTAACGGCAGACTTAAGAGAAATATTAGCCAAGGCCTCGGGGGGATTCGAACCCTCGATCTCCTGTTTACTAGACAGGCGCTTTAACCAACTAAGCCACGGCGCTGACATAATACTCGTATATTTGCATTTGCGCTCCAATATTTGAGTATATATTTTAAAAATCAAGTATTCCACAATTAATATGAACTACCGAAACCGACGAGGATCTGATTTAAAGATGTTTCTAAAAACGCCTACAAATTGTTGAATGATGACATGTTGCCTCGTTAGATGAATTAGATGTAAATTAAGATAGTTGACCCATGAGGGGATCGAACCCGCGACATTTGCGTCATTAGCACGACACTCTAACCAACTAAGCTAATGGGCCGATATCTTCAAAAGAAGTGAGATCGTTATAAAATGGTATCCATGTTCCTTGGTTGATTTAAATAATTATTATTCGTGGTAGTGATTCGATAGTGATTGTCATTTCGCATTTTTTTTTCGGGGATTTATACTTCGATTAAAACAAAAGTTGCCGAAACCCGGGATTGAACCGGGGACCTTTAGATCTTCAGTCTAACGCTCTTCCCGAGGCTCTCCCAACTGAGCTATTTCGGCTGATATAAATAGTACAAGTTAATATTGAATTGCCAATTGCTAGTAAAATTGAAATGCTTTTAAAAAAGCGGAGTTGGTTGACCCTAGGCTCATAGCTTTCGTACTCGCATGTATTATAATATATTGGAGTTTGGCGTTGGTGATGTTCGTGACATTCAAGAAAGATATAAGTCCAAGAATTTGCGTCGATCTTCGAGATTTGAATAAAGCTGTTAAGAGAGAATATCATCCTATCCCAAAAGTACAATATATATACATTGAACCGAATTAAAAAACACTAAATTTTTCTCAAAATTAGATGCCAAATCAGTAATAATTAAGGATTTTACCAAATAGTCCTGGACAAAGAAACACGTTTATATAACTACTACTCTTATAGTTCCATGGGGTAAGTTCTGCTACAATCGCCTGCCTGTTGGATTCACAAGCGCTTCTGAACACTTGCAGAGAAGGAATCTGGAAATTATAGAATTTTTTTTTGAAATCTTTTTGTTCAAGGGGGAATTCGAATAGGGTTAAAGCAATAAAAGAAATTGAATCAACTAAAGACAAATTTAAATTACAACGATTCCTAGGAATGGTAAATTTCTTAACACAAGAAATTCCAGACCGGTCAAGTATTTTGGAACATTTATATTCATTGCTAAAGAAAAAGAAACATATTTAGTCGATTAAGCGATTCTGCCAACTCTTGCCGAAAATCTGGATCCTAATGCTATGAACCAAGAAAAACTTGTCATCAAAGAAATCGTATAGAGTAAAATTATAATGACTCAAAAAGCTTCAAAATATTACCAGAATTAATTCCAGAAATTCAAATCTACATTAAAGATTTAAAAGGTTTGATACTGTTGTAGTGAACCGACAGCATCAAACTTCGACTAAATTGGCATACCATCCTTCCAATGACCAGACATACCAATAGAGTTTTTCGATTCAAGCCTTGCAGTTCCTCAAACGCCGGTAACTCCGTCATTACCATCAAATGGATTAGTGATGGGTCTTTCGTTCATTTTTAGTGAGTCAGTTCATTTCGCTCCGCTCAGTAAAGTGAGTCGTTCACACTGAGTCGTTCATTCGAACGACTCTGTAAAAGAGCACTGTGCGTTTCAAATGACACCGTGCTAGTGTGCTGCTCAGCTGAGCTGCTCTGCACATGCTCACAGCTCACAGCACTGTGCGGTGTGCGCTCGCCGTGTGTGCATATGCGATGTGGCATGTGCACATGTGCCAAACTGTATGAACCTGAACCTGAGCATTTTAGTTGTTAGTTGTGTTGCTTATAGTTGTTGTATATGTATATTGACAATGGAAAATAAACAAAATAAAAATTTAGCAAAAGGAGTACTGTCTGGCAACATTTTGAAGAATGTTCAACAAATTTAACAAAACGTTTGTTGTTGTTGTCCAGTCCTACATTGTTCCCACTTCCCATATTGTTGATTATTTTCATTGTTGGCCGTACAACAGAAACGCATGCATTCTTCTCAGAATACACTGCACTCAGTCAAGCCAATAGTGCTCTGAAATATGTTATGTACCGTGCGCTGTCTGTATGTTTCGTTCGTTTCGTTCATTCCACTCGCACTCGTTCGTCTTTCTGCGTTCAGCGAGCGGAGCGGTGAGCGGAGCTAGCACGGTGCTAGTGTGAACTGGTGTGCCGTACTGAACGAACTAAAGAGTCGTTCGTTCACGGCACACTAAAATGAGTCGTTCATTTTGAACGACTCGTTCATGAACGACCCATCACTAAAATGGATGTTAGCAAATCCGATCTGGAAGATATAATTGCTTCAAGGGAAAGATGTTGTTTTATGTTAATTAAAGTGCAACTTTTTATTGTTACCTACAAAACGATTTCAAATAATATAATAATTGTTTTAAAAAAGGAATACAATATGGAAGTGTCCAACATAAATGTTTAATTATCGAAACCTGTAAGAATCTGAAGATGTCGCCCCGTTTAATGCAATGGAAGTAAATGAAAATAGTTACCCCGTGAGTAGATCAAATCCGTGACTTTCGTATTATTTGCAATCTGTCTTAACCAGCTGTGCTAATGGGCTGATATTTTGAAAAGTACGATCTTTACAAAATTTATGCAAATTCAAAAAATAATAAATTTAAACATTAATTATTCGTAGCAGCGAAAGTGATTGCCCATGATTTCCATTTAGCAACTTTAATATTATTTAGGATAACTTGTTGTAATATAATGTTTCCGCCCGGGATCGAACCAGGGACGTTCCGCGTGTTAGGCGGATGTGATAACCACTACACCACGGAAACTACAAAGACGTAACTGTAAACGTTTATTTTAAACTTAGTTGTTATAAACCTTAAATTATATTGAACCGTATTAGGAGAGTAGAACATATGAAGTATTTGTGCACTGTAGTGATTAAATTATGCAAAAAGGACTTTTCGCAGGTGGCCACGACTGCCAATAATCTACATGATCAAATTATATAATATAAATTTAAATTATGTGTGATATAATAGCAAGCCATACGCAATGGTGCGGCGTAATTTATATTACAAATTGAACAGTAGCAGTTCAGAAGTAAGCACAGTCGCTTAAACCTTACGCGGTATAGTAGTAAGACGAAATTAACCAGCATCACTCAAACTAGAAGTTAGTAGTACAGTGACAAACCGCAAAAACCACAAGTGGTCAGAATAAACCTGAGTCGCGAACAACACACGCAGCATTGAAGCAAGCCGAAATCAACTAACGTCACTTCAAATGCAAATGGATTATTAGCCTTCCCGAAGTTACTAAACCAGCTTAAACCACATGTGGTATAAAAGCAAGCCGGAATTATCAGCGTCGGTTAAACTTCAAATGATATCGTAGGAGTCCAGAATTAACCAGTACCATTTAAACTACAACCGAAGTTAAACAACATCGCTTACCTCACAAGCTTATGGTATAGCAGTAAGTCGGAATCGGCTAGAAAGGGCTCATTTTCCATTTCCTTCTAAATTTTAAAACTTAATAACAATATATACAGGATGAAAATAAAAAAACAGGCCATAGGGAAATCAGTTTTTCTTGTTAAAAAGTTAGTAGTTAATTTCAGACAAAAATATTTCAAACAAAAGTTTTAGGAAATTAAATTCTGCATTGAAATCAGTAATCACATTTTATTTTATACGTTTCTTAATCGAAATATTCGAGTTAAAAATATTATAAACATTTCTCATATTTGAAGTGATAGCCATGGAATTAAAACAAAATTACAAACAAATGAATCCTGTTTTAACTATCAGAAATATTAATATTGCTTTATGCAATAATGGTTGAAGTATCAAGCTAGAATAAACCAGCATCGCTTAAACTACAACTACAATTCATATATAACCAGAGCCGCTTAAATGTAAGCGGTAAAGTAACAAACCGAGGTTAACCGGTATCGCTTAACTCACAAGTTAGTGGTATAGTAGCAAGTCGCAATCAAACAGCGTCGCTTAATCCACAAGTTAGTGGTATAGTAGCAGGTCGGTATTAACCAGCCTCGCTTAAATTACAAGTGATACCGTAGCAGTCCAATAGTAACAAGAGCCGCTTGTACCACAGGCAGTATAGAAGCACGTCAGAATTAACCAGCGCCGCTTTATGGACATATACCTAAGAAGTTATATACGGCTAATGCCTCGTTTTCAAGTTTTGCCGTTTAAACTGTCTGTTGTTATAACTTCAAATATATGTTTATTTATGTTGAATATGGAGATGGAATTCGTGGCGGCCATTTTATTCCGCAAGAAATCTGCGGATATCGCATACATGAAAACGAGGCATAATGCACCTATCTTTCCCGTGTTCCGCTAGTGTGGGGAACATTATATCGCTAACTCTGTCTTTCATTTAATGTCTGTGGCATTGCGCATGTACGGCCTGTACGGCGCTTCAATGCTATTGGATTACAAGGATAGTGGGGACTAGGCTAGAGATGGATAGGAATGAGAGAAAGAAGTGTGAACTTGTCAATGAGACGCGAGAAAGTATAATATCCATTTAATTTCTAACTGTTCAAACTAGAATCCAATTGAAATGAAGTTTGAGAAACTTAAGAAGAGTTAAATTTTATATTCTATTTATCTAAAAGATATTTATGAAACATTTAAATCTTGTAACTCGTAAAAACTTTTTAAATTGGTAGATATTATTAAAACATTAATTAATAATTATTATTATACTTACATAAATTAATACAAGGCTCTTGTTTAATAAAAGTACGATTAGGATTCCAGGTAGGTAATGAAGTAACAAAAAAATATTAATTGAACTATTATATTTGAAATAATAATATTTAATAATAATTTATGAACTATTTATTTCTACTGATTTTTGAACAAAATTAACCTATTAGGTATACTTATTTCTAATATAATCATCCTTCTCTGATAATAATCTGGTTTCGTGATGAAATCATATTTTTTAAAATATTGTTATAAGTAATAATATTTAAACTAGAAAATGTTTGTATTACAACTGTTTATGATGGAATGATCGTCTTCTTTTGTTGATGAGAATAAAACACTGAATACTTTTACTGATCTTTATTAACATGTGGCGTGCCTTACACTCTCAACAACACTGCCTGGCTAACACCAGTGCCAATCTCTAGATACTAAAAATTCCCTGTTTAGGGTAGGGTTGGTAACAATGTGGCGGCAGATACAATTAAACAAATAATGGAATGATTAAACATACCGCCGGCCTTGAAATACTTATTTCAAAGAAAATAAACATTACAGACTAATTATAAATACATATATAAATATAAGTTTAAGGTAAGTATTCTTCACGTTACATTTAAAACACATAGCTTAGATACTGGTCGTTTCACTTCACCACTGGAAGTTTTCACAGACACTACTCGCGTGATATTGTCTTTTCCAGGATGTAGAGCAGTGACTCTACCTAGATGCCATCGTGCTGGAGGGGTGTTGTCTTCCCTTAGAATAACCAATGTACCAGGTTGAAGAGAAATAACCCCCTTCTTCCATCGTTGACGCTGTTGCAATTCACCAATGTACTCCTTCACCCAACGGCTCCAGAATTGTTGTTGCATCATCTGCAGATGCTGGAATCTATCTAGTCGAGATACTGGAACATCTTGCATATTTGGATCAGGTACAGCAGTATATGGTCGCCCAATTAAAAAGTGAGCTGGCGTTAATGCTTGCATGTCATTAGGGTCAGAGGTCAGAGGGCTCAGAGGACGGGAGTTGAGTATTGACTCAATTTGAGATAAAAGTGTACTGAAATCCTCATATGTTAAAGCAATATCACCAATTACCCTTTTTAAGTGAAATTTTGTACTTTTCACACCTGCTTCCCACAGCCCGCCAAAGTTGGGAGAGTATGGTGGAATAAAATGCCAATTAATGCTTAATTCTGATACAGCAGTATGTATGATTTCTTTTTCTTCACTTAGAAATTCACCTAATTGATTCAATTCATTTTTAGCTCCAATGAAAGTGGTTCCATTGTCGCTATAAATATGCAATGGCTTGCCTCTACGTGACACAAATCGTCGTAGAGTTGCTAGAAATGAACTTGTAGTTAATTCTGTAACCAGTTCTAAGTGAAGAGCCTTTGTCGAAAGACAAACAAATAAACAAATATAACATTTTGATAATTTGCTACCTCTTCCTTTTTTATCCTTTATTTTAAACGGTCCTGCATAATCTATGCCCGTAGAATGAAAGGGAGGCATTATTGTTGTTCTATTGCGTGGCAAATTTCCCATTTCTTGATGGTTAGATTTAACTTGAAATCTTACACAAGTCACACAATCATGAACAATTTTTTTTGCTATATTTCTACCGCTCAATGGCCAATAGTTTTCACGTATGGTACTAAGAAGCAACTTAGGACCTGCGTGTAAGAGTTTTTTGTGTGCATTTTCGAAAATTAAATTTGTAATGTGATTATCCTTGGGAATGACAATAGGATGTTTTTTATCAAATGAAAAGTCAGACAATTTAAGTCTACCACCAACTCGAATCAAATTATCTGAGTCTAAGAATGGTGTAAGATTTAGTAGTCTGCTTTTGTTATTGATTGGCTTGTTTTCCTTTAAACACTTCAGTTCATTTGGAAAACTAGATTCTTGAACAAGTTTTAATAACAATATCATAGCTTTAGAAATTTCTGTTAAAGTAAGTTCACCCTTAACTCGTTCATTTAATTGTTTAGTTCGGCAATTTTCTATAAAACGTAAACAGTAAGCCGTAACTCGTTTTATTTTAGTAATTGTTGAGTAATTTTGAACTGGAATAAAGCAATTTACTGTTATTGCAGGAAATGCTATAATATTTCTCTTTAGTTCAGGCATGTCAATAGCATCATTCAATGACGTGTCATCAACCATTTTAATTTCATTGTGTATAAGCCATTCAGGTCCACACCACCAAAGATCTGAATTTTTTAAATTTTGTGGTAATACACCTCTAGAGATCAAGTCCGCGGGGTTATTTTGCGATTGTACGTAATGCCAATTTGTTGGATTTGTTAGATTTTGAATTTCAGTAATTCTATTTGCCACGTAAACGTGATATTTATTTGCTTCAGAATTAATCCAACATAACACAATTTTTGAATCGCACCAACAGTGAATGCCTGAAATTTGTACATTTAAAATGGATTTAAATTTACTAATCATTTGCGCTGCAATGACTGCTGCACACAATTCAAGTCGTGGCAGTGAAATTAATTTTAATGGAGCCACCCTAGACTTAGCGGCTAATAACGTTACCTTAACTTCATGATTCGCGCTTACAGACCGCACATAAATACATGCTCCATAACCCTTTATTGAAGCATCTGAAAATGCATGTAATTCAATAATTTCACTATTTGCAAGTAATGCATATCTAGGAATTTTTATTTCGTTTATGTATTTTAAATTATCTTTAAATTCCAACCACTGGGTATGAATGTTCATAGGAATTGTTTCGTCCCAACTCACGTTTGATTTCCATAAATCTTGTAAAATGAATTTTGCAATTATTATCGTAGGCGCAAGAAATCCTAGTGGATCAAACAATTGAGATGTAGTTGAAAGTATTGATCGTTTTGAGATTTGCAATTGAGGTTTAATTTTGTCAGTCGTGTATGAAAATATATCTGTCTGTGGACACCAAAATATTCCTAGAGTTTTTTGAATATTTTCTGTCATTTGAACTGGGCAATTTTTATTAATAATTGAAGTATCATTTAATTTAGGTACGTTACTCGCCCACTTGCGCAATTCAAATCCTCCTGACATTAATATATTGCTCAAATTAGTTTTAATGTTGCAAAGATCTTGTATTGTATTAGCTCCTGTTAATACGTCATCAACATAAAAATCGCGTTTAATAATACTAGATTCAAGTGGATAATTTTGTTCGTTTTCGATTGCTAATTGTATCAAACACCGTACAGCAAGATATGGAGCTGCGGTAGTTCCATAGGTTACCGTGTTTAATTCGTATACATTTAGAGTTTCGTTCTGATCTGTGCGCCATAGAATTTTTTGAAATTTACGATCATCGGGATTTACTAAGACCTGCCGGTACATTTTCGTAATGTCAGCTGTTATTACAAACTGATACATACGAAAACGTGCAATAAGTGAAAATAATTCTTCTTGAAGTGTAGGACCGGTACATTGTAATGAATTTATTGGTAATCCGCCATCTACTTCGCATGAACCGTCAAAAACTACTCGTAGTTTTGTCGTTTGACTAGAATTATTAATAACAGCATGATGGGGTAATAAAAAACCTGAATTTGAACCCTTGTCACTACTGATTTTTGACATGTGTTCTAACGACTCGTATTCTTGCATGAATTGTATGTATTGTTGTCGTAAATTTGAATCTCTCATTAATCGTTTTTCAACAGATAAAAATCGAGATAAAGCTGTATTTTCAGAGTTACCTAACTCGTCCATATTTGACTTAAATGGAATTTTGACTATAAATTTTCCTGACTGATCTCGCGTCGTAGTGTTATCAAATAAACTCTCACAATAATGTTCTTCTGCGGTTAAGTTGCGCTTAGTATTGATTACATATTCGTCTACATTCCAAAATCTTTCTACATCTTTATGTAGTTCATTAAGTGTCAAATATGATTGCGTTTTAATTTGATTATTTGAACTTTGACTATAAACGTTTCCTGTTACTATCCAGCCCAATTTAGTTTTCTGCAGAATTGGAGAATGTTTTTCTTTTATTACTTGACCAATACAAATCAATTCCCAGAAAAGACCTGCACCTATCAGAATTTCAATAGGTCCCGATTTATAGAATGTTGGGTCAGCTAAATTCTGGGTAATTTGTGGGGGAATGTTTATTGCATTTACCTTTATTGTTTGAGCAGGTAATGCATTTGTAATTTCTGGAATTACTAGACAAGTTAAAGTTGTAGTAAATTTCTTAGAACGGGACTTTATTTGTACTTGAACCATTTTATTAATTACTGTAATTCCATTTATTCCCTTGACTTCAAAGTTTATTGGTTCGGGTTCTAATTTTAATTTTTTACATAGATTTTCTGTTATAAAATGAGATTGTGAGGCTGAGTCTAATAATACTCTTATCTTTTGAGAAATTGAATGGTTAATTGCATGTACCATGGCTGTTGATAATAACACATGTGAATCTAAATTATTAGTTTGACTTGTCGCGGTAACACCATGCTGAATTTCTGAGTTACCTTGTACTACTTCGGGTTGATTTCCTGGAATTTTGTTGTCTGGTTTATTACAATGTAATAATGTGTGATGCTTCTTTTTGCATTTTCTGCAAGTATTTGTTGATTGACAAGATTGTGAAAAATGCCCTTTGCGAAGGCAATTTAAGCAAATTTTTAATTCACGAGCACGTGTATTTCTTTCTATTTCATTTAATTTTTGAAATGACTCGCAATTATTTATAAGATGTTGTTGATTACAATTTGTACAATTTTGTGTTAATGTAGTGAAAGATTTTGTCTCGCGAAAAGATTTTGATGTGAATTGTGGCTTAATCTGATCACTTTTGTTGCGACTGTGTATGGTTTCAAGCGTAGCTTGTTTGATCATTAAGAATTCAAGAAATTCATCAAGTGATGGGAGGTTGTCCATGCTTACATCTTTTTTATTTAATTTAGATTCCCAATCCTTGCTTGTACTTGAGTCTACTTTGGATAATAAAATAGGAATAAGTAATGCATCCCAATTATTCACAGGTATATCAAATGTTTTTAAACTGTCAATATGATTTTGTGCTAAATTTATCAAATTATTTAACGATTGATATGAATCTCGTGACACTTGTGGTATATTTAGTATAGCTTGAACGTGATTGTTTACAATTCTACGTTTATTATTATATCTTTTTTCTAGCCTATTCCAAGCGATTGCATAATTACTTTCGGTTGTTTCTAGTGAAGTCAACAAGTTGGACGGCTCATCTTTTAGAGATGATTTTAAATAAGTTAACTTTTGACTGGAAGTTAAGCCATTGTCTTTATGAATTAACGACATAAATTTATCTTTAAATTCACGCCATTGCGTAAAAGTCCCATCAAATGTGGGTAAATTGATTGTTGGTAAAGTTACTCTCACTCTTTCGGCATGCACGGGAGAAACAGTTTGATTAGTGTTAACACTTGCATTGGTGGAAGCATTTGAAACAGTTGATTGATTATCTTCAAGATTATACTTAGAGAGCATAACTTGACTTTTACTCAATAACATAAAATACTTATCTTGGAATTGTGATACTTCTGTACTATCAGTATCACTTTCGTCTTGAAGACAACCAATTTCATTCTGTATATTTAAAAATAAATCTAAAGCTGGTTCCAATTTTTCAACGCGTTTAGTAAGGTTTAGTCTGTCTACTTCTGACAATTCATTTTCATTAAGTGTACTCAAATAATTACTAAACAACGTTAATTGTGATTTCAGACCACCTTTCTTTCTAATAAGGTCATTTAGTGCTTGACTCATTTTGGATTATTTTAGAAAAATAGAATATGTAAACTTGATAGGAAACATGCAAGCAATAAATACCGCCAATTGTTGTTCTTCTTGGAATTTGCTCCCTTGTTGACTGATTGTGGTCGTCCAATATGTATCACTTCGATACGCTACTGCGTTCGCTGTTGACTTGGGCCGCTGTGCTGAATTGTAGTAGCTCAGCTCCTTTCTTGTTGTAAAACGACGTTGCGTGCGACGTTTGTTTGACTGGATGATTGGATAGCTTGATTTCGTGTATTTTCACTGATTTTTTGCTTATTTGACAGTATAAATAGTAAATTTATTACTATCCGGCAACGAAGGACCAATGTTTATGATGGAATGATCGTCTTCTTTTGTTGATGAGAATAAAACACTGAATACTTTTACTGATCTTTATTAACATGTGGCGTGCCTTACACTCTCAACAACACTGCCTGGCTAACACCAGTGCCAATCTCTAGATACTAAAAATTCCCTGTTTAGGGTAGGGTTGGTAACAATGTGGCGGCAGATACAATTAAACAAATAATGGAATGATTAAACAACAACACAAGATGTAAAAACCAAACTAAATATTTCTGTCTGACTTTGTTGCTTTCGTTGTTAATCGCCACTATCTTTGTATGCCAATAACGTTTAAGTGCCTGTACGGCCTGACATGCGCAAGATGATCAGACATAAATGATAGACAGAGACAGCGATATAATCTTAACTACGCTGTTGGCATAGTATCAGCCGTATATAACTTAGTAGGTATATGTTTATGGAATAGTAGTAGCAAAAGGTATGAGACCCACTTAAACCACATGTGGTATAGTATCAAGTCGGAATTAACCACAAATGGCATAATATGCAGTTTAGAAATAACAAAGGTCTATTAAACAATACACGTGGTTCAATAACAATCTGCAAGTCACAAAAACCGCATTAATAACAAATAATATTATAGCAGTTCGAATATAACCAAAGCTGCTAAACCAAAAGTGGTTATAGTTATTCTTCATCATCCGGTATGGTCTAGTGGCTAGGATACCTGGCTTTCACCCAGGAGGCTCGGGTTCGATTCCCGGTACCGGAATTTTTTGAATATCCCATAGAAATTGTTCCCTTTTCCCTTAATCCATAACAAAACAGAAACAACCGGTTCCATGGTGTAATGGTTAGCACTCTGGACTCTGAATCCAGCGATCCGAGTTCAAATCTCGGTGGGACCTGCTTTTGCTTCATTGCAAAATATACGTACAAATACTACCAAAAGAACCTCCCCGACGGGGAATCGAACCCCGGTCTCCCGCGTGACAGGATACTGACCACTATACCCACTATACTATCGAGGACTTGAATATAAATATGTAATTATGATTTATGATGGTCCAGCGATTCGAGTTCAAATCTCGGTGAGACCTATTTTTGCTGCATTGCAAAATATGCGCACAAAAACTAACAAGAATCATCCCCGACTGGGAAATGAACCCCGGTCTCCCGCGTGACATGTGACCACTATACTAGCGAGGACTTTAATGTATGTAATTATGATGATTGAGAAGACGAATAACACCTGACATTTTAACTAGTACGTAAGAAGTCCCATAGGATTGACAAAAAATCGATTCTGCAAGAATTCGAACCTGGAATCCTGGAACGATCTTGGAATCCGTAGTTTATCCCCATTTCAACCCCGAATGACTACTGCCGTTAAGACACAAATTGATAATTCCCGTCTCTGATGACATACGATATGCGTATAGATTTATACGAAACGTGCAAGAAAGAGATAGCTTATTTTGTGAACGTGGTGGATAGAATCGAGGATAGAATGTCGTAGATATGACGTCACTTCTATATATAGATTTGACGAGGAATTTGAAACGTCTATAGTAGTATATCTAATTTCAACTATCTAAATGGAATGCGTGGGCCGGGAATCGAACCCGGGCCGCCCGCGTGGCAGGCGAGCATTCTACCACTGGACCTCTGATGCTTCTTACTGACTGACTGACTCATTGAGATCGCAATTTATGTCGATCACGAGTAAACTCAAATAAGATAGTTCATAGTCCATAGATACTATAAATTTAAACCACGGTGTATAAATTATACGTGAGGTCACAAGAGACTGAAATCTGACTGATTGAGTGTGCAAGATGGCCGCCAAAGGGACCCACCTTTTAATTGGTAAATGGTGTCAGTGCCGGGAAAATGAGACAAGTAGTACTAACCCTTGATAAAAAATTGAAACAAAAATACAAAATTGACAGATTGGCGTTACAAGATCTTTTTGTGTAAATAGGGAGTCGTAATAAAACATTATTTATCTCCACGGGATTCTGTGTGTGAAAAGTATTTTGATAGTTAAAAATTAAGAATTAATAATTAGATCCGGATCCCGGTAAGGAGAAACATCTAGCGGTCAAATAACTGAACTAGCTCACTTAAGACGTCAATTTCACGAAATTCTTTTATATGGTCGTGCCATCACTTATATATAATACCCCGTGATTTAAACTAAACCGAATTGGTGGAAATCAACCAGGGCCGCCCGCATGGCAGGGAGGCTCTCCATTGAACCACTGATAATGTCAGCTATGGCTAAGATCAAATATGATCTGGAAAGGTACTACAACCGTGGTACTACAGATACGAACAAACAGGAGTGCATGGACTGGGAATCAAACCCCGGCCGCTTGTGTGCCAGGCAAGCATACTATCGGCCTATACGTCAAGGTCGTCGTATTTATTTTACTCTACAAAATATACTTGAACCCTGGATCCTTGGATTAAAAGTCCAATGCTCTACCGACTGGCCTAAATGGCAGATTTTTAAAAATTGTTAATCATGAACTACTATAGCTCCGCAATATACTCAGCTACTATACTACTATTTCTGTTGACCACACTTTTTCTGATCGTTTATAAATGTAGCCGAATTAGTTCATATACCTTAAGATGAGATCCACTAATAACTACCCACGAGTTTAGGATTCATTAGGCTTGTTTAGCATAACATTTTTATTCCATCGACTATAAGAAGAGGTCACATGGATATTTTCCAGGAATAACGCCTTCAAAATTTGTAATAAAGAATCTTTCGGGTAATCTAAGTTATCTCTAATTATGATGTCCTTTATTTGTTATTTTGTTTTCTGATCTGTTCTGAGAGCCTCCGTGGCGCAATGCGAGGTGCAATGACTAGCGCGTTCGGCTGTTAACCGAAAAGTTGGTGGTTCGAGCCACCCGGGAGCGATCTTTTAAAATCAGTTGGTAATGGGCTAGTTGCATGCATTTTTTTAATTAAATATATTTGAAGAAGAGATCAAAACTTGGGACTCGTATTTTTTATTTTGACAAAATTTTTATTTACAAGCCCAAAAAAATTATTTAAATATAAATATTCAATATGTGACGTAAAAACTAACCCAACCAATGAATGGTCGTTAAGCCATAGCAACGGCTGTACTAGTGAACGCCCCTAACAACGGCTTGCGCGGGAACGAGTTTGGCAAGCTGACAGATAAGATGTGTTTGACATTTGTACTTCGTACATGTTTTGATGCTGTAAAATATAAGTAAGTATTTGTGTTTTCATAAACTAAATAGTCTATATTTATAAAATAATGTATTGTTACTAAATTTTACGTGTATTTTTGACAAGCAAATGTCAAATTCAAACATTTGTTGGCTGACTCGCACGCTATCTACAGGTTACATTCTTAACTATGCTTCCCTACCTTCTGTTCACACAAATGACGTCACAGAAAATTTAATCTCAATTTACTAAAACACATATAATTTTTTTTAAATAAAATTTGTATTTTTACCAATGTTTTAGACCTAACATTATGTACATAGTGTTAAAAATCTAATTATCAGTACCATGCAAGTACCCCATTCTCTGAGTTATAGGCCGACTATAGGCCAAAGGTCAAATAGCTCGTCAAATAGAATATAATTAAATTATATTAAACCGAATGAAATGACAAGAGAATATTTTATAGCTATTAATATAAGAAGAATATTATGCGACTTATGGCCGTTTGCACCGGTTTCACTTAATTTTTAAGTACCCCTTATCCAAATAAGTAAATTGCGCCAATTTTTACGGTGCCCTTAAGTAACTACAGCTCCCCTTAAATTTAAGCTGAAGTTCAGGTGCCACTTAGAGGTACGCTTAACGTAAATACTGCATTTATAAAAGCCTTTAGAAATATAAAATATACGTATCTGCCTTTGCAGGTTCATGATGAATTTAGATTTATAATTTACATTTAAAATATGACCATATTTTATATTCTAAATCTAAATTTGTACATGCGTCCATTCATATCACATTATATTAAAGTGATCATAGTGAGTTGAAAAGAGACAATTGACACCATTGACACGTTGAAGTGACACTTAAATATTTTGACTTGTGGTTGTCGATTTGCTAAAATGAATATAAGAAATATGTATATAAGATTAAGATTAATATTATATGTAGGAAAATATAGATAAATATCACAAAGACAAAAATGTAATAAAGTAATTCGTTACAGGATAGAAGGTAATTATACTTGCTAACAGGTTTTATAAAACAAATTTCAAATAATAATTCTGTTAGCACTCACTCAGAACCCACAGAACATAACAAATGTCAAAAATAACCAGAATGTATCATTACTAAAGTGAAATATCCCTACGATTTCTTCTTGTTCTCACAGAAACGTTCCCTTTGCTAAGTATAAACTAAGGGGTACTGGTGCAAACCGATTAAGTTTAAGTTAACCTTAAATATTAAGTACCCCTTTGATAAGTAAAGCATTTAAGTGTAAGCGGTGCAAACGGCCATTATAATACCGAGGATGTTGCTAAGTGACTAGGTGGAACCGAGTCTCTTTAAACATCCAAGGGGGCTTAAATCGCATATATTCGCGTTATATTATAAGCTTAATCGTATCAATAACGACAACGATGTTAAAATAAATCAACAATTTTATTTGTCAATTAGTTAACTTTAACAATTCGCATACTATGGAAGGTTTTGATGTTATTATGGTTGTATTTCACATATTAAGTCCGTAACTAATGAATTATAAGTATCTAACGTATTAAAAGTAACTAACGTATTATGTTAATTATAATTATCAATAAATGTTGCATATTAAAAGGTAATAACAGTTGATGATACGATAAAGCAATTTAAGACTTGCTTCATGTGAACCATTGCAGCAAAATAGTCGCCGGGCAGATATTAGTCTGGTTTATGTAACGAATTTAGATTTACAATTTTAGATATACCTTTTCTGGTTCATGATGAATATAAGGAATTTATGATTCAGAATTTACATTTAAAATATGACCATATTTTATATTCTAAATCTGAGTTTGTAAGTGCGTCAAATCATATTATATTATTTTAAAATGATCCTAGTAGGGGAACGAAAAAGAGACAGTTGACAGTATGAGTTTGTTGTAATCTTAAAAATTTTGACGAGAAAACCGTTCCGTTCCAGGTATAAAACCGTGGGCTCGCCCGGGATTTGAACCCGTGACCTCTCGCACCCTAAGCGAGAATCCTCGCGAGAATCATACCCCTAGACCAACGAGCCGAGCAACAAGCCGATATATGAATAGCAAAAAGTGTTGCTATGGGTAGGGATTACGTAATTTTCATTATAGTATTGTATAACTTGATGTTTGGTTCTTGGAGTGTTCTTCACAATTTCGAGGACCGTACTAAAATATTTTTTTCATTTATTAAGTTAATCTTTTAGTACCTATAAACAAATAAAATAATTAACTATCCCTACCAATACCTGTGGATTAACTGTTATTTGTACTGTCATTTCGTAGGTAGAAACCTGAGTATTTAAACAAATATTATTTTCTTAACTCTTACAATATCATTATTGTTCTAATCTATTAAAACAGTATTTTAATCCGGTATACCTTCAAAAAATAATCTTGTGCTGTTCCTGCCATGTGGGCGGCCCGGGTTCGATTCCCGGCCGATGTAATCCTTTTAGCTTGTATTTATATTATAGTATCCAGATCATACTTGATCCTTGATCTCACAGGCACGGCTGCGAAAAATGCCAATGTTCAGTGGTAAAATACTCGCCTGCCACGCGTGCAGCACGGGTACGATTCCCGGCCGATGCACGCCTTTCACTTTGTACCTGTAATATCTGGATCATACTTGATCTCAAAGTCGCGGCCGCGGAAAAAGCCATCTAATCTCTGTAAGAAGCATCGTTGGTTCAGTGGTAGAATGCTCGCCTGCCACGCGGGCGGCCCGGGTTCGATTCTCGGCTTATACACTCCTTTTACTTTGTATCTATAGTATCTGGATCATCTTTGATCTGACAGTCGCGGCCGGCGGAAAGGTCATCTAATCTACATAAAAAGCATCGGTGGTTCAGTGCTCGGTTCAGTGGTAGGATGCTCGCCTGCCACACGGGCGGCCCGGGTTCGATTCCCGGCCGATGCACTCCTTTTACTTTGTATTTATAGTATAAGAATCATACTTGATCTTACAGTCGCGGCCGGCGATAAGGCCATCTATCTTAATAAGAAGCGAGATAAGAAGCATCGGTGGTTCAGTCACAGTATAAGGTATAGTCCAGTCAATCTGTAAAATTTGATGGAAAAAAATCGCAAAGTCAATTTTTTTTCATAAATCGTTAGAGGGGCATGCAAGGAGCTTAAAACTGAGTTGTCACCCCCCTGGCCCCCTGCAATTTTTGGGAAATCCAAAAACATTTTGGATTTGATTTTTCGCGAAAACGGTAGGTTGTAGAGAGAAATTTTGTTAACAAATATTGTTAAGGACAATATTATCTACAATTTATGTCATTGGGTCACTGCTCTACGACGAAAAGTGCAAAAAGTAGAGGGCGCCAAAGTTGCCAAAAATGACTTTTTTCACTTTTTCACCGCGAAAAATTGTTTTTTGATCTTTAGTGTAAATGGAAAAGTTGTAGAGCACAAAAAAACCTTCTAAAATGAGTATTCAACGTTTTCTCTACGATGAACGGTGACTGAGATATAACGCGGGAAAGGACGCATCGAAGGCCGCGCTATGGCGCTTGCTCTTAACAATAATTTTATACGCCAAGAAATATTGTGCATTTGATGGAAAAAAATCGCAAAGTCAATTTTTTTTCATAAATCGTTAGAGGGGCATGCAAAGAACTTAAAACTGAGTTGTCACCCCCCTGGCCCCCTGCAATTTTTGGGAAATCCAAAAACATTTTGGATTTGATTTTTCGCGAAAACGGTAGGTTGTAGAGAGAAATTTTTTTTAAAATATTGTTAAGGACAGTATTATCTACAATTTATGTCATTGGATTATACTGATCTACGACGAAAAGTGCAAAAAGTAGAGGGCGCCAAAGTTGCCAAAAATGACTTTTTTCACTTTTTCGCCGCGAAAAATTGTTTTTTCATCTTTAGTGTAAATGGAAAAGTTGTAGAGCACAAAAAAACTATCTAAAATGAGTATTCAACGTTTTCCCTACGATAAACGGTGACTGAGATATAACGCGGTAACTGTTTAAAATGGAAGTAATATTGAGAAAATGTTATGAAAATGAGTACCCTTATGTTTTTGAGGTCGAATAATTGTAATTTTTATTCAAAATTTTAAAAAACAAAATAACTGACATTGGAAAAAAAGGATCATCATAAGCCCGTTTTACATTACACCAAATCTTGAACAAGACATTTTTCATTTTTCAAATTGTGTAGTATCATACAGCAAATTGTGTGAAATATCGCATTGCTTCGTAAATTGTCTGAAAAAATAGATAAACGCAGCTCTAAAATTATTATTGTATGTGAACTGCACATAATCACAAACCAAATATTGTAGGAAGGTACATAAAAATGGCTCAGTATAAAACAGAGTTCATTTAAAACAAAGCAATTTATTGATCAATTTGTTGCGCAATTTCTTGTTCAATATTTTAGCGTAGTGTAAAACGGCCATTAGTGTAAATGAAATTTCATATTTTCCGAGTGATTTTTTTGTTACTCGTCATTTTTTTTCTTCTTTGGCGGTTCTTCGGCGGCGCCTGATTGTTGAACGACATGAGATGAGGTTGGCTTATTAGTGTAATCCTCATGACAGAGGCGGATCCAGGGGAGGGGTCATGGGTGTCATGACCTCCCCCCCTGAGCATGGACTTTTTTTAAATTTTGGCCTTAATAGTTAAGGTACACAATTTACGACAGCTCAATTTCTTGAACATATTAAATAGAAAATATAGAAAATGTGATTTAATGTTATTCCAAAGATGATTTGATGTGATTCCAAAGGTGATTTGATGTGATTTAATGTGATTCCAAAGATGACTTAATGTGATGTACTGTGATTATAAGAATTATTTAAAGCAGAAACATAATATGAGCAAATAAAAATGTTTTTTATGATGTAAATGGCGCCCTCTACTTTTTGCACTTTTCGTCGTAGAGCAGTGACCCAATGACATAAATTGTAGATAATACTGTCCTTAACAAAATTTCTCTCTACAACCTACCGTTTTCGCGAAAAATCAAATCCAAAATGTTTTTGGATTTCCCAAAAATTGCAGTGGGCCAGGGAGGTGACAACTCAGTTTTAAGCTACTTGCATGCCCCTCTGACGATTTATGAAAAAAAATAGACTTTGCGATTTTTTTCCATCAAATGCACAATATTTCTTGGCGTATAAAATTATTGTTAAGAGAAAGCGCCACAGCGCGGCCTTCGATGCGTCCTTTCCCGCGTTATATCTCAGTCACCGTTCATCGTAGGGAATACGTTGAAGGTTTTTTTATGCTCTACAACTTTTCCATTTACACTAAAGATAAAAAAACAATTTTTCGCGGTGAAAAAGTGAAAAAAGTCATTTTTGGCAACTTTGGCGGCCTTTACTTTTTGCACTTTTCGTCGTAGAGCAGTGACCCAATGACATAAATTGTAGATAATACTGTCCTTAACAATATTTGTTAACAAAATTTCTCTCTACAACCTACCGTTTTCGCGAAAAATAAAATCCAAAATGTTTTTGGATTTCCCAAAAATTGCAGGGGCCCAGGGGGGTGACAACTCAGTTTTAAGCTCCTTGCATGCCCCTCTAACAATTTATGAAAAAAAATTGACTTTGCGATTTTTTTCCACAAACGTCGAATTTTTGTTACAGATTGACTGGACTAGTAATCTCTTGAAGTAAAATTTTCCTCGCGCAGGCACGCGGCGCATATTGGGATTTAAAAGAACTAACCTCATCCGCGGCGAAATTGAAATGTACACTGACAGATAGAAATTTTGACACTTAACCTCATATTATGTATTTTTGATTGAAATGATATTAAAACAACCTCCAACCATTTATGTATTAATTTATTATTATTCTAGAGGAGATACACCATTTACAGGATAGAATAATATTACAGAAAATAAATGTATATATTTATTGAACGAGAAAAAAAGATTGATACAAATTTTCGGAACTCATAATTTTATGGAAATTATTTTTCTACTTTTTTAGGTAATAGACATTTGATTTTACTAATTTGCATTCTGTTATGAATATCAATAATGTGTAAGTGCCTACGTGACTAAAATTTACTTAGAAAAACCCATTTTAAAAATACATAAACACTAATCTACCAGTGGCGGCTATTCAGGTGAAGAAGGTGAAGGGTAACTTCACCTATTTTTTTCAGAAATATATTTTTTAAATTTATTTTCAACATTTTAATTAAATTATTTATATTTAAATAAAGTATCAAATGAACACACTAAAATTATTTCAAAATTATTTATACAACATCTAAAAAAACATTTACTGATCGTCCGCAACCCGCATTAAGTGAAGAGAAAATCTAACATTCAATTATGTCTTCACAGTTGCGCGCGCATTCTGTAGCTAGCATAGCATGTTGCCATGACAACGACGATTCTCCCACCACGCCAGCATACAAGAGGTGAAGAGTAAATTTCAAAGTCTTCACCGAACAGTTTACTTTATAGAGGAATTGTATAGCGCTGTTTCTTGGAATATATTTATTATTTTTAAAATTATATTTGTAAGTTTAATAAATATTTTTGTAAGTATAAACAAAAACTATTCATATTTTATTATAAATGCCTTGACTCTTATTCTCTTATAGATTGCAAATTTGTTTCTTTACAAAGAATCAAAATTACCATGACTTTGGAATAATGATCCTATTTGCTTAGTATTAGGGACATCATTCTCTAGATGGAGAGATGAGGATAAAAAAGATTTATTGAACAGTATATTTTTGTGCAATATATAAATAAAAAACGTTTATTGTAATTATTCACAGCACCACCCCCCCTCCTAACAATTTTTAAAAAAATAAATACTTCACCTATTATTTACCTCACGAGCCGCCACTGTAATCTACTTAAGTATAGTATTAGAGATATCTTTTCTCTGAAACTTCTAATAATATCGTTTACTTAAATTTAGGACATACAAAATGTATAATCTTATTAAAAGTGAAATGAGATTAAATGGATGACTACCTGTGTTTTTAACTCATTAGCAGTGAAACTGGAAATTTTTCAAATAAGATTAAGATTAATTTTGGTTTTGCTGCGTGTTTATTTGACAAAAATATAGTTGAAAATAATTTTTTTTGATATTTATTGTTGTAATAATATTAATAAATGCATATTCATAAAAAATAGACAAAAATATAATTGTATTACACATATACTTATATAGAAATTCATATTATAACTAACATTACATTATTTTCTAATAAGATCATATGCCACTGGCTGCTTCCAATTAGAGTGAACTCCTCTAGCCATTAATACCAATGCATTAGTTGCGGGAACATATAATTTTTCTGCTGATTCATGAAAGCCGAGTACCTCATCCCTCTGCCTATTATAAAATAAAAATGTTTTTAAAGACATTTCATCTACACATAAAACACTTAAAGAAAATTGCTTAAAGTTCTCTGTATACCTGTGACCATGAGCCTTCTTCTTAGATAACTCCAGCTGCATTTTAAACAAATTTGTTGTACCCTCATTAAATCTCCTTTCACAAAATTTAATAAATTCGCGTGCTACTATTTCCTGAGACTCTTTATTTTCTGTTCGTCTTATTACTTGTTTTAAATTTTTAATCTGCTCATGCAAACGAGTTTCCCTTGGAATATTAGTGGACAATATTGCTGAAGTTTGTGAAGACTTTTCAGCTGTGTGGTGTTCTTCAGCATTTACAATATATTCATCAATTATTATATTATTAACATTACCTCCTGCAAATGAAGTAGATGCTACAGCTTCCTCGATAACAGCTCCATGCTGTTCATCAGCCACAGCATCTTGTTCTTCAGCTTCATCTCTTAGAAATAAAGTAGGGACTGCGTCATTGGTGAGTCTATTTCTTTTTTCAGTTTTAAAATAACAAACTTCGAAATGTAGTTGACACACTCTTGCATTTTTCACCAGAACACCTGAACCAATAATGGCAAATCCATTCCCGGCGCCTACAATAGAAACAATAGACTTGTTTAGTGGTTACGTCACACTGGTTCCAAACTGGTTCGTTGCTAAGACCGTTGCTATGCAAGTCGGTAAAACAGGCTGGTTTGACGTTTGCCGTTTGACAATAACTGCGTCTTTAAATTTATTTTGAGATTTAAAGTGGCTTAAAAACACGTAATAAAGTTTAGTTCGGTAATAAATTATTTTATAAATGATTTTTGATTGTCAAACCAAACTGTTTTATCAACTAGCATAGCAACTACCTTAGCAACGAGTGGCCATTTTCTTGTTTGGAACCAGAAAGTGACGTCACACTAAACAAGTCTATTACATATCAATTTACTTAATATTTACTATACGCTTGACCCGTAGCGCCTGACGTGACACCTCGTGGTAAAATTCGTAATTTATGTGCTGAGAGCTGTCAATTGCAGTATATTGACTATAGTAAGAAATAATAGTTTTCTGTACTTTATATCTACAATTTAGCGAATATGAATGAAAGACAGTGAGGAAAAAGCGTTAGGAAGGTGTGTTGTGTTCCTGATTGTCCTAATAACCAGCGTTACAATTGCGAAATTAAGTTTTATTCATTTCCGAATCGCAACTATGAAACGGAGCGAAAGAAAATTAGGATATTTTGTGTTCGAAGGCAGGGATAAGCAAATTTCACTGTATTCTACATTCTTATATTTTATTGTAGTTATTGTATTTTGTGAAGTAATAAGCTATATGTGTTAAATTACACTTTCGGAGCCGATACAACTTCGATTGTAGATCCTTTGTGGTATTTATCTAACTGTACTTGTGGAGGTCGATTCCAAATCATGGACTGGCCAGTCTTGTTAGAAGGAAAATTCAAATAGCTAGGACCCTGGGCTGCGCGAGAAGGCAGAGCTTGTCATGTACTGTCCGTTTTACAAAAGCGGAGCTAGCGAGTATATGCTGCGCTGCACTTCACTTAATTTTCAAAGAAAACTAAAATATAACTCAATCACAATCAATTACAAAATTCACAGGGTTACACGAAGCAAAACACTACGAATGTCAACATGAGAATAACAGATATTGAAGCTGATGTTTAGTAGAACAGACAGTAGCGTAGTTTCCTCTTGTTTATCATTTATGTTTCTCTCTAAGACGAGAATTCGTACTTCGCACAGGGTTCTAGCTATTTGAATTTTACTTCTATAATACTTATACTTATAGAACATGTATTCTCCAAATTAACATACAGACAAAAAAATAGCTGCAGCATGTTTACAGTATCCCTTTCCACATTTGCAGTTGCAGTCAGTAGGTATCAATTACTTCTCTATTTGAATTTAACTAAGAAATACATAATTTTTAATTATTAAATTTTTTTCAAATCGAAAAAAGTACCAAGATAACGCAGTTTCCAACTATTTATTTGAGAATGATTACTCTTATAAGTACCTACCTCAATTAATGGCTTATAAACATTTGTGTTTTTCTTATTACTATTCGCACCAGGTGTTTCTCGCAGAACAGTGCCAGAAATTCTTCTAAAATATGAATTTTTAATTTCTTTTACATCGCTGACATGATAACTGTCAACCAGTTTTCTCCTTTATTTAAAGTTTTATTTCTAAATATATCAATTTTAACTGGTTGAAAACCGCAAGTTACAATGTAAGAAGTCATTATATCTAGTTATGATACCTGCGTTTTATAATAAAATTAATTTTTATTCGTAAACGTCAATTTACTTTTTGAATTTTCTCAGCCAACTTTTGCCGAGCGCGGCCGCTAGAGCGGCGTTCGCGTCGTTCTGAGAGGAACGGGTCAAGCGTATTGGTTAGAAATAGAAAAATGTTAAATCTTAACATTATTTTCAACAATCAAAGCTTTTATTTACATCAATATTATTGGACCCTTCAAATCTATTCATATTTGTTTATAACAGTAATTAGTAAGAGTAACACACTACAAGGAACAAACAGGTAATTGAAAAAAGAACGATTAACGCAATAAAGCTTATTTGTACAGACAAAAATTAGTAAATATTTGTAAATAAACTTACCTCACTTCGTCAGTAGGCAAACAAAATACACTAATGTCTTTGGAGTATACGCTTGTACAAAATGGAACACAACACTTCTTCCCACTCATGATAATTATCAGTAAATGTAAACACCACTGTAATCACTAGTAAAAACAAGACAATGTTCAACAATGACCAACGACCAAGTGCAAATTGCTGTGATCTGTGATGTTCGAAAATGATGTGGCCCGCGCGGTGTCGCTTGTCAATGTGTTTCGCTTTTCTGCCGTCCTGCGACCCTGCGCCGCGTACCTGCGCGAGGAAAATTTTCCTTCACCAATTTCGCGGAGTGAGACTACTGTAGCTCAGGTGCGTGAACTTGGCATAACAAGTGCAAGTGCAAATTCTAAAACTTGGCAGATAATTTGCACCCAATTCGCACCAATTTGCACCCTAATAATTATTACTTTATCTTATTTTGTTTAAGAGTTATTAACAATTAAATTATTTTTATGCCAACTTCACACCAGCACAATAAGTAATGCATAATTTAAAAAAATATATGCCAAAAATTTGCACCCAATTTGCACCAATTTGCACTCACATAAAAATTTATTTATTACTTATAACAAGAAAGTTATAAACAAATACATATTTTTTTGCCAGCAATACAAGTATGACCAAATTGAAAAATTTTTTTACGAAAAATTAGCACCCTAACACGTCAAAATTGCACCCTAAAAATAATTTACTATATATAATTATTTCATGCCTAAATTAATAATTAATTTAAAAAACTACTACTTACGCGCTATATCAAACATAGAACAAAACTGATTATACCGAAGTTCAACTTGAGAGGTAATTTTATGGGTGCAAATTATAAAATGCGCAAATTCTTATTCTTAGACATGTAAATAAATTTGCACCTTATAAACAATAACAAAATTGCAGTCGGTTGTCAAGTGGTAAATAATTATTTGTGAAACAACTCCAGAAAATCGTATGTGTGTACGAATAAAGTTCAAATTGATAGGTAATTTTATGGGTGCAAATTATGAAATTTGTAAATTCTTATTCTTCGACATGTAAACAAATTTGCACCCTATAAACAATAACAAAATTGCAATCGGTTGTCAGGTGGTAAATAATTATTTGTGAAACAATTCCAGAAAATCGTATGTGTGTACGAATAAAGTTCAAATTGATAGGTAATTTTATGGGTGCAAATTATGAAATTTGTAAATTCTTATTCTTCGACATGTAAACAAATTTGCACCCTATAAACAATAACAAAATTACAATCGGTTGTCAGGTGTCAGGTGGTAAATAATTATTTGTGAAACAACTGCATAAAATCGTATGTGTGTACGAATAAAGTTCAATTTGATTGGTAATTTTGTGGGTGCAAATTATGACATTTGTAAATTCTTATTCTTAGACATGTAAACAAATTTGCACCCTATAAACAATAACAAAATTGCAATCGGTTGTCAGGTGGTAAATAATTATTTGTGGATCATCTCCAGAAAATCGTATGTGTGTAAAAATAAAATAAAATACAAATTGCTAGGTAATATTTTGGGTGCATATTATTATTCTTATACATAATGTATACAAATTGTCACCCTTAAAATAACAAAATTATTGTGAATAAATAAACATTCGTTATTTACAAAAATAATTAAAATTCTATATGGAGTATGGTATCAAATTAAAGCTCTAGGAAAAAAGAGTCTCGTAATAAAGTCAAAAAGTTAATTAAAAATAAACGATTATTATTAATTGTTTTTCCTGATCATTCCAATATTTTATAATATTTTGTATTTTTGTAATCAACTGATATACTTACTTTGAATTGTAACACAGTTTATTTTATTTGTTGACCACAAACAAGATATTCTTGTCATCAACACAAATAAATAAATTGATTACAACAGTTAACCCAACACAATCATGTTTCACAAATTATTATTTACTATCTGACAACAGATTGCAATTTTTTAATTTTTTATAGGGTGCAAATTTGTTTACATGTCTAGGAATAAGATATTGCAGATTTCATAATTTGCACCCATAAAATTCCTTATCAATTTGATCGTTATTCTTGCAATCATACGAGTTGTTTCACAAATTATTATGACAATCGATTGCAATTTTGTTACTGTTTATAGGGTGCAAATTTGTTTACATGTCGAAGATTAAGAATATACAAATTTTATAATTTGCACCCATAAAATTACCTATCAATTTTGAACTTTATTGGTACATACATACGATTTTCTGGAGTTGTTTCACAAATAATTATTTACCACCTGACAACCAATTGCAATTTTGTTATTGTTTATAGGGTGCAAATTTGTTTACATGTCGAAGATTAAGAATATACAAATTTTATAATTTGCACCCATAAAATTACCTATCAATTTGAACTTTATTGGTAAATACATACGATTTTCTGGAGTTGTTTCACAAATAATGATTTACCACCTGACAACCAATTGCAATTTTGTTATTGTTTATAGGGTGCAAATTTGTTTACATGTCGAAGATTAAGAATATACAAATTTTATAATTTGCACCCATAAAATTACCTATCAATTTGAACTTTATTGGTAAATACATACGATTTTCTGGAGTTGTTTCACAAATAATGATTTACCACCTGACAACCAATTGCAATTTTGTTATTGTTTATAGGGTGCAAATTTGTTTACATGTCGAAGATTAAGAATATACAAATTTTATAATTTGCACCCATAAAATTACCTATCAATTTGAACTTTATTGGTACATACATACGATTTTCTGGAGTTGTTTCATAAATAATTATTTACCACCTGACAACCAATTGCAATTTTGTTATTGTTTATAAGGTGCAAATTTGTTTACATGTCTAAGAATAAGAATTTACAAATGTCATAATTTGCACCTAGTGTTGCCATGAGACGAGACGAGACGAGATAATTACCTGTCTCGTCTCGTCTCGAAATACCGAGATAAAAACTTGCCGAGACGAGACGAGATACGGCCGAGACGAGACGAGACTCTCTTTGTCTCGTCTCGTCTCGTTTTATCTCGTTTTTAAAGATCTAAATATTTTATTGAACAATATACATTCATACATACATAAATTCACGCTATTTGAACAATATAATAATATCTAAACTCGTAAAGATAACTCGATTATAATAAGTTTGAGCCGGTTTTTAAGAATAATAATCATGTTTGGTACAAAAGTTTAATTCACTGCCACTAGATGTCTTTGGGACTGGTTCGCGGTGTCTCAAATTCAATTTTTGTGCTTCCCCTTCATGTCTATGTTGTTACAAGTGTAGGTACCTTCACAACAATTTGCTACTGTACTTCTCGTAAATAAACATTTAATATTCATAATTTGCATATGAAAAAAATACGTACCTAGGTATATTATATGTGTCGCACTAATTGTTGTATAAGCCTAGGCATTACAATAATTTTATTGCCTAGGCGCCAAAAGTTACACTTCACAGACTGCCAGCTGTCAATAAGATAGCACTTTGTCAATCTGCGAAAGCTTATTTTTTTACAATAATAATCCAAATTAAAACAAATATAATTCTGCATTTTATTTTAGTGTTTACCTTTCAAACAAACTTAAATTTGCTTCAGTTCTCCAACATTTTTTGTATTAAAAAAATAAATTATTTGCAGAAACAAAATCTTATACTTTTGCTTGCTTGCAAGTTCCAGTACGTAAGCACATGTCTAATATAGCACATACATACATTATGGATCTAGCACATTCAAATACATGGACATCTAATTAATCTACTTAATTTATTATCATAATCGAGACATTCGAGACGTCTCGTCCTCTCGTCTCGTCTCGACCCTATCTCGGCTTCTTTTATCTCGTCTCGTCTCGTCTCGAAAATCGAGATAAAATATCGCCGAGACCGAGATAAACAGTAAGGCGAGACGAGACGAGAAATCTCGTTTGTCTCGTTTCGTGCGCAACACTATTTGCACCCACAAAATTACCAATCAAATTGAACTTTATTCGTACACACATACGATTTTATGCAGTTGTTTCACAAATAATTATTTACCACCTGACACCTGACAACCGATTGTAATTTTGTTATTGTTTATAGAGTGCAAATTTGTTTACATGTCGAAGAATAAGAATTTACAAATTTCATAATTTGCACCCATAAAATTACCTATCAATTTGAACTTTATTCGTACACACATACGATTTTCTGGAATTGTTTCACAAATAATTATTTACCACCTGACAACCGATTGCAATTTTGTTATTGTTTATAGGGTGCAAATTTGTTTACATGTCGAAGAATAAGAATTTACAAATTTCATAATTTGCACCCATAAAATTACCTATCAATTTGAACTTTATTCGTACACACATACGATTTTCTGGAGTTGTTTCACAAATAATTATTTACCACTTGACAACCGACTGCAATTTTGTTATTGTTTATGGGGTGCAAATTTATTTACATGTCTAAGAATAAGAATTTGCGCATTTTATAATTTGCACCCATAAAATTACCTCTCAAGTTGAACTTCGGTATAATCAGTTTTGTTCTATGTTTGATATAGCGCGTAAGTAGTAGTTTTTTAAATTAATTATTAATTTCGGCATGAAATAATTATATATAGTAAATTATTTTTAGGGTGCAATTTTGACGTGTTAGGGTGCTAATTTTTCGTAAAAAATTTTTCAATTTGGTCATACTTGTATTGCTGGCAAAAAAATATGTATTTGTTATAACTTTTTTGTTATAAGTAATAAATAAATTTTTATGTGAGTGCAAATTGGTGCAAATTGGGTGCAAATTTTTGGCATATATTTTTTAAATTATGCATTACTTATTGTGCTGGTGTGAAGTTGGCATAAAAATAATTTAATTGTTAATAACTCTTAAACAAAATAAGATAAAGTAATAATTATAAGGGTGCAAATTGGTGCGAATTGGGTGCAAATTATCTGCCAAGTTTTAGAATTTGCACTTGCACTTGTTATGCCAAGTTCACGCACCTCTGTAGCTCCTATTATACTGTGGTTCAGTGGTAGAATCAAGGTCAAAGAACAGGGCCGGATTTAGACTTCTTGTGGCCCTAAGCTATAAAATATTTGAGACCCCTTTATCTTTTTTTGTAAAATAACTCTCCACTTTAGTTAATTTTGCTTTTTGAGCTACGTTTCATTGTTAATCTAAATAAATAATATTAAATTTATAAAATAAAAAATATAGTTCATGTGTCCTTACAATTTTTATTAAATCACCAGCACTCTTATAGAAATATGTTATCTGTTAAACTAAATTATTAATAACTGAAAAATAGATCTAATAAAAACTGCACACCAGCCAAAGGCCCAAAGGCGGGTATTCATTCGAACTGCCTCGAATGGTTCGGTCTCGCCTTGCCTCGTTCCCGTTCGTACTCAGTTTAACAATATTTCTAAGAAAATTCATTGTTGAAATTTCTTCCGAAAACTCCGGTTAAAGTTCCAGTAATAACTTTGTGATGTAACAAAGTTTTCTTGTATAACAATAACAACGAATTAATAATTCATAGAATTATTATAATATTGAATAACACCAAATGTATCAACAAAATGAATCGTTGAGTTGATTTGACAGTTTTTGTTAGGGAATAAATTATAAAAATAATTTAATAAATAATTTTGAATGATCGTCTCCGCGGCCCGATGCCCCCCATAATGTGAGGCCCTAAGCTAAAGCTTGTCTAGCTTATACCTAAATCCGGCCCTGTCAAAGAAGATTAGGTTTATCAACTAATAAGATTTTGCCAGTCAACGCCATATACGCCAACACGACATCAGCTGGCGCGACCCGAGCGCCGCTCTGGCGGCGGCGCGCGACAATAGGTCACTGGCAGATTTAAATCTGGCATTAGCGCCGGGCTGCAAAATCTGCTTATAAAATACGTCGTAATGTCGATTATTTTGAGATGTGGGTTCAGACCGGTAAATTTGTCGATTTTCCGACGGATGAGCTTGAGTAAAGAGAAAAACCTCGTGGAAAGTCATCATGTTTCAGATGTGCACGAAATAAAAACGGACAGTTCCAGCAAAATTAAAGGAACTCTTTTGCGAGAAACTCCTGGTGCATTGAGCACTAGGACAAAAACCAACCTTTATAAGCCGTCGATAGAGATACGTATAAAAATAATAAAATGTTAACAATTATTAAAAACTGTCTGAACAGATAATGACTAATCGAACGAAAATGGAAAAGCCGTTATGTACGTAAATATTCAATTACGATTTGCGATAATAATAAATGAGTAAGGTTTTGATCATAAATATGTAGTATATTAGTACCTAGTAAATGATAATGAGTCGTATCTTTTTTTTAGTGGTATCTAGTATAGTATTTTCTAGCAACTATTGGTTTTCTAATGCTTCTTAATTAATCTTAGAAGCACAGAGTGGTCAAGAAATAAAGTAGTCCCTGCAAACAAGTAGTACTATTAACGTATAATGTTAACCACAACTCAGTTTCAATTTTTAATCTTACAATATCATATCTAAACACCAAAAATCATTACAATAAATATTTTTCTAGATTGTGCTTAAAGTATCAAAAACAAGTCTGTGCTTCTAGGGTAGGGTCACATAAGTTTGCCAGATGCAATAATTGAGTATTAAAATTAAATTGCAATTTCCCGACGAGCTACAGCTGCTGATGTCCCTGGCTTCCATGGGAATATCGTAGGATTGTAGTTTTCTTTTTTGCCCCCAACAAAATGTTTACTACAAATTGTGGAGTACTTCGATGGAACCCAGGCCACCCAGGCATCTTTTCCAGTTCTATAGAAAACAATTTGTTTTTAATAAATAATATTTAAAACGTTTAATTTATTAATTATAAGTTTACAATTACAGACTTCGGTTATAATTTACATATTTATTTAACTAATTGTACGTCATATTTCATGTATCCTATATCTTTTACATTTTATTCAAGTGTAGGTTATTAGAAATTATGTGAATTAGACATTACATTAATTATGTAGTAATATATATTTATTTACAAATTAAATTAGCTTAAGAAAATGATAATTAATGTTTTAAATCACTTACGACGCTCGTCGAACGCGAGCAATCCAAAGCTCCTACCGTTTAACCTCCCAATCTCGGCTCGGAAATCGGTAAAATGACACTTTTGGCTCGTCGAACTGCGTGCTACGACACCCAGGAACATAACAGAGCTGTCCCGTGAGTCGCGATTTGGCCGAGACACTCATTTCGCGACGTTTTTGATGTAAACGCGATTCTATATAAACTCGCATGCACCGCCGTGCAATGTGTCAGTGACGTATTGTTGACAATGGCCGCTAGGTGTAGTGGCAGTTGATGTCGGGTTGGCGTATTCTCCGTTGGGCGGCGCTGGTGTATCACTGGAGGCAGCAGGAGGGAGCGGACTGGCTATATAAGCGTCCGGTGCAATCACCAAACCGGTTTGATAGTCCTAATTCGCCCCCTGGCTTATATAGAGTTTCAATGAATAACATAAATGTTTTAAAAGGTAAAACAAGATTATTACTAAACGTCAGAATTTACACATCAACAACTTATTTACACTACACAATACAATGTAAACATGCGGTGATAGAAATATCATCAAGGATAGTAAGGTGCAAATATGTATATCGTGATAAATGATTTATATTATCAGTGTAATGTGTGTTTGAAAATAATGGACGAAACTTTAATTGATTTCAATGTTTTTGACGTATTTCTTTATTTTTCAAAAGGATTTGACAACTTATTAGACATTTCTTTGAATAGAAGAATAAATTCATGGTTCCAATTAATGTATTTTTATTATAATCTTTTACATTACCGTTATAGTATTATTAGCAAAACATTGTTCAAGCACTGTCTCATGTCCTCGATAGTATAGTGGTCAGTATCCCCGCCTGTCACGCAAGAGACCAGGGTTCGATTCCCCGTCGGGGAGACTTTTTGATTTAAGCTCTATTGTGATAATAATATGTTGAAAAAGTGTCTTCGGCATATTACAAATTGTACTCTTACTATTGCACCTACACTGTTCAAATTTTATATGTGTATAAATAAAAGATGTATCTAGAGTGCGTAGAAGCTGAAATCCGGTTATTGTTAATAGATTTCTTAATAAAAATTAAAGAATATGACTGATTTCAGTAATATTTACTCTTACAATTTCTTTAGTTCTATATTTAAAATTAGTAAAATATTTTCTAAGCACTCTTAAGAATCACAAAACTGAAGTGTTTCAACAACAACAAAGTTGATACGTTTATAAACAAACTAGTAATTTGTCATTTAGAATTGTGAATATTTGCTACACTTTCATATACAGAGATGTCGCTAGTTGCACAACAACCCCGTACCAACCACTACGCTGTATCGCTGTGCGTATGCGATTGCTGTCTTTCGAAACTTGCTGGTTTGCTGCGGATTGAAATTTAAAAGATTTGTAGTTTTGTGGATGTGAAAATTATATTTAAAAAATTTGTTTGGCGAAAAGTAATAGAATTTTAAACCGAAAACCATAGTTATCAACACGACGAAAGTCAAAAAAAAATCTGACGTGGCCATCACAAGACCTCCCGCTATACCTACTTTATTCTTTTTACTTATTACCTATACAAATATATTAATATATTACCTACTATTATTATTGCTACTACTCACAAAGTCACAAATATAATTTAGTCATTTTATTTACACTGGCGAAGAAGATATAAACGATATTTTACTATTGGCACTGTCACTGTCATGTCATAATCATTTAAATTTTTCGTAGTAACAAATGTTAAACGATCATGGAGTACAAGATACCGAAATACTAAATTATAAATTAAACTTTAATTATTCTAAAGGTGGATTCATGCAGCCATTTACATTTAATTTTCATTTAATTTAATTTAAAAGATAACTATGGTAACAATGTCGCATTTGAAAACATAAATGAGAATGGTGCATGAATGCCTCCATTGAGTTACACACATTTATCTTTTAAATTAAATTAAATTAAAATTAAATGAAAATTAAATGTAAATGTAAATGGCTGCATGAATCCACCTTTAAATGATAGCAGATACAGAAAAATTTATAAAATACCGATTGTAGATAATAATCACATAATCTTTCATTTAAAATTTAAAAAATTGTCTTTATTTTGTACTTAATGTTAAAAATTGGTTTTATACGTTCATTTTCAGTAGATAAAGTATTACTTTAACATCGAGGGTAGATAAAATAAAATTTGAGTAGATAAAGTAAAATTTGAGTAGATAAAGTAAAATTTGAGTAGATAAAGTAAAATTTGAGTAGATAAAATAAAATTTAAGTAAAATAAGAATATTTTTACACAAATTAACATTAAGTACAAAATAAAATAATATATTGTACACGACGATAAAGAGTCTTTATCGACACGTGAAAGATAGCCCACTCGTTCCTTCGTCACTCGTGAACTAACATCTTTCACTTTTCGATAAATGATCTCTTTATCGTCTTGTATAATAAATTACTATTAATTAATTATTTATCGAAATATTTTTAAAAAGTACTACTTCCGGTTTATGAATTGGTACCTATCAAAATTTACTGGGCTCTTAAGATTCGTATTTAAATCTTAAATATAAAATTTGGTTGTAAAATTTTTGTAACTTTTTGAGTTATAGAAAACGGAAAAAATGTTACATATACAACCTAACATACACACACACACAGACATCATCTCAAAAATACTTTATTCGTATTCTATGGATCCTAAAACGTGCTTATCTCTTAAAATCTCACACTCGAAAATTTTGACCCATCACAATACCTCCCTTATAGAATATGAGGCGGGAGGTAAAAAAGCCCCGACATGCATAGCATACTCCCTAAGAAATAAAAATATAAATAATATTGAAAACACTATGATTATTTAAGGGAAACTGAACATGAGCATCAGACTAAGTATGTGTACTATCTGATATAAATATTGTATAATAATTGTTATCTATAATTTTTAAATTTATACACTACCTATAATGTTTTAGTTCAACTATATTTGATAACCAAAAAATTGATACTGACCATGCGATTTCAATGCCAAATGTGAATTTAACCAACAATGAAATTATCGTAGAATCTACAAATAAAAGGTATAATATAATTTTAACAATTCGTCATAACGATCACTCAGAAAAGGGTTGTTTCTACTGAAAAATTATAAAGAAATTGTTATGTGTAATTTTTTAACATACAGGGTGAGTCATCGAAATGCCCGTCGTCGATATCTCCCTTGTCGTTAAAAATACAGCATACATTTTTAACAGAATTTTTCGTCTACTCAAGGAGTATAAGTTAAAATTATTTTCACATATACAGGATGTTACATAACGACTTGGCAATAATTGTTCGTCGTTTTTTAAATGAAACACCCTATATATTTTTATATATTTTGAATTGTATTTTACTTACCTATACGAACATATAAATTTCATTTTAGTTTTCCGCGGCGTTGCCAAGTTATTCAATTTTTTCTCTAAAAAAATCCGAATACACGTATTGCTTTATAAAGGCGTACTGAAGTTATTTTAATACTAAAAATTATGAATTTTTTTTTCTGTACAACTGTAACTATACTCTTTGTTCTGACATAACTTTTTTTTAATGTTCTTATACAGGGTGTTCAGTACAGATAATCAAATTTACTCAATTTCAAATGGCTATAACTCGTCATTTTCAAATGGAACACCCTATATTTTATTATTCTGTTGTGTGTATTTTTGCATCTTCTTATGTTATAAAAGGTGTCCTATGCCTAAAAACATTAATTTAATTAATTTCGAAATTAATGTTTTTAGGCATGGGACACCTTTTATAACATAAGAAGATGCAAAAATACACACAACAGAATAATAAAATATAGGGTGTTCCATTTGAAAATGACGAGTTATAGCCATTTGAAATTGAGTAAATTTGATTCTCTGTACTGAACACCCTGTATAAGAACATTAAAAAAAAGTTATGTCAGAACAAAGAGTATAGTTACAGTTGTACAGAAAAAAAAAATCATAATTTTTAGTATTAAAATAACTTCAGTACGCCTTTATAAAGCAATACGTGTATTCGGCTTTTTTTAGAGAAAAAATTGAATAACTTGGCAACGCCGCGGAAAACTAAAATGAAATTTATATGTTCGTATAGGTAAGTAAAATACAATTTAAAATATATAAAAATATATAGGGTGTTTCATTTAAAAAACGACGAACAATTATTGCCAAGTCGTTATGTAACACCCTGTATATGTGAAAATAATTTTAACTAATGCTCCTTGAGTAGACGAAAAATTCTGTTAAAAAATTGATGCTGTATTTTCAACGACAAGGGAGATATCGACGACGGGCATTTCGATGACTCACCCTGTATAAGTATAATATTTTAGTTCAGCTGTATCTGATATCCCAACAATGGATACTGACAATGCGATATCAATGCCCAATGGGAATGTAAACAACAATGAAATTATCGTAGAGTCTATAATTAAAAAGTAATAAACATAATAATTATAACAACTCGTCATAACGTCATAATTATTATAAACCAATATATTGTTATGTGTAATTTTTAAATTTATATACAGGGTTAAAAACAAAAAGCAGGCCATAGGCGTTTTAACATGGGAAATCGGTTTTTCATTGCATAAAAGTGACCACTTAATTTTAGACAAAAATACTCCAAATAAAAAAAAATTAATATTTCTGACAGTTAAAACAGCATTCATTTGTTTGTAATTTTGTTTCAATTCCATGGCTGTCACTACAAATGAGCAATTGTTATAAAATAAAATAATAAGAATGTTTCAGTTTATAACCGCGTGAAATAAAATTTGGAGTATTAACCTATGTGAGTACCTATGTCTAAGATAAAAAATTAAGATAATTCAGGCACTACTCTTATGCTAAATATAGTGAAAAAAGGACCTCGCTATATATTACAAACTAAGATCTTGTTATTATACATATACGGTTCATATTTTATATAAAGATAGTTAAAAGATGTCTGAGAAATTATATTTTTAAATTACTTAATAGTCTTTTAGTAATTAATTAGTAAAAATGATCTATTTGGTCGATTTTTTACAATTTTTTTCGTCAGTTGTATAATCTTTTTGACATAAAATATTTTCTTACCACTCTTATACGAACAATGGAAGAAATCGACAATTTAAAACAAAATTAATAAATAGCCTTGTTGACTGCAATAATATTGCTGCAATTTGCAATAGAATCAGAATTTACGATTCTGGCTATATTGCTCAATATAAAAATCTGAAATTTACCATGTGTAGGTACCTAATAACTAACGAAGCATCGAAAAATTCATACAATACATTGTTGCGACAACAATTAGAGAAAATAAGAATTAATTTAAGCATTTTAATATTACAAATTATGGCCTTATTAATGCACTAGTTATTAATTTTGTTTTAAATAGTCGATTTCTTGCATTGTTCGTAAGAGTGCAAGAAAATATTTTTTGTCAAAAAAATTACACAACGAAAAAAATAGTAAAAAATCGGCCAAATAGACTATTTTTATTAATTAATTACTAAAAGATTATTAAGTATTTCAAAAATATAATTTCTCCAGCACTATCGAGTCATCTTTTAACTATTTTTATATAAAATATGAACCGTGTATGTGTAATAACTAATAACAAGAGCTCAATTTGTAATATAGCTAGGTCACTTTTTCAATATATTTCTAAAAGAAAGAGTGTCAGTTCCCTCTCGCTGTTATATCAATACTGACAAACTTGCTGACAAATATTTCGTTAGATTCTCTAAGCACCACCCAACTTTCACTTGATACGCTGACCCATAACTGCCTACTTGCTACCTCGCCCTTGTTCCCTCAAAAACCTTGGATGGTCATGACTAACAAGTGTTGAGCCTTAACGTACAATTGTAGCAAAAATAAACCTTTGTGTCGAGATTTGAAACTGGGATTTCTCGCTCTCAAAGGCGAAAGGCGAACCCTAAGATCGAATAATACCTACTCTTAGTATCGCCAGGTATCTCCTATGTCAATATGGTAATATCGAGGTAATATTGGGTAATGTTTGCTACTGACTCGATTATTGATTGTATTGATTTATTATCTTGATCTATAAATGTTAATTACAAACCATGGGGTCGTCCGGGTTTTGAACCCGAGACCTCTCGCACCCTAAGCGAGAATTGTACCCCTAGAGCCTAGACCAACGAGCCAACGGGAGCCAATATAAGTAGTATGGTCATTTACCCTGATCGACAAAGAAAATTTCTGTTCACATACCACTCAGAATTGAAGGTAACTTCCTGATGTCCTTCTTTTAAAAAAATGAGGACTAATTATCTCTACTATCACTTCGTGGCAATATATCCTACTTCTTAAAAAAATGAAATTATCCACAACGTAATCGATTTTCGGTTAACGATGAGGAATTTGGAACCGAGTGTGGAACGCTCGCTGGTCAGCGGCAATAGAAAACGGGAAAAGCGTGCTGCATGCTGATTCGATCATATCAGAAAATAGTATATTAAAGAACAAGTTTTATAAGACATGATTTGTTCGCACGCGTCCAAATTTAGTAAGACAAACATAAAATAAAGGATGTGCGAAAAAGTCTTATAAAATGAGTTTTATATACGATATTTTCCTATTTTGTGTCATTCTAATATTAAAACTTAAATTAAACTCTCATAATATACACCAACTTGATTTAGGAAAATTTATGTGTGTAACATTTTAGTTGATGACATTAATATTGCTAATTGTTTAACTGTCACTGTTACTGTAAAAGTATAATAGTTATTTATATTACAAGTGTGATAAGAGCACTGTTACAGCAGTCGAATATGAAGAATATCACATGAGTGCTGTAATATAATTTATGCACGTTCCTATCATAATTTGACAGTTATACACGAATTTCTTCGACGTAAACGTCACTTTGTAGCCCATGAACCAGTTTATAGCACAGTGCGCTATAAAAAAAACGTCAAATTAATGCAAACAATTGGGATTTTGAATCCTCATATATAAACTAGTTACTAATAATTCTATAAATAACCATTTTCTATAATTAGTTGTACCTACCATTTTTACCTTCCGCTTACCTGTAAAGGAAGGTATTGGAATCATGCAAAAAATCGGGTGGTGAATTTTTAGTGGATGAGCACGAATTAGGGTCCTTACAACTCATTTTTGATAGTTTCACGATGATGTCTGTGTGTATGTGTGTGTGTATGTGTGTGTGTGTGTGTGTGTGTGTGTGTGGTCAAGGGTTGTTAGTCGCATAACTCAAATACGAATTACCCGAAAATTTTGATATTTGGTATTTAACATTTGTATATAAATTGGAAGAGCTCCCTAGATTTTGGTACAAATATCTTCATTGGAAGTGATATTTTTTGAAGATTGAAAAGGTTAATTGTCAAAATTGTATATAAATTTGGAAAAATATAGTATTTATTTATAATGAGTATAAGAGGAAAAGTTATTTGCAACTTACGTTATAAAAAAATTGTCTTTATCTGGTAGCATTAAAGAACTGCAGTAAAATTTAAAAAATAAATTTATCAAATAAAACGTTGATATCTTGTAATCCATGATCGGTTGATTTTTGTTTCTGCGTAAAAAATATTGACAGGTGAGACGGGTGACAAGTTGGCATACTAGCGCTATATAAGTCCTAAGTAAGATATTAAATGTAGTAATTGAACGGAGGATGGCTTCAATACAGCAGAGTTTTCCTGTGAATGAATCTTTTTATTCAGGTGATGCAAATTTCTGTGTTTGAATATTTGAGATTTTTATTTGTATATTTTAAATGGGCACCGGATTGCACGTATACATTTCTGTTTATAATCTAGATATGGCGGAAGGTTGTGTGATGGCCACGTCAGATTTTTTATTTAAATAATATAAATGTTTAATTCACTAATTGTCCAAGCAACAGGGAGTTTATAACAGGCTTACCTGGAAATAATTCAAGAAGTTTTGAAAATTGGCATTTTAATGTAGTATGATATCGCGAATAATATACAAAATTTGCGACCTTGGGGGGCCGCCGCTCCCGCCGCCATATTGGAAAAATGGCGCATAATATCGGTTTTTTGACAATAACTCCTTTCTAGTCATTCCTAGATAAAAATATATAATTAAATTATGTAAATGAGAGCGTATTTCTCAAAATTCCATAAAAAAATGTTCTCTTTTCACCTGGAATTTTATTTGTTGACGGCTAGTTATTAGTTAATTACGAGTATCATTGTTATACTTTGATAGAAGTTTTCAGAACTCATAATGATAAATAAATAATTTATTTTGGTAGTTCTATGTTTTTATGTATTAATACAGTGTTTCGGGAAACTTTGCGTTGTCTTTGTCCTGCTACTATGATCTAAAAATTCAAAAAATTGATGCCTCTGGAAACGAGTTTGGATGATAATGATAATTAATAATTATTTAATCAATAACGAGTTTAATTAGTGATCAAATTGGTGGCCGTTGATTGGCGGCCATTTTGGATTTCTTTTTTCGAAAGTCCTTATTAAATGCATTTATATGACACTAAACACGATATGATTCTGACAAATTTTTGTTTAAAATGGTGGCCGTTAATGGGCGGCAATTTTGGATTTCTTTTTTCGAAAGTCCTTTTCAAATGTTTTCATATGATACCAAATACGAAATTACTCGGAAATTTGATTTGGTGGGGTGGGGAGGAGGGTTTGTTGTGGCGCCCAAAATTTTGATAGAATGCGTTGTCATCGGCAACAAGTTTTTGTGTCAAGTTTCAGCTTGACTGGGTGGCGGGAAGTGGATTAATTAGCCCTACAAAGCACGTGCCACAAGATTATCGAAGTTAATACTAATATTATCTGGTTCCTCTCGGCAAAAATATTTAAATATCGACTTAACTAGGCCCTTAATAAGTTTTAAAAATAATGCAATTTAAAGAAAAATGTTCAACAAATCTAATGCTGCAAACCAAATTTTGATACTTTTATTTGTTTAGAATTGACAAGTGTTTAAATTTTATGAAAACTTATTAATACAAAATTTTGCTGTTTTCTCTCTATGAAAATCCTCAAATTTTGACACAACAAAAGATTTTGAAAATTTAAAAATTTTTGAGTGTTATAGAAAAATGTTCAAAGAATTTAATGCTGGAAACCGGAAGTCGATATTATACTCCATTTAAAAATTACAGCTGATTTAATATTATAAATAAAAATAGTGTTAATTTTTCAGTTTTTTTTTTCAAAGAAAATCTAAAAATTCTGACTTTATCGTGCCTTTGGGAAAATTTTCGAATTATGTATCTTATAAAAAAATGTTTGGAGAATCCAATGCTTGAAACAGAAACTCGATATCTTTATCCGTTAAAAAATAACAGTTGAAAAACGAAAAAATGAACGTTTTTTTCCTTATTATGTTTTTAAGAATAAACAAAAATTATTCCTTAACAAGAGCAACTAGAATGTTGAAAATTATATTTCTTATAGAAAAATACCTGAGAAGTCGATTGCTGTAAACAGGAAGTCGATACCTTTATTCATTAAAAAACTACAGTCATTTTTGTGTGGCAAGACAAAATGACTATTTATTTAAATTGATAGAAAAAGTACAAATTAATTTTCACGATTTTCTCGAAAACTGTGCTACTTACGTAAAAACTGTATATGACATTTTTATAGAGAATTTTCCATTCTATCTTTTTCAATAAAAACATTTCTAGAAATATTCACTATTTACGAGATAAGCGCTAAAAACAGAAAATGGCGGCCATTTTTTCAATATGGTGGAGGGAGCGGCGACCCCTCGAGGTCGCAAATTTAGTATATTATTCGAGATATGAAACTACACTTTCCTGTAAATTTACAAAACTTCTTTAATTTTTTCCAAGTAAAACTACCTATTGCTTGGACTATAATGACAACTTTGATATTTAGATTTTTGTTTATTTCCGTCTTTTATTTTGGTATCTTAGCAACAGTCAAAGAATTTAGAAATTTTTGGTAATTTATTAGAAAATATTTAACCGTGCATAAAGTTGGGTATGTACCACGGGCGTAACTTGCTTTTATGGCTTTTGACGTATTTTTAGCCCTCGGCACCTCGGCTGACGCTCGGGCTCAAAATAAAAGCTTCCTTGCACCCTGAATTCATAAATAACTATTAGTCCACATGTGATATACAAAATTTTGTCCACGACTGCTCATAATTAATAAAAATTGATAAGAATTTTTGTCTAAACGTCATATTTGAAATTTAAAAAATTATATATTTTAACAATTGTTTCTATAATTTTGATTTAAAATCAAAGCAACAGGGTACATACAATTTGTTCAAAGCAAGACATCCTTTCAGTTTTATTTAAAAACAAATTCTTAATTTGTAAGTTTATACGTGATATTTATTTATTATTCGTTTATAAATTATTTATTATGGAACAATATTTCAAAATTGATTTATTCTAAGAATATTTAAGAAATAAGTAGGTAGACAAGTATATTTATTATTATAAATATGTGAGAGGTAATAGACAAAAGCACATCATATTTGTATAATAACTAGTGAGGTAACTAATTACCTCACTGAAATGATGAAAACAAAGACTTTTATGTCACTGGCGTGGATAAAATTACTTACTGAACTATTCTTAATTTTATTGAATACAAATTAATTTATTAAGAGGTAATTCTGAAATCTGTACGTTCTCAGGTTTGACGTTTGATTACGTTGAAGAAATTTGTTTTTAAGGTAGTTGGATATGTTGTCATTGTCAAGAATTTAAAATATTGATCATTGGACCTTTCTTTTTTTTAAGGAAGGAAATTGAGCAGTGGGGTACCGTCAATTATAAGTGGTAGTGAACAGAAATTTGATTGTCTGCGCTAATTTTTTTCCTAGATCAAGATAAAATGACCATACTGCTTATATTGGCTCGTTGGTCTAGGGCGGTCTAGGGGTATGATTCTCGCTTCGAGTGCGAGAGGTCCCGGGTTCAAATCCCGGACGAGCCCATGGTTTGTAACTGTTATACTTATAGATGAAATCAATCAATAGCTCAGTCAGTACCAAACATTACCCAATATTATCATTGACATGAGCGCGTGGGAAACCGGGGTTCGATTCCCCGACGGGAAGATTCTTTTGTTAGTATGTGTACGCATATTTTGCAATGAAGCAAAAGTAGGTCCCACCGAGATATGAACTCGGATCGCTGGATTCAGAGTACAGAGTGCTAACCATTACACCATGGAACCGGTTGTTCCTGTTTTTTTTATGGATTAAGGGCAAAGGAAAGAATTTCTATGGGATATTCAAATAATTCCGGTACCGCGAATCGAACCCGAGCCTCCTGGGTGAAAGCCAGGTATCCTAGCCACTAGACACTAACTACTTTTGGTTTAACAGCTTTGGTTATATTCGAACTGCTATAATATTATTTGTTATTAATGCGGTTTTTATGACTTGCAGATTGCTACTGAACGACGTGTATTGTTTAATAGGCCTTTGTTATTTCTAAACTACATATTATGCCATTTGTGATTTAAGCTGGTTAATTCTGACGTGCTTCTATACTGGCTTGTGGGTTAAGCGAGTCTTGTTACTTTCGGACTTTAGTGAATTAAGCGACGTTGTTTGATTCCGGCTTGCTACTGTACTACTATCTTGGGTGTTAAGTGATGCTGGTTAATCTCGCTTTGTTACTTTATCGTTTGCATTTAAGCGGCTCTGGTTACTTCTGGGCTGCTACGACATCATTTGTAGCGATGCTGGATTATTCTAGCTTGCTGCTTCACCGTTATGGTTCAAGCAATGCTGGTTATTCCTGGCATGCAACTATATTGCGTGTGTTTTAAACGATACAATTTGTGTTTTAAGCGACTCTGGTTAATGGGTTCATCAACGATAATCAAATTATGACAATTTCGTATTAAAAATAGTAATGAAATACTAAATCATTATGATTGGTAAAAGAAAAAATGTTAAAAATGTATTTATTTCAGAGATATAAGGTTTACAATATTCATGACGTCATATGTACCTACTAGCTTTGAAATGAAGCTTCTCATTGGCTACATATTGTTTTCCTTCTGTCCGACATTCATTCGGAAGGCAACATTATGAATACAAATTTATTTAAAACTGTCAGTTTTGTAGGTAAGGTTATAGTTACTTTTTCGTATGTAAATATAATATAGGCGCTTACAAATAGTAATTTTATTTATTAAAATCTTTCTAATCAATCCTGCAGAGAAAATTTCAAACTTATGGTTTTATTCTTACAACAGAAGCTAATTAAAACGTCAAAATGTTTGACTAAGTAGGTTTTAAAATTAATTTTAATTTTTATATTAAAGATAATTATTGAACAACTGTAAGATTTAATGTATATTTACACTTTTAACAAATATAAAAAGAAGTAAATACAATACACTTAAAAATAAATTGTGTGAGTACCACTACTTAATACAAATGACGTCACAAATAAATTTTAAACTTTTATATGATATATCTCCCTTAAGGCTGCCGTCTGACGCAGTGAAATCGTAGTTCTCTCTCAGTTCAAAAAGTATTGATTCAGCTGAAACAAAAAAAATATTTTTTACAATTTTAAAATGGTATCCAGGGGCCGACACTATTTATTTGTTTATAAGTTAATAAATGTAAAAGTTATAAACAAAATTTTTTAGTTTAATAAAATGAAGAATAATAAAACATACCTGCCCCTGCAATAAATTGTCAGAAATTTAAATATGTTTACAGTTTCTTAATAACATGTACCAAATTTGAATAATGGAAGAACGGAGATTTTTCCATAAGAGCTAACGTTAGCGTATTATTGCTGACGGCATTACGTGTGTTCTTGCACCGCGCTCGCTGCCATCCCCCGCCGGAGCACCCAAGTTCTACTTCTATGTACGTCAGTCGACTAGCGAGCGACAACAATATGTAAAATAATAACAATAGTACAACTAAAAAGGTATTATATTATTATTATATCCTATTATGCCAAACTACCCTACTATTCATTTCCTGATTGTTTCTCCGGATTTTTGTAAATGATAATAATTAACAAATAATATATCTAATATTTATTTCTATAAAAATATACAGCTCGGTTAAAGTAAATGAATTCTTCCTAAGAGATTGTTTAATTTTGAAAATATTGATAGAAAATATATACATAGGTGTTCCAAAAATTTATTTTTATTGCCAGAGCGCAATTATTCATAGGTCATTTTTGACAACGTTAATTACTAAAATATTTTATAATATAGTAACGAAACAGCAATAATTGTAGTCTGCGTTATTATTCGGTCACTCTCGGTTTACGTTCGCTTCTAGTGCTGTCCCCTCCATTGAAATAGTATCGCATAGTTCAAGACCGGCGGGAACTTTTGTTACGCGTTTCATCGTTTCAAACGCCAGCCTTAATAATGATAATTTTAAAACGAATTTTCTCTGATTGATATACCGGGTGGAACACCATGCATTGTGCTCCCCGTTTCTACGTAAAAATAAAGTATCAATCGAAAGGTAAAATTATTTCACACCAGATGCAACTAATAATTTTGTCCTAAATTACTTTGAACAATACTCAGTAATTTTAAATTCAATATTTTCAAATCTAATCTTACATTGCTATGATTACAACAAACTTTAAAATGTGATAGATATCAGATTTATTTTAAAAAATCTGATGTGGACACCACATGACTTTTTTGTACGCCAAATAAAACTTACACTTTATGATCGCAGCCAAAAATAGAAGGTGCACAACATGCTATATATGGGTCTCAAATACAAAATTTTAACTTTCTATGTCTAACCGTATTTGATTTGTGCGGAAAATACCAAAAAATATCTAGTAAAGTGCCCTTTTGGCACGGACGATCAGACGATCACAACCAAAAATATGAGGTGATCAACTAGATTTTGTATTTGAGACATGAGTGCATAAATCTCAAATACAACATTTCAACTTTCTACGTCTAACCGTATTTGAGTTATGCGACACACATACGTCACGACGAAACTTGTCATAATGGAGTCAGGAAAAGTCAAAACGGATATTTCCGTCTCGTACAAGGAAGTAAATAGATTTTAATAAATGTTTATAAAGCATTAAAGTTTGTATTTTATCAATACACAAAAATCAAATTTAATTAAATACCTACAAAATAAATCTGACAATTACTGTCACATTTGTAAATTTGTTAATCGCCTATGTACACATGTATATGGTATATTTTATATCAAGTTTCATGAAAAAATTCAAGAAATGGTTGATGAGCCTATTCCGGCCGATTCCGACTTAGTGCTGTACCATAAGCTTGTGAAGTAAGCGATGTTGTTTAACCTTGGTTGTAGTTTAAATGGTTCTGGTTCATTCTGGATTCCTAAGATATCATTTGTAGTTTAAGCGAGACTGATAACTCCGGCTTGCTTTTATACCACATGTGGTTTAAGCTGGTTTAGTAACTTCTGGAAGGCACTAACTTCTAGTTTGAGTGATGCTGGTTAATTTCGGCTTATTACTATACCGTGTAAGGTTTAAGCGACTGTGCTTACTTCTGAACTGCTACTGTTCAACTTGTAATCTAAATTATATCACACATAATTTAAATTTATATTATATAATTTGATCATGTAAATTATTGGCAGTCGTGGCCACCTGCGAAAAGTCCTTTTTGCATAATTTACTCACTACAGTGCACAAATACTTCATATGTTCTACTCTCCTAATACCTTTCAATATAATTTAAGGCTCGGGTATTTTACTAATAACTTAATTCAGGTGCACTTTAGAGAAAAAATTTATTTACAAAAAATGTCTATAATATTATGCTTAACATCGGATTGATTCAAAAATTTCAAAATTCTCAAAAAAACAAATTTCAAAATTTGATATTTTTTTAAATTAGAAATTGGGAATAGTTTTTGAAAAATATTGACAATCCGATGTTAAGATACTAATATAGATTATGTGTAATTTTTTTGAAAAAGATATTTCAATCGTAGCATGAGTTATTAGTAATAGTAAAGTACGATTTTTGATGTTTTTCTAGACTTTCCATTATTCAATACAAGTGCGAAAAGTCAGAAAAGACAATACATATATTTAGTATACTGTAACCAAAATTTGGTTCACAAAGCACTCGAAATGCACGAGTAATTAATTTAATAACACGCTAACTATACTAGCACCTTAAGGTTTATAACAACTAATTTTAAAATAAACGTTTACAGCAACATGTGCATAGTTTCCGTGGTGTAGTGGTTATCACATCCGCCTAAAAGTTTAAGAGGGTTTTTTCGTTCGTTTTTCCCCCAAGACACACACAACACAATCATACACATAAAAATTTCTGAATTGCCACACGCACAATGTAATTAAGTTTAATTGTTTAAAATACTTTATTATAATAATAAATAATTATATACAATGGTAAGGCGGTACGCCAGGAACATTGTCAAGCAAACTGTAATTTTATTTTAGGGTACGGTTGGATAACAGTCGTACTCATGTACTAAATGAGCAATAAATAAAGCTATTATTATATAAAAAAAAAAAACATCCGCCTAACACGCCGAAGGTCCCCGGTTCGATCCCGGGCGAAAACATTATATTACAACTAGTAATCCTAAATAATATTGAAGTTGCTAAATGGCAATCATGGACAATCACTTTCGCTGCTACGAATAATTAATGTTTGAATTTATTATTATTTGAATTTGCACGAAATTTGCATACATTTTGTAAAGATCGTACTTTTCAAAATATCAGCCCATTAGCACAGTTGGTTAAAACAGGTTGCAAATAATACGAAAGTCACGTATTTGATCTCCTCACGGGGTAACTAAACATTTATGTTAGACACTTCCATGTAGTAATACTTTTTTAAAGCAATTATTATATTTGAAATCGTTTCGTAGGTAACAATGAAAAGTTGTACTTTAATTATCTTCCCCTTGAAGCAGTTAAAACTTAAGTCTTTCAGGCGGAACAATAAATCTTCCAGATCGGGTTTGATAACATGCATTTGATGGTAATGAATGACGGAGTTACCGGCGTTTGAGGAACTGCAAGGCTTGAATCGAAAAACTCTATTGGTATGTCTGGTCATTGGAAGGATGGTATGCCAATTTAGTCGAAGTTTGATGCTGTCGGTTTGAATTATGTATGACCGGTGTTCTTATACTCTCTTCACTACAACAGTATCAAACCTTTTAAATCTTTAATGTAGATATGAGTTCCTGGAATTAATTCTGGTAATATTTTTAAGCCTTTTGAGTCATTATAATTATTATATATCTATACGATTTCTTCGATGACAAGTTTTTCTTGGTTCATAGCATTAGGATCCAGATTTTCGGCAAGAGTTGGCTGAATCGCTTAATCGACTAGCAATGAATATAGTAAATGTTCCAAAATATTTGAACGGTCTGGAATTTCTTGTGTTAAGAAATTTACCATTCCTAGGAATCGTTCTAATTCAAATTAATCTTTAGTTGATTCAATTTCTTTTATTGCTTTAACCCTATTCGAATTCCCCCTTGAACAAGAAGATTTCAAAAAAAATTCTATAATTTCCTGCTTCCTTCTCTGGAAGTGTTCAGAAGCACTTGTGATGCCAACAGGCAGGCGATTGTAGCAGAACTTACCACATGGAACTATAAGAGTAGTAGGTTATATAAACGTGTTTCTTTGTCCAGAACTATAATAATATAATAATAATAAATTTATTTAAATAGCTTTAAGCTAATAAAGATTACACTACATAAGCATAAGTTTACAAAAGCAATACAATATTATATAAGTAAGTAATTAGTCCAGTCAATAAAGGGGTTGTAGAGTGCGCGGTTTCCTATCCAAGGTTTCACTTCAGAAACTTTTTCAGGGTGGTTAGGACTTAAACATACTAAAAGTCCTGACGTTTTGGAGGAGAGCCAAAGGAGGGGGGGGGGGGGGGGGGCACGAAAATGGTCCCGTTTTTTGGTTTTTACAGAATAACTCAAAAACGGTTCGTTATATGAAAAAAATATTAGAATACAGTGGTAAAGGATAAAATTTAGAAACTTTTTTGTATTTAAACTTTTCTTGTAAGTTTAACAGGGACTGAGATACAGTCGAGGAAAGATGTAGAGAGAGAGAGAAAATTAAGAAATTTAGCTTATTTCGTATTTTTTGTGTTTAACGACCTGTAACTTCTGAACGAATTAAAATATTGACTTCTGGTTTCTTTTATAAAATTCTACGACCAATTCTCTATAAGACAGATTACTTTAATTTTTTTTGAAGGCTTTAGTTAAGGTAAAATTTTTAGATTTTTTTCGAGAGAAAATTTTGAAATTTTAACTTTTTTCCTACTTTTTGTTTTTAAATAACCTGTAACTTCTGAACAAATGAAAATTAAGACTTCCGGTTTTTTTTATTTAATTCTGCGAACAATTATCTATAAGATAGGTTAATTAAAATTTTTTTGAGGACCTTAGTTAAGCCAAAATTTTAAGATATTCTTCGAAAGAAAATTTAGAAATTTTAGCTTTTTTAATTTTTTTGTTTTTAAATGACCTGTAACTACTGAACAAATAAAAATGAAGCCTTCCGGTTTTTTTTATTGAATTCTGTGAACAATTATCTATAAGATGGATTAATTAATTTTTTTTGAGGACCTTAGTTAAGCCAAAATTTTAAGATTTTCTTCGAGAGAAAATTTAGAAATTTTCAAATTTTTTGTAGTTATTGTGTTTGATGAACTGTAATTTCTGAACGGATCAAAATATCGACTTCCGGTTTCCTGCATTAAATTCAACGAAAATTTTTCTATTAGACACAAACTTTGAAAACTAAAAAGGGCTTTAGTTTTCCTCGTATTATTAACTATTTTCAAGATAAATACAAAAACAAAAATTTGGATTTACATCTCGCAATACACAGCCCCTGTACGGCCTACGAGAGGGGCTGCACTTTTTTTGAGAGGGGAAGTGGGCACGTACCTTATAATATAGGTACTAACTTTTATGCTTCTATAAAACAAAATAAAGTTTGATATTTTCTGGAGTAAAAATTTCATTAAATTGCATCTTTCCTGGATTGTATCTCACTCCCTGTTAAACTTACAAGAGTAGAGTGTGTGAGTTCCTATCCAAGATTTCACTTCAGAAACTTGTTCAGGGTGGTTAGAACTTAAACCTATTAAAAGTCCTGACGTTTAGGAATAGAGTGAAGGGCGAGGGGCACGAAAATGGTCCCGTTTTTTGAAAAAAAAACGTGGGGTAAAAATTATTTTATCGAAAATTGTCACTTTTCCGGAGCGTATATCTCGAAATCGTAAAAAGTGTATATAATGAAAGTTGTAGAGAATTTTATCAGCTTTCTTTTATTTTATTTAGTTTTTCGCTACGAAGCAACGTTTTCGAGATATAACCAAAAAACGGGACCATTTTCATGCCCCCCCAATCTTGGCTCTCCACCAAAACGTCAGGACTTTTAGTATGTTGAAGTCCTAACCACCCTGAACAAGTTTCTAAAGTGAAACCTTGGATAGGAAACCACGCACTCTACAACCCATTTTAAAGCATTCGTTGACTGGACTAAATAGGTAAATAAATACGGTAAATACAAGTTTACAAAATTTCTCTTAATCTAGTTTTAAATTCCTTAATAATACCACCTTTGTTGAAAATACTCAAACATGTTTTGCTTTTTTACCTCTCGCCACTCATATCTGTAAGAGAGGTATTGTAATCATGCTAAAATTTCGATAGTGAGTTTTCAATGGATAAGCACGTTTTGAGGTCCCTAGAACACGATTTTGATAATTTCGCGATGATGTCTGTGTGTGTGTCAGTGTGTGTGTCAGGATGGATGTTGGAGGTACGATAACTCAAATACCACTGAATAAAAAAATTTGGTATACAATATTCTGACACCCTAGATTAGATCTGATTAGATTTTGGTGTTGATCGTGCAACCGGAAGTGGTAGTTTCTTGAAGATCTGAAGAATTTTTCTGGAATATTTTCAAAATTTATGAATTAATAGGAATTTTTTTAATAACATTGTATACTAAATGTTACTATCTACAATATGTATTCAAAACGTTGTTTCTATCTAGCACCATTTTCCAATTACAAGAAGTTAAAAATTCTACAAATTTGTTACAATTTTGATTTATCTGCCTACCTATGGAAACAAAAAATAAAATATTTGAGTGTTAATGTCACATGAATTTTTGACTTTTTGGCAAATTGAAATGGAAAATATGAAATGTCATTTAGTATTTATAAGGTCATAATAAACTTTCATAATATTATAAAAACTACAATTCCCTTCTAGTACAATGGTATATTTGTGAGTAAGTACTACATAATATATACTTATATTAGAAAAATAAAAATAGTAGAGTATGGCGAGAGGTTATGTGTTGGCCACATCGGATTTTTTAGTTTTTGGAACATACAGATGACTTATTTGTCTAGTTGTATAACTGTGAATATCTTGAACATATTTAATTTTAGCTGATAAATAATTTGGCAATTTATTATTTATAATTTTATAGATAAAAACTAAAACATTATATTCTACTAATTTTTTTATGTTCAACCATCCTAACAAATTTAACATGTTGTGTATACTTGTACGTCTACCACATTTTAAAATTATTCTCATAGCCCTAGTTTGCAGTTTTTGGAGCTTATCTAATTATGTATTTGTACACATAAAAAGTATTGTGGAGCAGTATGTGAAACGTCCGTATAGTTAGCACCCCCACTTCAGAAAAATACAAAAATAAAAATGCCATAATTTTGTGCTAATTTTGTACTAACATTAAAAATTTTGTGCTAAATCCGAAACCGCGAAAACGGACGTCACTCTATTGGAGGTGCTAACTATACGTATAGTTGGCACCGCCCTACACTAAATTACACAGTTTAAAAAAGAGCACTTTTTTACCCTTATTAATGTTTATATAAGACCAAGGCCATATAACGCTCTATGATAAGGGTAAAATAAAAAGGGCACTTAATTCAGTAATATAAATAGGGTAAAACACGAAATAATACTTTTTTGTATAAAAATATAGTAAACTAAAAGAGGTTCTTTAAATTAAACTAATATGGGTAAAATGTAATTCTTTTAATGTAATTATTTTTAATCAATTATAGGTACTTTGTATTCTTAAAAATGTATAAAATTTGCTCTTAATCGAGTAATAAGTTTCTTTATTAAATTACAATTTTGTATTTTTTAAGATTACACTATTATACATGAAAGTTTACTACACAAGAATATCAATATAAGTTGATTATTTAATAACATTACAAAAATATGTACCTTGGGCACTAAATATAAACTTTTGCTTAATAATTTGGCACCGTGTAGTTCAAATGGTTCTCTAACATTTTTTGCAGCATATGAAGTTCAGTGGAAATATTATCTTTAACTATTTCAAAGGCGTGCAAATTTTCACAAAAATTATATTTAGTTATATTTAAGACTAAATATCATTCTTCATCAACCAGAAACACAATAACTATTTCACTATCAATATTAGTATGGTTACATACAACGCTGTCTGTATTTAAGTATCTAGGTAGGTCAGTCAGGCTAGTTCCAGTTACTTTGCTAGACTAGATCTGACCAGGGGAAGAATTGATTTGCTTACTAAAGGAATTAGTACCCTTTCATGATGTACATTGTGCTGTTTTTAGTGTTTCTCATTAAACGTAATACATTTAAAGGGGTACCAATCTACACCAAAAGTGTAACATATGCACTAATTTGGGTAGTTTAATACTTATATTAGTATACAATAACCAAAATTATAATTTAAAGGGTAAAATCAAATACTAAAAAGTATAATAAATACTCAAAAATTAGTACTCAATAAAATTCAATAAAATATTACTCTTGCCCTTTTATAAGAATACATTTTTGAGTAATGTTTCTTTTATAAAGTGTATTATTTTACACTTATAAGAGCAAAAATTAGAACGCTCTTTTAAAAGGGTACCAACAAGTACTCTTATTTTAAACAGTGTATCACAAAATTAAAAAAATTTTAGCCTATAATTATGTGCTAATTATGTGCTAATTTTGTACTAACATTAAAATTTTTGTGCTAAATCCGAAACCGCTAAAACGGTAGTCGCTCTATGAAGGTGCTAACTATACCTACGTATAGTTGGCACCGTCCTACACTAAATTATCACAACATGAAAAAATTATTTGCCAATAATTTTGTGTAATTATATGCAAATTTTGTACTAACATTAAAAATTTTGTGCTAAATCCGAAACAGCTAAAACGGTAGTCGCTCTAATGGAGGTGCTAACTATACGTATTTTATATTATCAAAGTTATGAATTCTTTTTTATCTTTGAATTCCTTATAATTTGTGCCTATTTGAACCCTAAACTCGAATTTAATATTTAATAACAATAAAGAAGTTAATTATATTTTTTGGTCTACCTACACAGTATAAAAGTAGGACACGAATTAACTTAATTTTCAAAACCCTATCTTAATAATAAAGGTAAAAGCCCTATATTGGCATTTTAGTCCAGTAAATGAAGTGCGAAAAGTAGCCCAACCTTGACAAAATTGCTCACCAATGTAATTTTTATATTAATTTGTCGGGATTGACAGGTACTTTAAAATAAAAAAAAGTTCTGCAAAAAAACTTTTTGTACGGGGGAGAAAAATGGCCCCAAAAGTGCCAAAAACCGGTTTCCCGCCAATATCTGCTAAAATATGGCATTTCGAGAATTTTTTTAGGTAAAAAATGAAGATGAGTTCATTTTCTACAAAAATGGTCCTTATTATTTTTTTCGCAACATTAATATTTATCGCAAAAACCAGAGTTGAAAAATCCCCAATTTTGAGACTTAGAAAATATAGCAGTTTTTAACGAAATTTCAGATCGAGGGTGTTGAAAATACATTGATATTCATGTTTTGGACTGTAAAGACTAATTCTAGATGACTCCACCACGTTCCCTCTACTCGCGAAATTCTTGCGACCATAAATGAGAAACCCTGGGAATTATTTATTTTTCAACAATTTTTGGGTTTGCGAACTGGTTTTTTTTTCTTGGAGATGAGTGCTTGGTCTATCTCTATTAGATAAGCAGACCATAAGAGTAATTACATCAGGATGGATCTCAAAAATTGGTCCAAAACTAGCAAAAATCAGTTTTTTCCATGCGGCAAAATCTTGGAGTCTATCGGGTTTTGCATAACGGAAATTATACTCTTTAAAGAGTCACAAATATTTCCTCATAATGGTCATCGAAAAATTGTTGCAAATTTTCAGCAATTTTTTTTGCAACAATTCAGACGCGTGTTTTTGAAAAAATAGTCTTTCAAAAATTTCATTTATTATAGAAGAATATATATAAAGAATTGAAAATACAAGAAATATTGAAAATACATACAAAAATTACCTTTTGTTGTGTAACGTGCCCGTGCGACACAGGAGCCATCTGACGGAAAATGTTTGAAGCTCGAACTGTAGCAGACATGTGCACCGCGTGGAGCAAACGCGCAACAATGAAATGGCGCACGAAATTACATGAATTTATTTAGAAGCACGGTTCTTTTTCCAAGATCGAATACTATGACTTATGTATATGAATGGAAAGGTGAGAATATAACCTTTACTTGGGTCAAGGTATCAAAATGCCAAAAGTAAAGAGCAAGGAGAAAAAAGACAAGAAAAAAAATGTCTGTTTTTTCCTTGCGGACGCATTTTCTACATTTCTGGAAAAACCACTAATGTTGGCAAAAAAATAAGAGCACAGCCGAAAAGTAGACATTCTCAGCTTTAAAATGACGTGGCTTGGAAAGCAATCTGATTATGTATACATTTTTAATTCGCAATTGTTTCAAAGATTTTCCGGAACTCCGAGAACAGCCAAAAAACGTAAATGAACAAACCAACTTTTTATCGAAATGCAAGAAAAATAGAAAATCAAAATTTCTGAGATGAATAAAGGCCTTTCAAGGACCCATAATAAGAAAAATTCAGAGTAAATGAGTTTTACCGAAAAAATATATATGAACAAGTTCCTGACGGTCCTAAAAATGCGGTATAAAAGAATGTTTGACCCCTTTTTTCAGTACGGCCAAAGAATCAAAACGTGACTCGAGTCACCGGGTATGATAGCTGTAGATTTTCCCTTTCACCGAAATTTTTAATTATAAAAAAATATGCATTTTTACCCAAGTTATTGGATAATTTGTCCGCCCGCTCATGTGTAGATGTATGGAACGTACTCTCCGGCATGCAGCGCAGGAGCTCAAAATCCAGGATGCGCTTGGGCCCGTTTATCTCGGAAACGGTCAAATTTTCGAGAAAAATGATAAAGACCACTTTTGTAGATAATGAACTGATCTTCATTTGTACCTAAACAAAAATTCTCTAAATGCCATATTTTAGCAGATATTGGCGGGAAACCGATTTTTGGAAACTTTGGGGCCATTTTTCTCCCCCGTACAAAAAGTTTTTTTGCAGAACTTTTTCTTATTTTAAAGTACCTGTACCCTACAAATTAATATAAAAATTACATTGGTGAGCAATTTTGTCAAGGTTGGAACCTTCATTTACTGGACTATTTTGTGAACAATTACATCCATTTTTGTTGTTTAGTATACTACATTTAGGTAGGTATACGTATTTATATATTTTCAGCAAAATTATCACTTATAGTATCACATGTGCATCAATTATTTCCGGAAATTTTTTGAGTGCTTTCTAACAACGTCTTAATTAGCTCGAGTGGTACACATACAGAAAAATTTACAAATAACTGTGTTCCTAAGATTAGTATTATAACGCTAAATATAAAATTTGGTTGTTAAATGTTTGTAAAATTTTGAGTTATAGAGCCCAAAAAAATATGTCACATACGACCTAACGCACGCACACACACACAGAAAATCTTGAAAATACTTTATTCGTATTCTATGGATCCTAAAACGTGCTTATCCACTAAAAACTCTACCTCGACAATTTTGACCCGTCACAATAATACCTCCTCTTATAGAATATAAGGCGGGAGGTAAAAATTTATTCTGCCAATTTACAATATAAACTAGGACACGACATATTTTTTAGTACTAAAATGTTCATAATTACTCAGAAAAACACTTTTGTATTATAAGAAAAAAAAAACCTTGTGGTTTTATTTACACTAACTTTTCTTATATTATTAATTTGCGACTTGATCTTATATTCATGCCATAATATACCTAAATAAAATTAAATTTTTGACAAATATTACATTATTTGGCAAATCCGTTTCATAGAACACTGCTGTTAAAATTGTTTTATTTTTGGAGATATCTTCAATATATTCGTTCGTACGCAACCTTAATACCTACTTTAATCAAAAACCTGTACTTACTTCAGATTCATTTAAATAATATAAACATTTAAATTACATTTTTACTACGTAAACATATTTTATAGAAAGTCAAATAGCTTGCATAAAATTTTGTTAATAATAGTGACCAAATTAATAATTAAGGGTCCTTTCGAGTTATGAAATAAAGTGCTTTGCACAGCTTTGCGAGATTACTTTTTATATCCATATTTATGAACTTATAGATTTGAAAAAGCATTCATCTTGTTAATAAAGGTTTAAAGATTGGCGCTGCAGCGTAATTTTGTAATATTATTTATTTATAACAACAATATGACTATAACAAAACTCGAAAAAATTGTCATTTTTACCGCGTTGTAAAATATGAATAAATATAAATTTTTTAAACTATCGTTGTGTAGCGCCAAAATTAAGACTTTTATCTTCCAAATGTTTAAGAAAAAATTACACAATTTTTAGTATTAGACTAAAAAACCGACTTCACGCGGTAAACATGGAAATCTAAACACTCCTCCCCGCTCCACGCCTTGTTTGTTTCGCTAGCTAGCTGGAATACTCAGGTCAGATTCAACTTTCAACGTTCAGATCAATATGTTTAACTGCGAATTTTTAAAAAATTGAACTTCCCTGCTAACTCGTAGGATTACTTTAGAAAATATCTAATAAGAACATTTTTTGTGATATTCATTTTAAAATTTTCGAAATGAACAAATTTTTCTGAAATATTAATTAATTTAAAATAATTTTTGTCAATAAATTTGTCAATAAATTTTTTCTCTAAAATTTACCTAAATCAAGTTTTTAATAAACTACGAACGCCTATTTACCAGATCATATAACTAGCTGTGATAAACCAAAAACTTTCAATACACATTTAAAACAATTTGTAGTGTCAAATAATTTCTACAACTTGGATGAGTATTTTTTATTTTAACAATAACATGTACAAATTTTCATTTATGTATTTTTAAATGTATTTATTATGACGTTTCATATAGGTACATGTATATTATCATGTCTTCTGAATAAAATATATTATTATTATTATTATTATCTGTATGAAGGAAGTAGCCTTAATTTATTAACCAACAGTATTTTTATGGTTACCTACTTGTACACATTATATAATAATAAGAATATAATATTTAATGTATAATTTTTTTTATTTTAATGAAATTATTTTTCGTGTCGCATATCAAAATGCTTATTGTATTTTTTCGTATTTTTCAACTATATCAATAAAAATCTGATGTGGCCACCACACAACCTTCCGCCATATCTAGACTTATAATCAGAAATGTATACCCATGTATAATCCGGTGCCCATTTAAAATATAAAAATAATTCGTATACTCATCCACTATAAACTGACTACCCGATTTTTAGCATGATTCCAATACCTTCCTTTACAGGTATATATGGCGGAAAGTAAAAAGCATTCAAATTTTCAAAAATATAATTATTACTCAAATTCCAAAATTCTATTCGCATTGTTTATTTAATACATAATTTAATGCTATAAAAAACGGAATACTTACAGATTTTCTGTATACCTACATAACATAATTAGGTACTTTTCTTGTTGGGTTTAGTCGTTTAGTTATTAATTGTACGCAAATATTTTCAGTTATTTGAGACGTATTTCCATCATCAGGTTACAAATAATGATATTATTATTAAGAGTGTTAAAATTTCTTTCAACAGTAAGTTCTTGTCAAATATTTTATAATGTAAAATAAAACTTACTGTAAAATTTAATTGCAGCACAACACAAATTTATATTTTTTATATAAACAATTTAACAGTGATAGAACCATAATAGTAATGAAACAAAAAAAATAATTATATTCAATTTTAACATTTTGATTTAAATCATTGATTGTAAAATTATACTTCAACCCTTCACCTTCACACAGACAGGCGTTCGTAGTTTACTAATAACCTGATTTAGGTAAATTTTAGAGAAAAAATTTATTGACAAAAATTCTCTATAATATTGTGCTTAACAGCGGAACATTTTTAAATTTGAACATTTGCGAAAAAATGAAAATCCAAAATTTGATTATTTTTTAATTTAAAATGAGGGACGTTTCTTGACAAAATAGAGATGTACCGCTGTTGAGATACTATAATAGATAATGTGTAATTTTTTTGAAAAAAATATTCTAATCGACAAAAGATTTATTGGTAAATTACGAATTTTGAGAAATCGAAATGGGCGAGTTATGAATTTAGTAAGTAACTACACTACTACTACTACAACTAAAAAAATCATGTGATTATTTTTAACAATCTGCAAGAAATGTAGAAAAAAAAATTTTTCCCAGCTTAGAAGAAGTGTAGTATTATTATTATTATTATTATGTTTCAAGTAACTGTACATCGCTTTCACATTCATTTGTATTATTCATTCTTTCTTAAAATATTTATTAAATATCAAATTTAGTTAGTTTGACATACATAGATTGGAAATGTTTCGATATTTTTGTTTTTGTCAAAGAAAAAGGGACTCAATGTATTCGGATTATTTTAATTAAAACACAAATCTCGTCAGAATATATTTATATTATTTTTAATAAAGAAATAGTAAATTAACATGTTGCAAACAATAGTGTATGAAATTTGTGTGTCCAAGGTTTTAAAATATACTTAATATCGGAATAATTTATATAGTTTCTATTGTTGTTCAACAATACGGTATGCATTATACATCATTATAGTGGCGTAAACCGTAGACCGACGTTCAACTTATTTTATTTTTATTAAAATACTATCGTGTGTGGTATCAAATTAAAGCTCTCGGGAAAATAATTCTGGTAGAAAGATAAAAATAACATTTAACCGATCGTCAATATTTTTTTTAACACATTATTTAAATTATACCGAGTTTGGTGTCAATTTAAAGCTTTCGGGGAGACGAGTTTAGTAAAAATGTAAAAACTGACATTTATGCGATATTCAATCAAGTTGGTAACAATTTAAATAGTTTGGAAAAAAAGATAAATTTCTTTAAATTTTGCTGAATAAAGCATAAAATGAAAGGCGTTACGAAATAAGTTATTAAAACTTGTAGTCGGGGAAGTACTGTGGTGGACACAGCAGATTTTTTAAATTATAAATACTTTAATAAACTCAGACAGGTAAAAATTTTATTCCGTAGGTATATTACTACAATGCTTAACTTAATTTTTATATAAATACATAATATATACAAATTATTTATAATTTATTAACATTATGTTAGGTATTTACAAAATTTATTTTATTATTTATTTATTATTTATTTTAAACAAGTTAACATCGTATTCATAATACAGGTACGAAATTAATTTCTCCTATACCCTGCGTCATTATAGTGCACACACAAAATATCACCTAATAATAAAATAATTAATTATGGTTATATTTTGCGTTATTTAAGAATGTATAGGCATGTATGTGTATATTCACATCGTAGAACGAACAGTAGAAATAACATTCCACTTCTCGTGAACGTTGAGTACTGACACTCCGCATCTAGCGTGCTCTAACGCCTAGTTTTAAGAGTGGGGGAACGTTTGCGTCCAGCCTTCTGGGCTCTTTCTAGCGCATTCCCCCTTTACACTTGCAAAACCACAGATGGTGCACGTATGCAGAAGAGGAACCTTAAGATTGTTATGTACATTATGCCCTGTTCACACGTTGCTACTTTGAAGACACATTCGTGCTACTGTAGCAAGAAAAAATCTGAGTCGCTTGTCAAATAGCAGCGCTGCTAATTTGTAGCATCAAAGTATCAAGAACTACTCGTTGATAATTTCACATCGTTGATCGTTGTATGTGTAGATAGCGATTTTTTGCGGTTATTGTTTCGATTTGAATAATTTTTATTATTTGCGTCTTCAAAAACTTCTTCTTTTCATGCTACAGTAGCACGTATGCGTCTTCAAAGTAGCAACGTGTGAACAGGGCATTAGTCGATAGTCCGTCTCGCAGTGTTACGTTTGTCGGGAGAAGGTACCACGCTCGCCGGCATCAGTTTCGTACCGAGCCCGCACTTACTCGTGTGTCGTGTACATTTTAATTGCTTATAAATAGATCTTAAATTTGTTTATAGGTCATAAATGACAACGATTGTGACTCTAAACGCTATAAAAAATTTGATATCCGTACCTATACCTACGTCAATTATTTTTAAAACGTGGACAAAGAAGGCTTTTAAACGTGTCTGGAATACTCCTCAAATCATAATAATACATAATAAGTTTCCGAACTGTACCAATGTCCCTGTCTCTCATGTAGTGTATAATTTTGGTAATTGTAATCGACTTACCGTTTTATTGAAGAAAATCTTCAAAAAACTTTGTCTCTTATAAAATCCAAAGCAAAAGATGCAAAATACAATGATTAGTATGTACCTATGTGCTCAAAGCAAAACACAGAAATGATTTGGAGTGAATTAAATCTTCGGAATATTTGAGGAGAGCGCTAGTCAAAAGAATTAGTCACTGTTCTTAAATTACTTAAATTCCAAGATTTTTTATTCATTTGGAAGAGCAGGTACAGTACAATAAAGTCAAGGTAAGTTGGGGTAAGTAGGTAATAGGAACAGTGTATTAAAATTATCGTTGAAAGTAAGATTAACATAACGGAAGACACTATACAAACAATATAACTTAAATAAATTTCAAATTCATTAGTTTTACTGCTGTTAAGTTTTTGTAACTATTTTCTTGGCAAAGTTATAGAAAAAACTGCAAATACTGTATATTTTGTATTATGTAACCCAAACCAAAACATAAGCCGTTAATATAATAATTTGCAAAAAAGTATTCCTGGGTTCAAGTTCATTTCAAAAGTAGAAAGTAGAAACAAGCGTCCACAATTACAAAATTATAATAAAAAATCTGATGTGGCCAGTACAAGACCTCTCACCATAACTCTATTCTTTTTGCTTTTACAAATATATTAATATTATAGGTACGTACCTAATACTACTACTCACACATATATTGTAGTCATTTTATTTAAACTGCAGAAGAAGATATAAACGATATTTTATTATTGTCACTGTCATGTCATAATCATTCAAATTTTACGTAGTAACAAAAATTATTAAACGATCATGGACTACAACATACCGAAATACTAAATTATAAGTATATACATTAAAAGATAAGTACCTACCAGATACAGAAAAATCTATAACATACTAATTGTAGATAATAATCACATAATCATTTAAGATAAAAAAATTCTATTTAATAAATTATCTATCGAAATATTTAAAAAAGTATTACTTCCGGTTTGCAGATTGAAACTAAAATTATATTGGGTTATTAAGATCCGTATTAAAACCTTAAATATAAAATTTTCAATTTAAATGTTTGATATTTTTTTAGTTATCGTTCTCGAAAAAATTGTAACACACAAACACATTTCGAAAATGATAAATTCTTACTCTAGGGACTCTAAAACGTGCTTATCCACCAAAAACGCGTCACAATACCTCTCTTATAAAATATGAGGGAAGAAGTAAAAATAAAAATTGTGCTCTATTTTATAACCTTTAATCAAATCTAATTTAAAATAGTAGAAATGTGAAATGTGTAGGAATTTCGTTTAGTAAACTGGTAATACGCACCTAAATGTAGTATCCTAAAAACAAAAATGTATGTTATTGTTCCTAAAACGCGAATAGCACAAAAATTTTAATGTTAGTACAAAATTTGCATATAATTACACAAAATTATTGGCAAATAATTTTTTCATGTTGTGATAATTTAGTGTAGGACGGTGCCAACTATACGTAGGTATAGTTAGCACCTTCATAGAGCGACTACCGTTTTAGCGGTTTCGGATTTAGCACAAAAATTTTAATGTTAGTACAAAATTAGCACATAATTATAGGCTAAAATTTTTTAAATTTTGTGATAATTTAGTGTAGGGCGGTGCCAACTATACGTATAGTTAGCACCTCTAATAGAGTGACGTCCGTTTTCGCGGTTTCGGATTTAGCACAAAATTTTTAATGTTAGTACAAAATTAGCACATAATTAGCACAAAATTATGGCATTTTTATTTTTGTATTTTTCTGAAGTGGGGGTGCTAACTATACGGACGTGTATGTGAAATGTGGTAAAACAATGGTATTAAAGATAACTAAAGTACTCCATATTGTGAGATGTCTAGCTACTCGTGATAAATAACTAATTTTTTTGGCAATTTTTTTACAGAGATAAAGTATTATGCTTATCGAACTTCAGCTTATTATCTATAATTATACCCAAATATTTTATTTCACTTACAGCATCTAATTCGGTACCATCTATCTTAACACTATTGATATTGTTTAGATTATCATTATTCTGTGACGAGGACAAAAACATTACTTTAGTTTTATTTGTATTTAGTTTTAATTTGTTATTATTCATCCAAGATAGAACATTAGCAAGATCACTATTGACTAGATCAATCATAAAAATTTTATCCTTGTCGTCAGTATACAGCAAAGTGTCATCCGCAAAAAGATGAATTTTACAGTGTTGAAGTACATTAGGAAGATCGTTGATATACATTATGAATAGAAGAGGTGCCAGTACCCTGAGGTACACCCATGTCAACAGGAATTGTACTGGACCGTACATGATTTATTTTAACGCACTGCGTTCTTTCGCTCAGATAACTCTGAAACCATTTCAAAACTGCGTGTTTAAAACCATACGCCTCTAATTTCTTTAATATAATTTCTCTGTCTAACGTTTCAAAAGCTCGCTTTAAGTCCAGAAAAACAGCAGAAATGGTTTTATTGTCATCTAGCGATATCTTCCATTCATTCAACAAACAATTCAAAGCGGTTTCACAGGAGTAATTTCTACGGAAGCCAGATTGTACTGAAACTAATATATTATTGTCATCTAAGTAACTAATAATTTGTTTATGAACAGCAATTTCTAATATTTTTCACATACTGGTAGCATGTTTATGGGCCTATACTCTTCTATTTTATTTGTACCATTTACTTTAGGTATAGGAGTTATTACAGACATTTTTAACTTCTTAGGTACTATACCTGTAATCAATGAACGATTTATGTAGTCTAGTAGTGGGTAACCTATTATGTCAAAATACTGTTTCATAAATTTAGTGTCTATTCCGTCAGTACTATACTTGTTTTCCAAAGAAAAAATTATTTCTTTTAGTTCAATAATATTAATAATTTGGAAATTGCTGAACTCAGTGTTTTCAATTCGAATAACATCTTTTATTGCATTATTATGAGTACTAGATGGAATAGTATTTATAACTTCTGTAATGCTATTAACGAAGTATTTATTAAAAGCTTCCGCGATATCATTTGATTCAGTATATTTAACATTATCATGAGTAATAACTGTTATATCTTCAGATGTATTAACATTAGTAAAATTTTTAAGAGTTTTCCACATTAAAGTAGAATTATTCTTACATTTATCGATATTATTAAAATAATATACAATTGCCTTTCTCGTCTAATAATATTAGTAACATAGTTTCGCTTAGTTTTAAATATTGACCAGTCAATTTTATCCTTAGTATACAAAAATCTTTTGTATGCTAAGTCTCTTTCGTGTATTGCATGTTTTATTTTGTTATTGAACTAATTTTAAATACAGTATTTGTACTATCGTCAATACTATTTACTATGTTACTGTGAAAGTTTTCAAAATACACGTTTACATTAGTAACATCATATTTCCAGTCACATGAGAATAGGCGATTTGTAAGTACAGTATTATCTAGTTTTTAATTCTTATCAATTTTGAATTAGAGTCTCTAGTTGAAGCTAACTCAGGCAGCTTGATATGAATAATATTATGGTCCGTTATGGTTGGTGTTTCGCGAACTTCACACTTCACACTAAAGTCATTGGAGATAACATAATCGATTAACGTACTTGAGAACTCGGTAATTCGCGTTGGTTTGTTAACTAATTGTTTATATCCAGCCTCCTCAAGATTATTTTTAATTTTATTGGTGTAATAATAATTAATGTCAAGCCAATCTACATTAAAGTCTCCAACCATTAAAACAGTGTCACTGATTGTATCATTTGCTTCAAACCAATTGTCTAAGAAAGAAAGAAAAGCCGCTACACTGCAGTTTGGTGACGGGTACACTAGCCGATACCACGTATTTTTAAAATTAAATTTAATTGATAAAATTCACCAGCAGTTCTGCTCCTGTATTTTTTCACATAATGTGTAATTTAAGTCCACTCGCACATATATTAATACCCCGCCAGTATGTCGCGAATTTGAATCACATCGCACTAAAGTATAATTTTGCACTACAAGCTCTACTTCTGCAACATCATCTGTAGTTCGCGTTTCTGTTAAACAAACTATAAGAGGTTTTTCTTGAAGTACGTATTGATCTATTTCATCTTTATTAGCAAGGTAACTCTGTGCGTTTATACAGATGATGGTCGATGACGATGACCTACTACCTACTGGTAGGGATATATAAAAAGTATCGATACTTTACTAATATCGATATTTTTGATTCGATACTAGTCTTTTTTATACTCGATACTTTTAATTCGATACTTTACTCATATCAATACTTCATTTCTGGTATCGAATATAAATACTCATATTATAGAAATTCCTAAATTTTGATTAGAACACAAATTTTACATACATATTAAATACATAATAACAAAACTGGATCATAGCACAAATCACGGCAAAAGAAGTTTTTGAATCTTGTGCTCATTGTGAGTTTCGCGATCTTGCGGTTGGCAATGGTATGACGCATGACGGCTTGACCATGTTCATGTTACGATTTATGATTTACTATTTTTATTTTCTTATGTACCTATGTATGAGACTTATAAATTGACATTATGATATGGATATGAATATGTTATTACAAGCATAATAAACAAAAATAAATAAAATAATAATTTGAAACCGATACTTACTGGTATCGATACTTTTCTTTCGATACTTTACTAGCATCGATACTTTTCTTCCGATACTGTATTGAGTACAAGTATCGATACTTTCCATTCGATACTACATCCCTACCTACTGGTACCCTGTAGTTGCTATGCGTATTTTGTTCTATTCTTCTGCCTTTCGACAATTCTCAAAAAAACTTCGCACTGTCTGTCTAGAGCATTGTGATTGGTTTTTAAGTTCAATTTTAATTCCTTATTTGCTTTAACACAATTTGCACATGATTCATTATCTACTTTGCACTCTTTGTACTTATGATTTCCGCCACATTTGCTACAGGTTTCTTTATTAGTACAGCGATCTGACTTGTGACCGTATCCTAGACATTTAAAGCACCGGAATATATTAAACTCTTCATACACCCTACATCTATCCCACCCTATATTTACTTTGCCTTCACTAATTATATTCGCGAAAGTTTGTACATCTACTTCGGCAATTACATTATATTTATTTCTTCGTTCCCATTTGTTTTTTATAGTAATCGTTGAATTCGTGTTCACCCCAGTATTTTGAGTTTTTAAGTTATTAATTATCTCATCATCTTCCATTTTTTCCGATAATCCAACTATTTTTATTAATGGATTTTTAAAATTGCTGACTGTAACATCATATTTTTGACCTAGTTTTTTCGATACTTCACTTTCTAATTTTTTAATATCATCTTTTCTTTGGCACTTTACTACAATACCCCCATTTTTAACATTTTTCACTGAAGCTACTCGAACAGACAATTCAGACGGATTAATACTCTCTTTTACTTCTTTTATCGTTTGTTTGCATTCTTGATCTTCTTTTGGTTTTATTACTACAACTGGGTTATTTTTACTTGCCCTCTCTGCATAAGATACTTTTTGATTTTCATCTTGATCATTTTTAGCTACCATTAAAGTTGCTAACATATTTTTAATAGCTTCAATTTCAGCTACCTACAGCTTCTTCCACAATTTTTTTAATTTTTTGCAAATCATCTATCTTTCTTGAATGTCACGAACATCAACGAACACCAATAATTACTGTGTATATTATTATAATACATGCGAGTACGAAAGCTATGAGCCTAGGGTCAACCAACTCCGCTTTTTTTAAAGCATTTGAATTTTACTAGCAATAGGCAATTCAATATTAACTTGTGTTATTTATATCAGCCGAAATAGCTCAGTTGGGAGAACGTTAGACTGAAGATCTAAAGGTCCCCGGTTCAATTTCGGGTTTCGGCAATCGTTGTTTTAATCGAAGTATAAATCCCCGAAAAAGTAAAAATGCGAAATGACAATCACTACCACGAATAATAATTATTTAAATCAACCAAGGAATCTGGATACTATTTTATAAGATATCGGCCCATTAGCTCAGTTGGATATAGCGTCGTGCTAATAACGCGAAGGTCGCGGGTTCGATCCCCTCTTGGGCCAACTATCTTAATCTCGATCTTAATTTACATCCAATTCATCTAACGAGGTAACATGTCATCATTCAACAATTTGTAGGCGTTTTTAGAAACATCTTTAGATCGGTTCGGTAGTTCATATTAATTGTGGAATACTTGATTTTTAAAATATAAACTCAAATATTTTGACACAAATGCAAATATACGAGTATTATGTCGGCGCCGTGGCTTAGTTGGTTAAAGCGCCTGTCTAGTAAACAGGAGATCGGGGGTTCGAATCCCCCCGGGGCCTTGACTAATATTTCTTTTAAGTCTGCCGTTACCACCATTAAAATACGAAAAATGCGGAAAAATGTAACAATAGTAAATACTAGGGCTCGGAAAAATATCGATAGGTATATCGATAAATATCGATATTATTTTTAAATATCGGATATAGATATTGAAAGTAATTTGTATCGATATATCGATATTTGTCGATATAATCGATATTTATTAATATTAATCGATATTTATCGATATTAACCAATATTTATCGACATGAATAGGTAAAAATAACGATATTTATCGATATAAATTCATATTATTGGTAAAAATATCGATATAAATCGATAAATATCGATTATTAGCGATAATATAGATTTTATCTATTTTCTGATATTTCGAAAATTATCGATATTATTTCGATATCGATATTAAAATTTGAATATCGTGCAGCCCTAGTAAATACAAACATACCTACATAATATTACGCTAAATTTCCCTAACTAGTAAATGCATTAGTAAAAATGTTAGTAAGGTTTATTGTTTCAATGTTCTGTGAGCTGCAGTATGGTAATACACAAATCAGGTCATAAAACAATGAAAACATACATGGTGTAAAAATGACTCTCCACCGTGACAATGTTTGCACATTGCCGTGACCAGGATTCGAACCTGGGTTACTACGGCCACAACGTAGGGTCCTAACCACTAGACGATCACGGCTATTGGAGTACTATAAACCAAACATAATAACTTCGTTTTGTCAGATTTGATAGTTTGTTCGCTGTACTAAACATAATGATGATTTACATTTACTAATATCACTTGCAATATCTGCCCGGCTAGCTCAGTCGGTAGAGCATGAGACTCTTAATCTCAGGGTCGTGGGTTCGAGCCCCACGTTGGGCGGAGTGTTTTGCTGCAATGGAGCGTGCAAAGTGAGGTATAAATAATGTTTGTCTCCTCGTGATCGCACCATTTTACTTTTGATCATATTCGAGATTTTATTGAACCAAATTTGCTCTATTTCATTTCACCAATTCGGCCGAGGGTTCACATCAATTAACAGGACGCCCCTGTGTGAGCTCGAACCACCAACCTGTCGGATAACAGTCGAACGCTGTTGCCATTGTGCCACGCATCTATATAATTGCAATATTACATCGACTTCCGATGCCTGATTCGATTTTAAGAAATGTACCTACTTAATTGAATACATACCTACATGTCAACACAAACACATGATTTAGATAACTAATAAACCATGAAACCTTTAGTCCTGTAATTTAATTATAAAACTTTAAATTTAAGTGAACTAGGTAGGTAATCGAACTGATCCGATAGTTTACGTAACTCATTATTAAACAATTTCATGCAAAAGTATAACATATACGAGTAGTCCATATTAGCCCACATGAATAGGTCAGTGCGTAGAGCGTTAGGTAAGGAATGTTTATATTGATTTAAATTTAAAAAAATCTTACGTGGCCAGCACGAGACCTCCAGCCATTATTACTCTGTTCTTTTTAACTATACAAATATTTTAATATATAGGTAGGTACTACTATTAACAATTATATTTTACTCATTTTATTTAAACTATTTACTATTTTCACTTTCACTGTCATGATATAATTATTTAAATTTGACGTAGTAACAAAAAATGTTAAACGATTATGAATGGACTACAAGATACCAAAATACTTATTTATAAGTATGTACTTTAGTTACTTTTAAATGATACCTAATACCTCCAAATTTCTAAAAAACCGATTGTAGATAATAATTACATAATCGTACATTTACAATAAAAAAATTGTATGATATTAATTATTTAACGAAATATTTTAACAAAGTACTACTTTCGGTTTGTTAGTTGAATCCAAATTTATATTGGGTTATTAGATTCGTATTAAAACATTAATATTAAAATATAGTTTGAGTTATCGTTTCCAAAATAGTTGTATCACGCGGCGTAACGGACGAACTAACGCGCGCAAGCACGTGGGCGCACACACACGCACAGACAACATCTCGAAATTGTTAAATTATTTCTCTAGGGACCCTAAAACATGCTTATCCACCAAAAACTCAAACGCGAATCTTTTGACCCGTCACAATACCTCTCTTATATAATTTCAGGCGAGAGGTAAAAAGAAAGGACCCGTCAAATATTCAACAAAGTATCTCAAAATAAGAAACGTTGAATTGAATTATGATTTCTCGAATTCTCGTTTTACGTTTATACGTAGTGAACTGTATGGTAGGACAACATTTATGTGGCGGGAATGTTACCCCCACTACCACAGCATTCTCATGACGTCAATGGGCCGGCGTGATACAGAGTTACATGCGTTTGAATGGTACCTATTTATTAAATACATTTTTGCTTAAAAGTTTATTTTTCTCTCAAACTTAAATAACTGCTATTACAAGGTGGAAATTTAGTTGTTATGTTTATTCGATATAAAGTGGAATCTGCTGCGTTCAAAACAAAGTCTAGCGACCAGCGACGTCATTCCCCTGTAGCAAGATGACTTGCATATGCTACGCTCTGTATTTTTGTTATCTTAAGTTATTTTTAGATACAAAAGTTCAGAGGTCATCTGCATCCCCCCTGCACCCTTTACGCCAGACGATCCATAGATTTTTGGGCGTCTGCGATAGTTCTTCGGCAGCAGAGCTCGAGATAAGTCCAAGATGTAGCCCATTGCTACGGACATTACGCTTTTGAGCGTAAATTTTAAGCGTATTTTTGTAGAAATTCGTATTATAAGTTTAGTGGAAACGTATAAGTTCTTTACTTTTAGCCATTTATTGTTTGTATTCGTGTTATATTCGGAGTTTTTGTGTTTTATTAAATATATTTTTAAGCCAAGTGCTCTTCAGTTTTCGTTATGTCATGATTATAGTGCGCGCCCCTAATTCATCCCTTCCCAATTCAAGCCACGACTGGTTAACCCCTTTCCCTTAAAGTAAACTTCCTTTCTTTTTATCCTATACCCCCTATTTCACTCTTCTCGTGCTACACCCCTCTATATCACACTCCAGCCTGGTAAATAAAGTCTGCCGTAAACTCATTTATAGTATCAGGATCATAACTTGATCTACAGTCGCAGCCGCAGTATATACCATCTGGTTTAAATAAGAAGCATCGATGGTTCAGTGTGTGGTTCATTGGTAGGATGCTCGCCAGCCACGCGGCTTCGATTCCCGGCCGATGCACTCCTTTTAATTTGTATCTATAGTATCTGGATCATACTTAATCTCACAATCGCGGCCGCGGAAAAAACCATCTAATCTCTGTAAGACGCGGATCTAGGAAGATTCTTCGAAAGCAAATTCTTCGAAGGAAAATTCTTCGAAGGAAAGTTCTTCGAAAAGCAATTCTTCGAAAGGAAAATTCTTCGAATAGCAATTCTTCGAAAGGAAAATTCTTCGAAAATAAAAGATACAAAGTATAGTTCATCGCGAGGATACTTAATGGCCAAAAAATTAATTTCAGTCATACCTACCTAATTCATGACCTATAAATTCTTCGTTGCAGACCAATAAATCACAATTTCACAATATTCACTCTAATTGAACTGTACTAAATAAAGAACCTAATACCCTTCTTGAGTACCACATACTCGGTTTTGGTACAAACTCTGATTGAACTGAACTAAATAAAGAACCTCTTACCCTTCTTGATTTCCACATACTCTGTTTTGGTACAAACTCTGATTGAACTGAACTAAATAAAGAACCTCTTACCCTTCTTGAGTCCCACATACTCGGTTTTGGTAGAAACTCTGTTTGAACTGAACTAAATAAAGAACCTCTTACCCTTCTTGAGTCCCACATACTCGGTTTTGGTACAAACTCTGATTGAACTGAACTAAATAAAGAACCTCTTACCCTTCTTGATTTCCACATACTCTGTTTTAGTACAAATTCTGATTGAACTGAACTAAATAAAGAACCTCTTTACCTCTTACCCTTCTTGAGTCCCACATACTCGGTTTTGGTAGAAACTCTGATTGAACTGAACTAAATAAAGAACCTCTTACCCTTCTTGAGTCCCACATACTCGGTTTTGGTACAAACTCTGATTGAACTGAACTAAATAAAGACCCTCTCTTACCCTTCTTGAGTCCCACATACAACAAAGAGATTCTAACATTAATATGGAAATTAACAATAATTTAATCAAAATAATTACATTTTTTGTTTAGAAAATCAGTTTATCCTTAGGCGATGTTTCGAAGTTATAAAAAATATAATATCTTTTATTTTCGAAGAATTTTCCTTTCGAAGAATTGCTATTCGAAGAATTTTCCTTTCGAAGAATTTTCCTTTCGAAGAATTGCTTTTCGAAGAACTTTCCTTCGAAGAATTTGCTTTCGAAGAATCTTCCGGATACCGTAAGAAGCATCGGTGGTTCAGTGGTAGAATGCTCGCCTGCCACGCGGGCGGCCCGGGTTCGATTCCCGGCCGATGCACTCCTTTTATTTTGTATCTATAGTATCTGGATCGTACTTGATCTCACAGTCGCGCCTGTAGAAGAAGCCATCTAATCTCTGTAAGAAGCATCGGTGGTTCAGTGGTAGAATGCGAGGTAGAATGCTCGCCTGCCACGCGGGCGGCCCGGGTTCGATTCCCGGCCGATGCACTCCTTCTATTTTGTATCTATAGTATCTGGATCATACTTGATCTCACAGTCGCGCCTGTAGAAGAAGCCATCTAATCTCTGTAAGAAGCATCGGTGGTTCAGTGGTGGAATGCTTGCCTGCCACGCGGGCGGCCCGGGTTCGATTCCCGGCCGATGCACTCCTTTTACTTTGTATCTATAATAGTATCTGGATCACACTTGATCTCACAGTCGCGCCTGTAGAAGAAGCCATCTAATCTCTGTAAGAATCATCGGTGGTTCAGTGGTAGAATGCTCTGGAATGCTCGCCTGCCACGCGGGCGGCCCGGGTTCGATTCCCGACCGATGCACTCCTTTTACTTTGGATCTGTAGTATCTGGACCGCAGAAAAAGCCATCTAATATCTGTAAGAAGCATCGGTTGTTCACGATAACGACTCCGTGGCGCAACGGTAGCGCGTCTGACTCCAGATCAGAATGTTGCGTGTTCAAATCACGTCGGGGTCAATAAATATTTTACATTTTAATCAAGTCGACAGTTATCATCAAAATATAACCGACATAATAATAACGTTAATATAACGTCATGTCTGCATTATAAGTCGACAGTTATCATCGTGAAACTATCAAAAATGAGTTGTAAGGACACTAATTCGTGCTCATCCACTTAAAACTCACAACCCGATTTTTAGCATTAGTTTTCAATGCCTCCCTTTCAAGTAAGCGGGAGGTAAAAAGTGGTTTTGCATAACACAAAAGCAAGGTTCCATAGTGTAGCGGTTATCACGTCTGCTTTACACGCAGAAGGTCTCCGGTTCGATCCCGGATGGAACCACGTGTTTTAATCGAATCCGATGTAATCTTGTGCAAGAACAACATAGGTTAAAAGGCGGTTTTGCATAACACAAAAGCAAGGTTCCATAGTGTAGCGGTTATTACGTCTGCTTTACACGCAGAAGGTCTCCGGTTCGATCCCGGATGGAACCACGTGTATAAGTTTTAATCGAATCCGATGTAATCTTGTGCAAGAACAACATAGGTTAAAAGACGGTTTTGCATAACACAAAAGCAAGGTTCCATAGTGTAGCGGTTATCACGTCTGCTTTACACGCAGAAGGTCTCCGGTTCGATCCCGGATGGAACCACGTGTTTTAATCGAATCCGATGTAATCTTGTGCAAGAACAACATAGGTTAAAAGGCGGTTTTGCATAACACAAAAGCAAGGTTCCATAGTGTAGCGGTTATCACGTCTGCTTTACACGCAGAAGGTCTCCGGTTCGATCCCGGATGGAACCACGTGTATAAGTTAATTGAATCCGATGTAATCTTGTGCAAGAACAACATAGGTTAAAAGGTGGTTTTGCATAACACAAAAGCAAGGTTCCATAGTGTAGCGGTTATCACGTCTGCTTTACACGAATATTTAGAGTTGGTTTTTTGTACAGTTTTTCCAACACTACACGGTCGCTTCATCTCATCCAGTACACTTCATTCATACACATACACATTTTATATGTAATAATTAGGGCATTGTCTCAAACTTTGTATAAATAAAATACTAATTGATGTGGCCTTGCGCCGGGAACAATTATTTCACCCCAAACGTCAAAACTTTTGTAGGCGATAACATGTGTGAAGTGAGTCGCGACTGCTTAGCTCGGAAATGCTAAACAGATCTCTTATCTTCAAGATAGAGATCTACTTTACCATTCCGAGACAGTGGCGTCCGGCTCACTTTTCACACATGCTTAGAGCCAAATATGTTGTATATATTTGGAACAAATAAAGATATTTCTATTTCTCTGATTTACACGCAGAAGGTCTCCGGTTCGATCCCGGATGGAACCACGTGTTGAAAATTTTAAATGAATCTTGTGCAAAAACAACATGGATTCAAAATTGATTTTTTCTGTTTGGCGTTCACAAAGTTAACTTTGTAAAACGCAACTGAATGTCGCAAGGGGGTTACTTTGTGACACGCAACATATTATTTTAGATGGTTGGTATAGTATTGTGTAATTAATTAATTTTTATTCAATAAAATTAATGAACCTAATAATAGAAACATATAAGTTCAATATTTTCTATTATGGCTGCACTTATCACCTAGAATAGTTCAGTAATTATATATTTTACTCGACTTTTACAGTGACAGTTAAATAAAAGGCAATTTTAATGTCACCAACTAAAACGTTACACACATAAATTTCCTTAAATCGACTTGTGTATATTGTGGCAGTATAATGTAAATTTTAATATTAAAAAGGCACTAAATAAAAATTAGTATAAAGAACTCATTTTATAAGACTTTTTTCGCACTTGGCCTTTAGTAAATTCGCGCGAGGGATCGTTTAACTAAATTTCGACGCGTGCGAAAAAATCATGTCTTATAAAACTTGTTCTTTAATATACTATTACATAACTTAAATGCAAGATTCCGTAGTGTAGTCCGCGATACAGCACTGCAAGGCCCGGCCCGGCCCGGACGGGCCACGGGCTACCCGGTTCGTGGGCCGGACCCGGGCTTAATTTCTTTTAAGTATAGTGGGCTTCGGGCCTGGCTGGGCCTACCATATCACGGGCTTGGGCCTAACCGGGCTTACTATTTATTGTTCTATGACGGACTTGGGCCGAGCCGAGCCTGTTATGCTACGGGCTTGGGCCGAGCCGGGCCTGTTATGCCCCGGGCTTGGGCCGAGCCGGGTCTGTTATGGTACGGGCTTGGGCCGAGCCGGGCCTGTTATGGTACGGGCTTGGGTCGAACCGGGCTTGTTATGCTACGGGCTTGAGCCAAACCGGGCCCGATATGCTACGGGCTTGTACCGAACTGGGTCTTTTATGCTGCGAGCATAGGCCGAGTCGAGCTTTTTAAATTAAAATCTTATTTCTAAGTTATATATTACAATAATTTCCTACAGTTACTAAACAAATTTGGAGAGCATTGTACTAAAAAATTTTGTATGATATGTAACACGATAACACGTACACAAACTAAATTTTAGAGGTTTAGTTAGACCGAGCCAAGTCGGGCCGGGCCGGGCCGGGCTTCAAAAAGTCATGGGCCGACAGGGCTGAGCCGGGCCGAGCTTCAAAAAATCATAGTCCGGGCAGGGCCGAGCTTCGAAAAACCATGGGCCGGACAGGGCCATGCCTTAAAAAATCTCGGGTCGGGTAGGGCCGGGCTTCGAAACATTATGGGCCGGGCAGGGCCGAGCTTTGTTTTTATTTTAAAATATCTTGCCGAGCCGGGCCAAATAGCAGGTTGGCTTCGGGCTGTCCGGGCTTTGATAAAATTTGAAATTGTCGGGCCGGGCCTAATAATAGTCGGGCTTCGGGCGGGCCGGGCTCCAAAATTACGGCCCGTGCAGTGCTCTAGTCCGCGGTTCGATCCCGGATGGAACCTGATAATTGAATCTCTAAAATCTGCATGGGTTAAGAAGTAGTTTTTTAAATAGAATTTTATGCGTAAGAACTAAGTGTGTTAAAAAGTGTCTTGCAATGTTGGGTTCCATGGTGTACGACTTCTGATTTGCACATTATTGTTCTATGACGTAGCCCGGGTAGCTCAGTCGGTAGAGCATTGGACTTTTAATCCAAGGGTCCAGGGTTCAAGTCCCTGCTCGGGCGAATATTTTAACATAATTCTAATGTTGGCAGTTGGTTTCATAATAATATAACCTTGGATCTTGGATCATTATTAGCTTAATTAAAACAAAATGTATTAATTTAGCGACGGTGATTTGTGCAGTGCTTTGGTTACAAAATATTTCCATCTCTCTTAGTTCGAATGGTTGAAAGATCCTTTCATCTAGTACGTAAGCTATATTATCTAAGTAGGTATAACTTATTAGACCTATTAGACTTTGTTCATGTACGTCAGGTTGGCCGAGTGGTCTAAGGCGCCAGGAAACCTATTCTTATTCGCTGGCGACTGTAATAAGCGACTTTATAACGTCATAGTTAGCGACGATATACTTATGTCATCTGTTGGTATAGTCAAAAAGTTCGTATATGACATCATAGTTCGCGACTAGTCGCTTCAAGCTTGGCGACTGCTACAAGGCAGTTGAGAAGTAGTACTTTCAGTCGCGTAGTGTTTAAAATTGATTGTTTTTTCTTTGGAAAATTTTAAAAAAGGTTGAGTAATATATTTCTTATACAAAATATATAATAATAAGGTTAGTATAATATTATCTAAATAAATTTCTCATTCTTTTAAATAAATTGTTATTAAATATATAAATTAAGAGACACAAATTTTTGTTCCATCGACATCTTACCCTCAATTTCACCCTCACGCGGATTACATAAGGATTACAAAATTACAAACGGATTGCAAAACAGAATTCAAAAATTGTAAATTTGTTGACAAATTAATATCAAAAAGCTCATATAAATAATGAGTACCAACACAAAATAATTATTTTACCAACATAAAAAAATTAGTTTCCCAATATTTTGACTCAAAATTTGACTTGATTGATTTAGCGACTGAGACAACAGGCGACCGGTCGCTAAGAATAAGATTAGGACACCGGATTTAAGCTCTGCTTCCCAAACGGGAGTGTGGGTTCGAATCCCACACCTGACAGTCTCCCTTTTTATTTTAAATCATATGACCTAGATACAAAGAAAACGATAAACTAATGCATCGGACGAGAATTGAACCCGGGCCGCTCGCGTGGCAGGCGAGCATTCTACCACTGAATCCTCGGTGGTTCACTCGGCGGCGCTCGGTGGGTCAGTGGTAGAATGCTCGCCTGCCATGCGGGCGGCCCGGGCGGGCCCGGGTTCGATTCCCGGCCGGTGCACTCCTTTTACTTTGTATTTATAGTATCTGGATCATTGATCTCACAGTCACGCATGTAGAAGAAGCCATCTAATCTCAGTAAGAAGCATCGGTGGTTCATCGGGTTCAGTGGTAGAATGCTCGCCTGCCACGCGGGCGGCCCGGGTTCGATTCCCGGCCGATGCACTCCTTTTACTTTGTATCTATAGTATCTGGATCGTACTTGATCTCATAGTCGAGGCCGCGATGACTGCCGAGATGACTGCTTACTAAATAAAGATATAAAAGTATATTTTCCTGTGATTTTAATTTTTATCATATGTAGATTATTACTCAATAAATAATATTCTGTATAGGTAGTGTGTAAATATACGGTTTTAATCTGGTAGTTCCTCAAAGATCAATCTTAGACTAAGTATTATTTTTGTTAGGATATTTACATCAATGATACGTTAAATATAATTTCATTTTATAAAAGATGAAAAATTATTTGCACAACAGAATTACTTTATAATTAAGAATAATTTATTGGTCCAAATGAAAACGAAATGATAAATATAATATATAAAACATAATTAAATTTGAAGTATAAGTCACGGTGTACGCACGTGTTAAACAGGATAAATATTACAATCGTAAGTTATGTTATGTTGACTAATAATTTAAAAGATTCCAGCTCAAGTTTACATCACAACAATCCGAAAACAGGAGTCAGGATTCAACCAATTCGCCTTGAAAATGCTGAATGAATTAACTATAATTTATGATTTTTTTCGCTAGAAAAGTCCCGTGACAGTCCAACTGTCGGCGACGTGGATATAAACTGTTATAGCTCACCTTAAAGAGCAACACGAATTTAAATCCTGGTGCACAAATTCACAAAAATCTGCCATAACAGTTCAACTGTTAATGTAATAAAAATAAAGTTTCTAGCTGGTAAATAATTTCAAGTTTTTTGTATTACAACTGGAATTGGCAGTAGGAGCCGTTCTGGAAGCGGATCTTCCATGACATAGTTCTGATGAACGTGAACCAATTTTAGAAAGGTTACACTTTTCGAGAAAGAAAGTGTACCGACAGCCTCATCCTGATCAGCTCTCCGCGACATTAACTGGTATAGAAAAATAATTGACTCTTACCTTAAAAGGACATTCTCCAGATAAATTATTTGTCCATCTAGAATACCTCAGCGGTGTTGCCAAATTGCTTGCTGTTGGTCTTCAGCATGATGAGACAATGGTTCGTAGAAGTCTTACCATAAAATTTAAAAGCTTCTTTCAGAGGTACTCTAATGATGATTAGCTTTTTGGAAAAGATTTAACTGAAAAATTGAAGGCGGCTAAAGAGTTACAACAATCCACAAACGAATTAAAACAAACAACAAGGACTAGAATACATAATTCAAAAAACTTTCGACGCCCGTCGGGTTGGAATCAACACATTGTACAGCCAATCGAACATAAACGGGCAAAAACAACAGCGGCCAAAGATATTTCCTCAAAATCATAATTATTCTTCCCAGAGGCAACAACAAGCGAGGGGGGAGAAGGAACAATTATTAGAGGTAAGTGATGTTGCTGGGAGACTTTCGCAGTGCAGCTGTAAGTGGTTAGAATTAATTTAGATTCGACTATCCTGAGCTGGATCAATGGTAGAAGATACCCTTTACATCCAATGTAAAGCAACCCTTGCCCCCAAAAGAACCTGTTTGGTCAGATTCGGAAAGGATGTTAATCTCTTGCTAGATAAATGCGTTGATCAGAAGTGTCAACCTAGTTCTAATCAGTTTATTTCAAAAAAGTTTCTGGTTCCTAAGTCAAAAGCTCGGCCAAAAGGGTCTCATAGGTTGATCTTAAATTTAAAATAATTCAATAAATTTATTAGAACCGAGCATTTTAAGTTGGAAGAAGGGAAAACTGTAAAAATGATTCTGTTGTTAGATTGTTTTATGGCATCTATTGATTTAAAAAATGCTTACTACCTGATCCGAATAGAAAAATTAGGTAGAACATTTTTGAGATTTAAGTATGAAGATAACCTTTTTGAGTTTACTTCTTTACCGTATCGTATCCTAACCAAGAAACAACTTTCAGTATTTGGCTAGATTAAGGAAAGCGGTTCCTGAAAGTTTTGGTTACTTTTTCGTGACCATGATAACCAACGATGCAACGATAAACGTTGGTTGTTGTGGTTAGTTTGTACGTTTATGTTTTACTGGTAAATATTGGGTTTGTGCATGCAACGTGGTAAAATTCATGTTTATTATATTTATTTTCATCGTTTCTACATTTTATTAATAAATAATATGTTGCAATGTCGAAATTAGTGATAGTGACAAGTAACACTGTATGTTAAAATAAATATTTCAAAAAAATAACCACGAATCTACCATGGCTTAAGCCACATTAACAGTCCGAAATTTGTGAAGTTGTAGCAGGCAATTAAAGTAAATAATGTAAAATAAACAGCTGATTTGCTCTGAAAAGAGTTTGAATATCTTTTGTTTTGATTGTGCTACGATGCAAATTTCGAGCTGTGAACTTTTAAATGAATTTCTTCAAATTTCAGTAATGAAAAGTCAGAAAGCATACCGAAGAAACTAAAATTTGCTTTATCAAGTAGAGTTTGAAATGAAGAGTCGGTTTAGCTGTGTGGACGGGCGAAGCTAATTTTTGTGCATTACACATTACCTGTCATCTGTCACTTCGTTTGTCATCACTCGAAATTCTACGATGAAAGATCTATGCGTTAGATTTGACAATAAATTAAACTTTGTTGGCCACGTTAACGACATTTATAATGCAGGCAATTGTATGAAAACTGTTAGTTTCAATATATGCCCGGCTAGCTCAGTCGGTAGAGCATGAGACTCTAAAGCTAAGTTTCCATGCATGCGTTTCATCCGTAACTGCGCGGACACAATCGCACGGGTAATGACGTATGTAAAAACGGACGTTCCTATGCATACTGAACGTTTCATCCGTTTTGACGTTTAATGTCAACTAAATTTATTAATTTTATCTCATTATTATTCAGATTTATAATATAACAAACCATAAAATACCTTCTAAACACGGAATTTTATATGTAGAATTTACATACCTACACTAAACAGTCAAAATAAAACGACGTGGTACTGAAACGTATCCGTAGAAAGTAGACGAACGCGGTCCGTCGTTGATCCGCTTCTGTCTTGATTTTCACGAATTTAAATTTAGCGAATCAGATCTCTCGACGGATAAAACGCGACGGATGAAACGCATGCATTTAAACTTAGCTTTAATCTCAGGGTCGTGGGTTCGAGCCCAACGTTGGGCGGACTGTTTTGCTGCAATGGGGGCGCAAAAAGCAAGGCTTAAATTGCTTAAATTATTCTCTTGTCGTTTTATTCGGTTTAATGGTTAAATCGCGTCGAAGCAGATTAAATTATATTCTTTTTGACCTATTTCGCCTATAACTTGAGGGATTACAGGAATTACTACATGAATTTAAAAGTTCGCCCCCGGGTGGGCTCGAACCACCAACCTTTCTGTTAACAGCCATTGAGGTCGATTTCAATAGCCCCCCCAAGTAAATAAATTAATGATTTTATTACACGCATAATATGTGCTCGTTTTGTGCCAAATTGTGCCGCAATAAAAATATTTTGTGCTCATTCTGTTTACGAGATATTCAAAGTTGAATTATGAGGGGCCAATGACATGCGAGCCCCTCCAAGTTATAATTTTAAAAATTTTATTTCACAATTGTTTTGTGCTCGTTTTGTGCTGAATTGTGCCGCATAATAGAAATTTTGTGCTCCTTCTAGTAAGTATAGAAAGTGTCTCTTAATAGGAGGTGCCAGTGACATGGTCAGCCCCCACCCTATATTTTCAAAACTTTCTCATCGCTATTATTTTGTGCCGGTTTTGTGCTAAATTGTGCTGTATAACGAAAATTTTGTGCTCCTCATATAAGGTTAAAAAAGCATATAAATATGAGCGGTCATTAACATGATAAGCCCACCTCAAGTAAATAGTTTCTAAATCATATTTTTTCTGTTTAACTGTGCTTGTTTTGTGTCGAATTGTGCAGCAATAAAAATATGTTGTGCTCATCCCGTGTACGAGATATTTAATGTTAAATTATGAGGGACGAATGACATATGTACATTGGCCACGCTATATTGAATATTGATATTTTTGAGCAATCTTACATAATATGCAATTTATACTGTTTTGTGCCATATTGTAATAATTTTGTGCTGTATTTACAAGCTAGAAAATTTTGAATGATAATTTGTGGGGCTGCAGAAAATGGTCTGTCCCGTAAGTTTAATATTTAAAAATTATTTTCATGGTAATAGTTTGTGCTCGTTTTGTGCTCAATTGTGATTTTAACTAAAAGATATGTGCTTTAATTATTGTTGTTCTATAATTTCAAATAAAATTTGAATTTTTTTACTAAATTTGGACGCGTGCGAAAAATCATGTCTTATAAAACTTGTTCTTTAATATACTATACTTTCAAAAACTTATTATGAAACCTATGACCTGTACCATGGCGCTATATTTCAATCCATTTTAGAACTAAAATTTTAAATTTGAATCACGGGAGTTAAAATAAAAATAGTGTTAGTTAATAATTATTTAAGTATGATAGTTAAAAATAGGACATAGTATCAGACGAATTACATATGTACATTGGCCACGCTATATTGAATATTGATATTTTTGAGCAATCTTACATAATATGCAATTTATACTGTTTTGTGCCATATTGTAATAATTTTGTGTTGTATTTACAAGCTAGAAAATTTTGAATGATAATTTGTGGGGCTGCAGAAAATGGTCTGTCCCGTAAGTTTAATATTTAAAAATTATTTTCATGGTAATAGTTTGTGCTCGTTTTGTGCTCAATTGTGCTTTTAACTAAAAGATATGTGCTTTAATTATTGTTGTTCTATAATTTCAAATAAAATTTGAATTTTTTTACTAAATTTGGACGCGTGCGAAAATTCATGTCTTATAAAACTTGTTCTTTAATATACTATACTTTGAAAAACTTATTATGAAACCTATGACCTGTACCATGGCGCTATATTTCAATCCATTTTAGAAATAAAATTTTAAATTTGAATCACAGGAGTTAAAATAAAAATAGTGTTAGTTAATAATTATTTAAGTATGATAGTTAAAAATAGGACATAGTATCAGTTTTTTCATGTCATGTGTTGCATTGAATTTAAAATATTAATAATATAACCTTATTTAAAGAAATATACTAAATTGGTCAGCATACAATTCCATCTTGTAGTGCTAAGAAAATTGTTAAATCAATTTTATGTACAGGTACATCCTTTACATACACACACTATTAAATTAATTACAAATTTAATAAATGTCACCTCTCAATATTTTCGATGATGAATTTCAAGATTTAAGCCGCATACATCCCGGTATTTGGTAAAAATTTTAGTATATACCTATAGTCCATGCGAATTAGAAAATTTTTGTATGGGCTCGGTGACTAAATTCAAAGGAATTTTTTTTCATAGGAATGTTGTAATTGACTTCCTAATTGACATACTGAAAGTCCCCATCGATCCGCCTTGTGCTAATTCCGGAATCTTAGGAAAATTCAATTATCTCGAAAATAGGTATTTTTTCGCAAAAATGCCAAGTACCAAACAGAAAGAGCATGAAATTTCCTTCACGATAGTCCCTTTTGTTGTTACGTTATTCATACAGTTATTTATAAAATCGTAAATAAATATTTTTATAATTCGAACAATCTAAGCCGGTTTCATGAAATCATGATTTAATCATGTAATATATTAACGGATAAAAATTACGAATTCGGGATTTCAGTATTCGATCCTTAACATATTTTGGTATGACAAATTTAATAACAGACATTTTAAGACGCCAGTTTAAAGTCAAAATCACAAAATTTATATTTTAGTTACTTCTTTAAAATTTTGTGTTTAATTTTTGTCCGGATTAAGATATTGACTTCCGGCTTTCAAAATCTTATAAAGAAATGTTACAAAAATATAATGCTGAAAACCGAATGTTCAGGAAAAACGGTTATTTAAATATTACTTTTAAAATATATATTAAAATACACTGGCGGAAAAAAATGAAACACCTGAAAATCGTAAAAATTTCGACCATATTTAAACCGCCATAACTCGGCGTATTTTCAATCGATTTCGATGAAAAACTTTTTTTTGACTTGATCCACCAAAAGGGCACTAAAATTTGTTCAATTCCCTATACAGGATTCAAAGAACGAAGTTCCTACGATGATTTGGAACAAAGTTATGGGTGTTTAAAAAAAGAGTGCATTTTTAGGTTTTTCGCACATAACTCAGCGACTTTTCAACCAAATTAGACGATTCTTTCGGGGGAAACCCATTGTGGCTTTACGTTAAGGGGGTAAACTCAGTTTAGGATGATCAACAAGAAAAACACGTTTTTGGGCCACAAAACGTCCAATTTTGGCGATGTGTACCGAGTTGAAAAAAAATTTCACCCGCAAAGATTCATCGAAATCGATTGAAAATACGCCGAGTTATGGCGCTTTGAAAATGGTCGAAATTTTTACGAATGCCAAGTGTTTCATTTTTTTCCACAAGTAATTATTAACCTCTCGCCAAGAAAAATTTAAATATTCGACATGAATCAAACCTTTTTAAGTATAAAAATCATTTTGGTTTATTGAAAAAAAAACTCGAAAAATCCAATGCTTTTAACTGGAAATCGATATCTCAATTACTTAAGAAATTACAGGTGATTAATCATATTTAATAATAAAAATACTAAAATTTCTTAATTTTCCCTTGTATAAATTTTTTAAATGAATTAATTAACTTATCAGGGCCCTTGAAATTTTTATATAATTTTGCATAGTAAAAAAATTAGTGTGCCTGAGACCGGAAGTCGATATCTTAATCCGGACAGAAATTAAACACAAATTTTTAAAGACGTGACAATTATATTTTTGTGATCTTGAAAATAAGTTTGAGTTTTTTCCTAAACACGTCTTAAAATGTCCAATTTTAAATTATTATTATGAAAAAATAAGTTTAGAATCGCATACTGAAATCCTCAATTCGAAATTATTATCCGTTAATAAATTACAATCGTTTTGGTGTAATATGAGAAAAAATTCAAGTTTTTATCAAAACGGCTTAGAATGTTAGAGTTTTTTCAAAACTGTATGAATATCGTTAAAACAAAATGACTATCTTGAAGGCAATTTTATGCTCTTTCCGTTTGGTATTTGGCAGTTTTGCTTAAAATTACTCATTTTCGAGATAATTGCAAAAAACAGGAGAAAGGTCGTCTTGTTCCACCATTTATTCAAGATGGTGGACTTGGCACAAGGCGGATCGATGGGGACTTTTAGTATGTTAGTTAGAAAGTCAATTACAACATTCTTGTGAAAAAAATCTCTTTGAATTTTGTCGCCGATAGATGCTAGTTCGCCTGGACTAATATGAATTTGATGAAATTATTTTAACCGTTCACAATTTGAAATTTTTGAAGAAAATCGATCGTGCCAATAATGTTTATTTTTATTTATAGAACAAACTAAACAGCTTAAAAAATAGTATACAGTACAATTGAGCACCAAAACGAGCACAAACAAAGATTATCTTGAAAATAATCCTGAGGGGCTAAAATCATTTCTGCAGTCTTCTCTTATTAAGCTCTAACTTAAAAAAAAGTACCACAGTAAAAAATATTTTATTAAGCACATAATAAGCACTTTAATAATATTTACCTATTTACAAATGCATATTATGAGGGGGACATATTTCAAATTTAATTTGAAATTATAGAACAACAATTATAGCACATAACTTTTAGTTAAAAGCACAAAATTGAGCACAAAACGAGAAAAACTATTACCATGAAAATAATTTTTAAATATTAAACTTACGGGGCTGACCATTTTCTGCAGCCCCACAAATTTTCATTCAAAATTTCCTAGCTTGTAAATACAGCACAAAATTATTAAAATATGGCACAAAACAGTATAAATTGCATATTATGAAAGATTGCTCAAAAATATCAATATTCAATATAGAGTGGCCAATGTACACTATGTCATTCGTCCCTCATAATTTAACATTAAATATCTCGTACCACGAGTTGAGCACAACATATTTTTATTGCTGCACAATTCGGCACAAAACAAGCACAGTTAAACAGAAAAAAATGATTTAGAAACAATTTACTTGAGGTGGGCTTATCATGTTTATGACCGCTCATATTTATATGCTTTTTTTAACCTTATATGAGGAGCACAAAATTTTTGTTATATAGCACAATTTAGCACAAAACCAGCACAAAATAATAGCGATGAGAAAGTTTTGAAAATATAGGGTGGGGGCTGACCATGTCACTGGCACCTCCTATTAAGAGACACTTTCTATACTTACTAGAAGGAGCACAAAATTTCTATTATGCAGCACAATTCAGCACAAAACGAGCACAAAACAATTGTGAAATAAAATTTTTAAAATTATAACTTGGAGGGGCTCGCATGTCATTGGCCCCTCATAATTCAACTTTGAATATCTCGTAAACAGAATGAGCACAAAATATTTTTATTGCGGCACAATTTGGCACAAAACGAGCACATATTATGCATGTAATAAAATCATTAATTTATTGACTTGGAGGGGCTATTGAAATCGACCTCAGCCATTGCACCACGGAGGCTTATAATTATTTCGTAATTATTGTACTGTAATAAGAGGTAGATATCCTATACTATACCCTGTTTAAAATAAGGAAAGAATTTTGACAGTTAATTGGGGCGTGGTTTAGGAGTTTGGTTTACAAAACATTTTCGATGTTTAGAAAGTCGCGTCAATAATCCACAAAACCGTAAGAGAATAAATCATAGAAATAGTCACGTAAAATTTAAAAACAACAAATAACGAACAGCACTTACAAAGAATGAAATCAGAATAATTGACAATTATTGACATAACAAACGAGTTGTGTTTGTGTTAGCCGTTCTTGACAACAACACATAGTAACCGATAGAATCACATGAATCCATCTGTCAAAATAATTCTTTAGTGTATAGATTACCCATAGACAAAAATATAGGTATTGCTGGCGACACTGCCAACGAAATATGCGTCATGCGTCCGGGGACACTGCGGTCCGGAGAGCATGCGCCCGATGACCGGATATAATGTAATTTTGACAAGTAGAAAACGTGCAGTTCCTTTTTTATAATTTTATTGTGATGTTCAATATATTACGTTTAAAGAATGTATACGAAGTAAATAGCGTTTATTCTGTTAGTGTAACTTTACTTTGATGACCACATGCTAACAGAAAGTGGCGACGAGGATGCGATGATTTAACCTACAAATCAGCCGTAAAAAAAGTAAATAAATTCCTTTCAGCTTGCGAAAACGGTTATTTTCTCACACTGATCGAAAAATATACTCAAATCTTTTCGCAAGATGGATCAACAATTGCTGAATCTCCTAAGCAGTCATCAGCAAATGTTTGCGAAGCAACAAGAGACAATCGAAGAATTATCCAAATTAATACAGGAACAATCAACGACCAGGGGCTCAATTCTCGAAACCATGCGAAAGTTTTCGTGTACACAGATATTCGAGCGGTGACTTTCGTATACGACTAATCGAATGCGCACGAGAGGTATTCTTGACTGGTGATAGAAACTTGGCTCACAGTTTCGTATGCTAATTACGAAAACGACAGAAGCAAACGAACGCACCTTCTTGCAACCAATGAAATCGTTTCATTTATACACATGGTTTTTGTTTTGACATTGAATTTGAACTTTGAAGTTAGGTTAATTCTAATTTTCATTTTCTTGTTAGTTTCGTTTTCGTATCTTTTGTACTTAATGATGTTAATTTTTAATAAATTATAAAAGATTTTCTTTTGTGTAAGTACATATTTTTATTTATTTATTTTATGTTTTATTTGGTCTCTATTAGTGCAGTCTGCAATAAAATATAATTCATTTTGATAAATAGATATTATTTATAATTTAGGTAAACTAATTTTTAAATAATTTTTGTCACATTGCTAGTTTGGCCCTTTAACAAATCTAGATTAACTCGACCTATTTGTTCATGATTACGAACTTGATCATGTATGATTCCTAAATCTACATTCTTTATATCTTCTTTCTCTTCATTTGTTCATTTTTACTTCCTTGTACGAAGTAAGGAAGTATTGTAATCGCGAAAAATTTCGGTTCTCAGATTTTGACGGAAATATCCGTTTTGACCTTTTCTGAATCCATTATGACTAGTTTCGACGTGACGTCTGTACGTACGTACGTATGTACGTACGTACGTACGTACGTACGTACGTACGTACGGACGTATGTGTGTCGCATAACTCAAATACGGTTAGACGTAGAAAGTTGAAATTTTGTATTTAGGACTGTTATAGCATCTAGTTGTGCACCTCCTATTTTTGGTTTCAGTCTACAAACCGGAAGTAGTACTTTTTAAAAATATTTCGATGAATATTTAATTTTAGACAATTTTTTTTATTTTAAATGAAAGATTATGTGATTATTACCTATAATCGGTATTTTATAAATATTTTTGTATCTGCTATCATTTAAAAATAATTAAAGTATATATTTATAATTTATAGTATTTCGGTATCTTGTAGTCCATGATCGATTAACATTTGTTACTACGTAAAATTTAAATGATTATGACATGACAGTGACAATAGTAAAATATGCTTTATATCTTCTTCTGCAGTTTAAATCAAATGACTAAAATATATTTGTGAGTATTAGTATAATAAGTTAAAAGAATTTTTAATATTATTTTACATTTTAGTTATTAAGAAAAGTATGAACACACAAGGCGTACAAGGAAGTCATGTGGTGTCCACGTCAGATTTTTTATATCAACACAATATGTAATCGCAAAATAATAACCTATAAAGAAACTGACATTTGCAGTTTCGCATACGAATCTTTAATTTCGAGTGGTTACTACCCATGCGATGTAGTTGCGCACGAGATTTGCGTACACGACCACTACTTTTAGGTTCAAGAATACCATTGTGCAGTTCGTATACACATCTCGCTCACTTTCGCATACGAAAAATTTCAAGAATCGGGCCCCAGGCAAACTGTTATTCAAAATGCAGTTTCAACGGAGACCTTAATGGAAAGTCTTGCTAATTCAATGGAAATTTTTCGTTATGATCCAGAAAACGGACACACATTTGCAGTCTGGTTTCGGCGTTATAAGGATTTATTTAACGAAGACGCAAAATCGCTTGATGATTTTGCAAAGATCCGTCTCTGTCTACGTAAGTTAGATGCGCAATCACATGATAAATTTATAGACATGATCTTGCCGAAAACTCCGAGAGATTTGACATTCAACGAAGTGATTTCGTTACTGGAAAAGTCATTCGGACGGCAAGAGTCATTGTTTAACATCCGTTTCAAGTGTATTAAAACAGTGAAGGACGAAAACACTGACTTCATTAGCCACGCGGCGATAGTCAACCGGCGATGTGAAGAATTTCTTCTCAGCAAACTGTCACCAGAACAGTTCAAATGCTTACTGTTTGTGTCAAGTCTTCAGTCTTCTAGAGATGCGGAAATACGTACGCATCTTCTGAGACAACTCGACGGGGAAACAGAAGAAAAGCCCATTACTTTGAATCAACTTGTTGCCGAAACTGAGCGAATAATAACGCTTAAGCGGGACACGGCAATGATTGGCGCAGCAAACAAAATCGCACCAGTCGTTTAGACAGTGAAAAGCAAGGTAACAACAACAACACTTAACGCATCACCACCTACACCATGCTGGCTGTGCGGGGAGATGCATTTCATTCGCGACTGCACATTCACGTCGCACAAATGTTAAAAATGTCAAGGGATTGGACACAGAGACGGCTATTGCAACATCTCATGACAAACCGCTGTCTCGCGTTCGTCATATTAACGCTGAGGTGAACAATATTAAGTACGAATCTCACCGCAAATATGTCAACGTCAATATCAACGGTACAAAGGTGAAACTACAAATTGATACTGGAGCAGATTTAACAATTATTTCAAAAGCCACATGGGAGTTGTTGGGGTGCCCCGGAGTCAAAGTAAGGCCGACTGGGATCAAATCTGCAACACAGGACAGTATCCCCAGCATCGCACAATTCAAGTGTGTGATGGGGATAGAAAATACCGGGGAAGTAAAATCAGACAAGTGTCTTGTAACATCAATTACAGATCTTGATCTTTTAGGTATCGACTGGATTGACAAATTTGGTCTCTGGGAACGTCCACTCAATGCTATCTGCAACTCTATACGCTCATCACAGGATACCAGAGAAGCAGTCATCGCTGACCTGCGTGTCAAATTTGAATCTGTATTCAGCGACAATCCCGGGCATTGTACGGTGACAACTGCTCGTATCCACATAAAACTAGAAGCGAAGCCTGTATATCGACCCAAGCGACCAGTTCCTTACTCCGCTACAACCATTGTTGAAGAGGAACTTAAACGTCTACAAGATCTGGACGTTATTTCGCCAATCGATTTTTGCGAATGGGCAGCGCCAATCGTAGTTGCTCATCGACCCAATGGAAGAGTTCGCATCTGCGGTGATTACTCTACAGGCCTAAACGACAGTGTAAATTCAATCCATATCCATTACCGGTGCCCGAAGACATGTTTGCACAACTGGCGGGTAGTACAGTTTTCAGCAAAATTGATCTTTCCGATGCATACTTGCAAATTAAGGTTGACGATGATTCAAAGCGCCTTTTAACCATAAATACTCACAAAGGACTATTCACATTCAATCGGCTCGCACCAGGGGTGAAGTCTGCGCCCGGTATATTTCAACAAATTGTCGATGCTATGCTTGCCGGTCTCGAAGGCACTATTGCATATTTCGATGATATTCTCGTTTTTGCTAAGACTAAAGAAAAGCACATCGAAATTCTACATGGTCTTTTCACACGTGATGCATGTAAAAATTGAAAAATGCGAATTCCTCTCACAGCAAGTGAAATATCTAGGATTTGTTGTAAATAGCGAGGGGATCACCTCAGATCCTGACAAGATATGTGCCGTAACTACAATGCCACCACCTACAAATATTTCACAGCTACGATCATTTCTCGGCGCCATAAATTTTTATGGTAAATTTGTGAAAAATATGTACGAGCTTCGAGCACCTTTGGATCGCCTCCTAAATACTGCGGTGAACTGGGAGTGGTCAGCGGAATGTCAATCATCGTTCGAGAAATTCAAACAAATTCTCGCTTCCGACTTACTCTTGACACACTACAACCCAGCACTTCCGATCAAAGTTTCTGCAGACGCAAGCAATAGTGGAATTGGAGCCACCATAACACACGTGTTTCCAGATGGTTCCGAAAAAGCAATCGCACATGCCTCGCGTACGCTACATAAACCCGAGAAAAATTACAGCCAAATCGAAAAAGAAGGTTTAGCTTTAATTTTGCGGTTCAGAAGTTTCACCGATATATCTTCGGTCGAAAATTCACACTGCTGACAGATCACAAGCCTCTGGTCAGTATTTTCGGATCAAAAACCGGAATTCCGATCTACACAGCGAATCGACTTCAACGATGGGCGTTAATATTGTCCGCTTACGATTTCGAGATCAAATATGTCTCTACGAATTATTTCGGAAATGCGGACATTTTGTCTAGATTTATCGCATCTACACGGAGTGATGATGAAGAGTTCGTTATTGCATGCGTTTGGAGGAAGAACTCGATCACAATCTTACAGAAACTACTTTACCGGTGACACGGGAGATGATCGTATCGGCTACAAAGTCAGATAACGTCTTGCAAGATGTGCAAAAATTCCTCGAATCCGGCTGGCCCGATCCAAAAACCCACAGCTATAATGACAAACTTCTAAAATTTGACAATAGACGCGAGTCTTTATCAATGGCTCAAGGATGTATTATGTTCAGTAACAGAATTATCATTCCAATTAAACATCGCAAACTTATGTTGCTCGCAAGATCATATTTTTATTGGCCAAATATCGATGACTCAATCAGTACTTTCGCCCGATCATGCAGTCGTTGCGCGGAAAACGCGAAATCTCCAATAAAAACCTTACTTCGTTCCTGGCCCCGAGCGACTCGCCCCATGGAACGGATTCAAACCGATATTGCCGGTCCGATCGAGGGCAAATGGTATCTCGTCTCAGTTGACGCATACTCAATGTATCCTGAAGTACACGAATGCGACACAATTACATCCACTATGTGTATCGAAAAACTAAGCGAATTTTTCGCTAAGTTCGGTAATCCGGAAACACTAGTGTCAGACAACGGAACTCAATTCGTAAGCAGCCAATTTGAAACATTCTGCGAAGAGCTGGGTATTGACCACATCAAGACCCCACCATACCACCCGATGTCAAACGGCCATGCAGAGCGTTTTGTGGATACATTGAAGCGATCTATCAAAAAGCAACACGGGGAGGGAAATACAAATAATGAAAACGTTGTAAAATTCCTCCCCGCTTACCGTTCAACGCCAAATCGTCGTGCGGAAGATTTCAAATCACCGGCCGAATTGTTCATCGGTCGCTCTATTCGTATCGAGCTAGATCTCCTCAAACAAAAGCCTGAAAAAAATACCGTGAGAGATACAAAGCAAGAAGATCAATTTAATCGTCATCATGGGGCACAGAAACGAGTTTGATACGAGAGATTTGGTCTACGCGAAATCTTACAACCGGAACGGTCAAGAGTACTGGGCGAAAGCAGAAGTCATTGAACGAACAGGTCACGTTACATACAACGTCTTGCTAATAGATCGGTGTCGACTTATTCAATCGTCGGCAAATCAATTGAAAAAAAGATTCGACGAAAACGAATCACTCGACATGTCACACTCAGACACTACAATTCCTTTCAGTGATCAGATCCAACCCAATGACCCGAGAGTACATGAGGAATCCGACGTTTCAGTCGTCGATGTTGACAAGCAACCATCGTCGGAGGATATCATTCCACAGCCCCCTCTTGGCCAGAGCGACAGCGTTCGTTTTCAGGATCGTCCTCAACGTATCCGCCGCCCGCCAGCGTATCTTCGAGACTACGAGTGACCAAACATCTTGCGAGGGAAGATTTTGGCGACACTGCCAACGAAATATGCGTCATGCGTCCGGGGACACTGCGGTCCGGAGAGCATGCGCACGATGACCGGATATAATGTAATTTTGACAAGTAGAAAACGTGCAGTTCCTTTTTTATAATATTATTGTGATGTTCAATATATTACGTTTAAAGAATGTATACGAAGTAAATAGCGTTTATTCTGTTAGTGTAACTTTACTTTGATGACCACATGCTAACAGGTATATAATTTTTTATCCTTTTGTATGAGGTTACCCGAAAGATTTTTTTATTACAATTCATCATCAGTAGTGGCTCGACAACCCGGGATGGGTTTTGGCCTTCTTAAGAATTCGTTACCATTTTGCTCTATCTCGACATTTTGTTTTCCAGTTGCTTAACTTTATCTTTCGAATATCTTCTTCCACTTGATCAATATATCTTGTTTTGGGTTTACCGGCATTTCTTTTTCCAATCATTTGTTGCTTATAAACCCGCCTTGTGGCTTCTATCTCCAACAATTGTTCAACGTGACCTATCCATCTTAATCTCCCAATCTTTATGACTCTTACTATAAAATATCTGTTTTCTCATATAGATCGTATAACTCGTAGTTATATCGCCGTCGCCACATTCTGTCTTCACATACTCCTTTATATATGTGCCTGAGTATCTTTCTTTCAAATCGTTCCAGGATTTCTTCGTCGGCTGTCAAAATAGTCCGTGTTTCCGAACCATATAATAATACTGGTCTAATTAGGACTTTGTACATTTTGTTTTTCTTGATATAACGTATGACTGCAGATGTCTTTTCATTCCGTAGTAAGCTTTATTCGCTAGGATTATTCTTCTTTTTATCTCAGAACTGTTATTGTTTTTATTATTTACTTTACCCAGATAGGCAAATTCAGCAACAGATTCAATTTGGTACTCTCCTATGTGAAGGCACCGGTCCTCAAACTGTTGGTCTACGCTTCTATATGGCACATACATGTACTTCGTTATTTGTGCATTGATAGTCAAACGTCAAACCCATTTCTTTCGCTGCTGCTTCTATTTTTGTGAGGATTTGGGTCATTCTTTGTCGCGTTCTTGATATTATGTTAATATCGTCTGCATAGGCCAGTATTTGGTGCGGGCCGTTAATAATAGTGTGTCTTGTATTTACTTTGGCTTCCCTAATCACTTTTTACAACGCAATGTTAAATAAAAGGCATGACAAAGGATCACCTTGACGCAATCCCTTGTGTATGTTAAATCCTGGCGGGGTCACATTTTGTATTCTTATGCAGCTTTCAGATCCGTGCATAGTTTCTTTTACAAATTCCACAAGGTGAACGGGTATGCCAAACTCTAAGATTGCTGCGGATAGTGCTTCTCTATTGATACTGTCATAATCTGCTTTAAAATCTACGAACAGGTGATGCGTCTCTAGTTATATTCCCTTGTTTTCTCCAGTACCTGTCTATGGGAGAAAATTTGATCAGTTGTAGATTTTTGCCCTCAAAATCCACATTGATAACATCTGAAAATATTTTTTGCATATGGTCTAAGACGTTCGTATAAGATTAGTGATAGAATTTTGTAACCAATATTAAGAAGCGTTATACCTCTGTAGTTATCGCACACTAACTGGTTCTCTTTTATATACAAAGGAATTTATTCCTTTTCTCCATGCTTGCGGCATTTTCGTTTGTCTCCAAATTTCTGTTATAAGTGTATACATACTGATTTCTAATGCTTCTCCTCCTACTTTATAAATTTCCGCATTTAGTTCATCCGGTCCCGTTGCCTTATTGTTCTTCAAAAATGAAGATGTTCTTCTTCTTATAGTCAAAGTGTAAGGCGTAAAATCTTAGAAATATACCTTCTCCATGAAATAAGAATGTTATGTTAAATAAACCTTCTACCTAATCAATGGCGTAACTAGAAATAAAAGGTTTCAATGCAAAATTTTATTTAAGGCCCCCTAGTCCCCTCCAAAAATTCAAATCACTAATTTTATCCGAAAATTTTTCACTTATATTTTAGGAAAGTATTTTTTCGCCAACCGGACGTATTTGATGCAATTGTGTCATAGTTTTTTTTGTAAAAAAATAAGGTCATTTGGGGATTGTTTATGATCACTATAGCAACTGTACAAAAAATAAATCTATTCGTTCTAATACAAAAAATGATTGTTATGGTAAAAACAAATTAGTATGTTTACATTTTAATTGTTGCGTAATATGAGGATATGTCAATTTAAATGAAATTACCTACATCTATTTAAGCGGCTAGCGAAAAAATATTATGTTTAATTCATTCAAAAAATGCTTGTTTGAGACTCGTAAGATAACTACGCTGCGCGTCGTCCGGCAACCGTCTTATGCCTCGTTTTCATGTATCCGGAATCCGCAGATTTCTTGCGGAATAAAATGGCCGCCACGAATTCCATCTCCATATTCAACATAAACAAACATATATTTGAGGTAAATAACAACTGACAGTTTAAACGTCAAAACTTGCGGAGCATGCGGAGTTCTGCAGACAGTTAAAAATAATTTAACTACTGACGGAATTCCAATTCGTGGCGGCCATTTTATTCCGCAAGAAATCTGCGGATTCCGGATACATGAAAACGAGGCATTACTCGTCCCAAAATCATGCATTTTTTGTATTAATGAAACAAATAACTATTTTGTGAACAAGAAAGTCATCATGTACAGCGCAACATTTACTCTCCCTATCGATATTGATATCTTCCTAAAATTAGTTATTTTTGTTGTAAGTTCACGCAAAGAAATTTTGTGGCATTTTTAACACAATTGTGATCTTATTTTACACAAACGCGGTTTATTATTAGGACAGCATCAATGTGTTGATATAGTAACGTTTTGTGATAGTTCTTGTATGTTACTTTCTACCACAATATTATGATTAAATTTTAGATTTAAAATATACAGAATAAATGGTGGTATAGAACACAATACGCGTTTGGAAATAATTACTACATATTATATTTATATTATACCACAATGAATTGTAAAAATCAAAATTATATTTAGTTGTATTTACAAATATCCGATTTTAATAATACTTCTTTTAATGATAATTATTATGATTTTATTAATACAGTGAATCACTGTAATAAAAATATTTAGCAATGCATTATAAAATAAAAAATGTAAATAATTAATAATTTTTCAAAATTTGTGTAGGTACTGTAAGTAAATAGTTTTTTTCGGCGTCAAGTACATACTGAATAATAATTTCTTATTTTATAGTGCATTGCTAAATTTGTAAGAGTAAACGAAGGTATCTAATTTGAACACTGTGTGTGCTCTTAAAAATTATAAAGTAATAAAAAAATATTGTTCTTACTTTTACTGCATTCATTGTATCCATAATACCATAATATGAAATAAAAAATAGGATCATGAGGTTAACATTAAATTAACAACAAGAATAAATGAAGAACACTGCATTATTTACCAAAATATAATATATTTTATAAAGAAAATTAGGAAAAAAACCTTTTATACGACTATGACATACTGAGATACAAAACAATTCATATAGATTATTTCTTAAATCAAATATTTTCAACATGAAGAAATATCCCCTGTAACAGTTATGCGACTCTAAAAAAAGAACTATCAATAAAAATTATATGAACCATGTAGATACTTATGGTAATGTACCTAGAATTAGAATATCTTAATATAATACCGAGTATAATACCGATATAATTTTTCTTCAAAAAAACTCAATAAATATTGTTATTATAATATTGTAGCTTATAAAATTTCTTACAAAAAGATGCCATCAATTTTGTACATCGAACTAATAGAAACGAGAAAATATATTTTGATAGAACGAAGCTAATTAAATCATGCCTGAACTTTGTTTCCTGACACAATCTTAAAATTGAGGCTAAACAATGTCCCTCTGAAAAATAATATATTTGATAGAAAAATGCCTGTAGAGTCGAATGCTTCAAACCGGAAGTCGTTTTTTCTATCCTTTCGCAAGTTACAACCGTTTTTGTGTAAGGAAACAAAATTAAGGCATGATTTAATTAGCTTCGTTCTATCAAAATATATTATCTTGTTTTTCTTGTAAACTAAAGGGTGTTTTTTTAGACGTGTGGTTTTCAAGTTGGTACTACTCTTTTCGGAGATGGTCTTTTTGACAGCTGTCACTTGATTTATGCTCAGTTTGGGTTGCCATTTCATAATGAATAGACTTACTCCTGAACAACGTTTGGAAATCGTGCAAATTTATTACCAAAATAAAGGTTCGGTTCGCGCGACGCATTGCGCGCTGCGTCCAATATTTTCGGTCGACATAATCGCCCAGCAGAGTCGGTAATTCGAGCAACCTTGGATCGGTTTCGCACAACGTTTACTCTAGTGGATAATGCGCATCCTCAGAGACGCCGTACAGTGCGCACCGAAGACGCTATTGCTGCTGTGGAGCCGAGGGGTTATCCACCTAACAAAAAATATACAGGGATTCCCAGTTTTGGCAGTACATAGCAGTTTATTGCCAGTACTGCCAGTATTCCTAGTGTACTGCCAGTATTGCTAATATTGCCAAAGTACTACCAGTATTGCTAAAGTATTCCCAGTATTGCTAGTACTGCCAATACTGCCAAATGTATTTCCAGGGTGGCATTACTTTGTATATCACGTGTATAAAGTCGTATAATTAATAATAAATAATAATTACATATTACGGAACGGTTTTTATTTGAATAAACATAACAGGTTAGAGTCAAACATAAGTAAAAATAGTGTCTATAAAAAATTAAATTTGTTTTCATACAGTTTTTATAATGATACATAATAAAATAGGTACCCCAATGAGGGTTTCCAAGCCTACGGCTTTTAAAGAGATATTTACCTATTGGATATCAATTTTCAGCATATATCAGTCATAGAAAAGTGATAATAATTGTTAATTTTGATAGATTTATTACTTTTTAACGAAATGATCATATAACTCTTTTGAAACATGCATTAAAATGCGCTATGTGTGACGTAGACAACATTGAAACCAAACCGTGAGTAGATTTGTTCGTATAAGATCGTTTTGACTACGGACTGGATGACGGACCTGTGTTGAAATGAGAGGGTATGATCTACGTATCGTATTCGGTCCTTGTCAGCGCGGTGAACGTATGTTCTCAGGGCTGGGGACGTCACACTGTCACACACGGCATCGTTCTTCGCGGCACCTATTTTTTTAAACTTTAAGAATTTTTTTCTGGCTTAGCAACTATTTGGCAAATAGAAAAAATACGAGTGTAATATTTTAATGTATAGATTAACATATAAAAAAATCAAAAAATCATGGAAACCCCTTATGTTAATAACAAAAATAAAACTTAAGTTAATGTTTTCAATAAAATGAAATTAATGTACAGATGAGGTTAATAATTAAAATAATTAATTCAGTGTTTAGAATTTTTTAAATCTTTGTAATTTTTATTTATTATTAGACGTTCAATTCGTTTTATTTTAAATGGATATGAGCCTATTAATAAATCGGTCCATAAAATATATAATCTTTGTTTATTTCTTGAACATCTATCCATGGCCAAATAAAATTTTCAATATTTTCTTCTAAAAATTTCACTGTACATTTTTCTAAATTTAATTTAGTAACACAACCCACGTACCAATCGGTATCCTAGTAAACGCAATAATATTGTTCAGATTTAATTTCAATGTTTTTAGTAGGATTTTGTTCTTCTATAGTAAATTTAAATCTTCTGAAACATGATCACTTTCGCAACTGTAATCAATGAAACTTGTATCTGTTTCACACATAAACACTATACACTAAATAAAGCTGAATTGTTTCTACGTATTGTTAAACGTATTACCAATAATATTTTGAGTATTTCCAAGTACTGCCGAGTATTCCCGTGTACTGCTGAGTATTTCCAAGTACTGCAAAATATTCCCAAGTACTGCCGAATATTCCCAGATACTGCCTTGTATTCCCAAAAATTTGTACAGGGATTCCCACTAGTAGAAAACCCCTCGTGGGGAGCAGAGTACCGAAGAAGACCCAAATGAGTCCATCCGCCATCGCGCGCAACAATTGGAGCTGTGCCCATCCACTTTATGGCAGATAATTGGAGGATGTTGATGTGGACGACCTATGGATCCAACAATACGGCGGTACATGCCATACAGCCAACAAAACAATCACTTTATTGCAGGAAACTTTTGGTGAGCGCATTATCTCGCGTCGTGGATCTGTGGCGTGGCCTCCAAGATCGTGCGATTTAACACCGCTGGACTATTTCTTGTGGGGTTATGTGAAGTCGCTTGTCTACGCAGATAAGCCCGAGACGATTGACGCCTTGGAAGAGAATATTCAGCGCGTTATTGCTGACATACGGCCCAAATTGCTGCAAAAAGTGGTCGGGAATTGGGCCTCTCGGCTGGAATTTATTCGAGCCAGCCGCGGCGGCCACTTGCCCGAAATCATTTTATGTTACAATATTATAAAAACAATATTTACCGCAAAACTTAAAGTTACCGAGTTTTTTTTTTTTTAAATTTCCAATATGGCGGCTCGAGAACACTTTCAGCTGCTCGGGACTCATCGGAATCTTAAATGTTACATATTTTTTTATAACTCTGCAAATTTTCAGAAGTCTCATTTATTTATTTGACGAATTTTGTAGCATTTTGCCTGAATTATTATGTTTTATACAGTTCAGTATGTAGTATTATTTACAATTTACATGTTATATGTCGAGGGAAAAATGAAAAATTATAAGAAGGAAATCGCCGTATTGCAATTTTTTTTGAGAAATATTTATTAAGTACATATTTTTATAATTAATTTAAATACTAATAATTGAAAAACAAGTTAAAAACAATTAAGGTATTTGTCATTATTATAGTTGAATTTAATACTTTCTTATATTTTGTTTCTTACTGTGGAATACTACTACTAATAACTCGGGGTTGAAATGGGGATGGACGTTCAGCCATTGCCGGGGTCCTGTGGCGCAACGGATAACGCGTCTGACCGAGCGTCTGACTACGGAAAAGAAGATTCCAGGTTCGAATCCTGGCATGATCGATTTTTACCTTCCGCTTACCTGTAAAGGAAGGTATTGGAATCATGCAAAAAATCGGGTGGTGAATTTTTAGTGGATGAGCACGAATTAGGGTCCTTACAACTCATTTTTGATAGTTTCACGATGATGTCTGTGTGTATGTGTGTGTGTATGTGTGTGTGTGTGTGTGTGTGTGTGTGGTCAAGGGTTGTTAGTCGCATAACTCAAATACGAATTACCCGAAAATTTTGATATTTGGTATTTAACATTTGTATATAAATTGGAAGAGCTCCCTAGATTTTGGTACAAATATCTTCATTGGAAGTGATATTTTTTGAAGATTGAAAAGGTTAATTGTCAAAATTGTATATAAATTTGGAAAAATATAGTATTTATTTATAATGAGTATAAGAGGAAAAGTTATTTGCAACTTACGTTATAAAAAAATTGTCTTTATCTGGTAGCATTAAAGAACTGCAGTAAAATTTAAAAAATAAATTTATCAAATAAAACGTTGATATCTTGTAATCCATGATCGGTTGATTTTTGTTTCTGCGTAAAAAATATTGACAGGTGAGACGGGTGACAAGTTGGCATACTAGCGCTATATAAGTCCTAAGTAAGATATTAAATGTAGTAATTGAACGGAGGATGGCTTCAATACAGCAGAGTTTTCCTGTGAATGAATCTTTTTATTCAGGTGATGCAAATTTCTGTGTTTGAATATTTGAGATTTTTATTTGTATATTTTAAATGGGCACCGGATTGCACGTATACATTTCTGTTTATAATCTAGATATGGCGGAAGGTTGTGTGATGGCCACGTCAGATTTTTCATCAATCCCATGAGACTTCTAAAATACTAGTTGAAATATCAGGTCTTACTCGTCTTCTCAACCATCATAATTACACACATTCAAATCCTCGATAGTATAGTGGTCAGTATCCCCGAGTATCCCCGCCTGTCACGCGGGAGACCGGGGTTCAATTCCCCGTCGGGGAGGTTCTTTTGTTAGTATTTGTACTCATATTTTGCAATGAAGCAAAAGTAGGTCCCACCGAGATTTGAACTCGGATCGCTGGATTCAGAGTCCAGAGTGCTAACCATTACACCATGGAACCGGTTATTTCTGTTTTGTTATGGATTAAGGGAAAAGGGAAGAATTTCTATGGGATATTCAAAACATTCCGGTACCGGGAATCGAACCCGAGCCTCCTGGGTGAAAGCCAGAGGTATCCTCTCGGGTATCCTAGCCACTAGACCATACCGGATGATGAAGAATAACTAACCCCTTCGGGTTATATTCGAACTGCTATAATATTATTTGTTATTAATGCGGTTTTTGTGACTTGCAAATTGTTACTGAACCACGTTTATTGTTTAATAGAACTTTGTTATTTCTAAACTGCATATTATGCCATTTATGATTTAAACGAATCTGGTTAATTCCGACTTGATACTATAACATATGTGGTTTAAGGGGCTCTCACACCTTTTGTACTGCTACTATACCATATGTGATTTAAGCGGCGCTGGTTAATTCTGACGTGATTCTATACTGCCTGTGATTTAAGCGGTATCACTTGTAATTTAAGCGAGGCTGGTTTATACCGACCTGCTACTATATACCACTAACTTGTGCGTTAAGCGATACCGGTTAATCTCGGTTTGTTACTTTATCGCTTGCATTTAAGCGGCTCTGGTTATATATGAGTTGTAGTTTAAGCGATGCTAGTTTATTGTAGCTTGATACTTCACCATTATGGTTTCTGATAGTTAAAACAGCATTCATTTGTTTGTAATTTTGTTTCAATTCCATGGCTATCAGTTCAAATAAGCAAATGTTTATAAGATTTTAAACTCGAATATTTCGGTTAATGAACGTGTAAAATAAAATGTGATTACTGATTTAGATGCAGAATTTAATTTCCTAAAACTTTTGTTTGAAGTATGTTTCTCTGAAATTAACTACTCAATTTTGAGCAAGGAAGTTTTAAAATTAAGAAAGAAATGGTTGAGCCCTTTCCAGCCGATTCCGACTTACTGCTATACCATAAGCTTGTGAGGTAAGCGATGTTTTTTAACCTTGGTTGTAGTTAAAATGGTTCTGGTTCATGCTGGACTCTTACGATATCATTTATTTGAAGTTTATACGACACTGATAATTCCGGCTTGCTTTTATACCACATGTGGTTTAAGCTGGTTTAGTAACTTCGGGAAGGCTAATAAACCATTTGCATTTGAAGTGACGTTAGTTGATTTCAGCTTGCTTCAATGCTGCGTGTGGTATTCGCGACTCAGGTTTATTCTGAGCACTTGTCGTTTTTGCGGTTTGTCACTGTATTACTAACTTCTACTACTTCTAGTTTGCGTGATGCTGGTTAATTTCGGCTTACTACTATACCGCGTAAGGTTTAAGCGACTGTGCTTACTTCTGAACATGCTAATGTTCAACTTGTAATCTAAATTACGCCGAACAATTGCGTACGGCTTGCTATTATATCGCACATAATTTAAATTATATAATACGATCATGTAGATTATTGGCAGTCGTGGCCAACTGCGAAAAGTCCTTTTTGCATAATTTAATCACTACAGTGCACAGATATTTCTTTATGGCAAGCCGTTTTACTTTTTACCTTCCGCTTACCTGTAAAGGAAGGTATTGGAATCATGCAAAAAATCGGGTGGTGAATTTTTAGTGGATGAGCACGAATTAGGGTCCTTACAACTCATTTTTGATAGTTTCACGATGATGTCTGTGTGTATGTGTGTGTGTATGTGTGTGTGTGTGTGTGTGTGTGGTCAAGGGTTGTTAGTCGCATAACTCAAATACGAATTACCCGAAAATTTTGATATTTGGTATTTAACATTTGTATATAAATTGGAAGAGCTCCCTAGATTTTGGTACAAATATCTTCATTGGAAGTGATATTTTTTGAAGATTGAAAAGGTTAATTGTCAAAATTGTATATAAATTTGGAAAAATATAGTATTTATTTATAATGAGTATAAGAGGAAAAGTTATTTGCAACTTACGTTATAAAAAAATTGTCTTTATCTGGTAGCATTAAAGAACTGCAGTAAAATTTAAAAAATAAATTTATCAAATAAAACGTTGATATCTTGTAATCCATGATCGGTTGATTTTTGTTTCTGCGTAAAAAATATTGACAGGTGAGACGGGTGACAAGTTGGCATACTAGCGCTATATAAGTCCTAAGTAAGATATTAAATGTAGTAATTGAACGGAGGATGGCTTCAATACAGCAGAGTTTTCCTGTGAATGAATCTTTTTATTCAGGTGATGCAAATTTCTGTGTTTGAATATTTGAGATTTTTATTTGTATATTTTAAATGGGCACCGGATTGCACGTATACATTTCTGTTTATAATCTAGATATGGCGGAAGGTTGTGTGATGGCCACGTCAGATTTTTTCAAAATACATTTTTACAAAATACAAATTTGGGATTCCCATTTAAGATTTCAAACTTACCCCCGCCCCTCACCAAAGGGTTGGGGTGGGGTGATTGAATTTGTCATTGGATGTCCCCCTCGAAAATATTTTCGTCGTGTTTTTTTGATTTTTCATCCGATGCTTCGTTTTCGAGATATTCCTAAACGCAAATTAAAATAGCCCACCCGTGTATGTAAGTAATTTAAAATTATATTTACAATAGCACAAATATATTAACAAACCACAAGAACCAATACAGTTTTGGATTTGAAGATTTATTGAATAAACTTTACTTTATCCTACTACTTCTAAGAATTAGGGTGTCGATCATATATTTGGGGTGAAGAGTAGATACTAGGAATTACAGACAGACCTGTGTTCGAATCACACCCCAAAGTCAGTATATTTTAAAAGAAAATGTTATGTTTTGGTGTTTCCTAATGTCGCGTTTTCTCAAAAACTACATGCAATATTTATTTGCTCTTTTCAAATATTGATTAATAAAGGTTTGAACTTTGGAATGATGTCAAAATATTTTAGAGAAATCAGATTTTAAGTAAAGAAAAATGTGTTCAAAAATTGCAATTATTTGTTGTTAAAAATTAGTAATATATTATTAATTTATCAACAAAATAATAACATCAGACCAAATTACAAACTTTCCTCTTTACAATATTTCAAGAATTACTTAAATATCTTATGTAGTTTTTGAGATATTGCGACAGCAAGAATGGGCTTTTTGTATCAAATAATATGTGAATTTATATCCCCCTTAAGGGGAATATAAAGTCAAATACTTTTACCGATTCCAGACGGACCTGTCATTTCTGGACATCAAACCATGTTCTCTATCTTTTTCTTCGTATGTTTAAAATGTATATTTTCTCTCTACCGCACAATGCAAATAGACGCCTAAGTTTTCAATATACGAAAGAACCAGAATTGCAACAAATTATTTGGACAGCTGTAACCACAGCATTGCCCAATTATTACTGCTATCTCTTTTATATTTACTTTATACCTGGGTTAACAAAATACATGTGCAAGGATCAGCATACATATTGTTATTTGATTTTGAGCATATAATGCGTATTGTTGTAATAATCATTTACTCTAGAATTTAAATTTATTGAACTATCTAATCGAATTCTTTTATTGTGGTTGTAAATCTTTTGAGTAAACCATTAGCACATTATGATACCATTTTTAATAAAAACATTAATTTAGCTGTATAGTGCACAACTTTGAATAATTTATGCACGAAATTCTTTGATGTGATCTGCAAAATTTTAGCAATAAAAACAATAGGTATAAAAAGTAAAGTATATTATTATACAAAACATAGGTAATTAATTAGTAATATAATTCTAAATATAAAAAATCTGACGTGGACACCACATGACTTCCTTGTACGCCTTGTGTGTTCATACTTTTCTTAATAACTAAAATGTAAAATAATATTAAAAATTCTTTTAACTTATTATACTAGTATACTCACAAATATATTTTAGTCATTTTATTTAAACTGCAGAAGAAGATATAAAGCATATTTTACTATTGTCACTGTCATGTCATAATCATTTAAATTTTACGTAGTAACAAATGTTAATCGATCATGGACTACAAGATACCGAAATACTATAAATTATAAGTATATACTTTAATTATTTTTAAATGATAGCAGATACAAAAATATTTATAAAATACCGATTGTAGGTAATAATCACATAATCTTTCATTTAAAATAAAAAAAATTGTCTAAAATTAAATATTTATCGAAATATTTTTAAAAAGTACTACTTCCGGTTTGTAGACTGAAACCAAAAATAGGAGGTGCACAACTAGATGCTATAACAGTCCTAAATACAAAATTTCAACTTTCTACGTCTAACCGTATTTGAGTTATGCGACACACATACGTCCGTACGTACGTACGTACGTACAGACGTCACGTCGAAACTAGTCATAATGGATTCAGAAAAGGTCAAAACGGATATTTCCGTCAAAATCTGAGAACCGAAATTTTTCGCGATTACAATACTTCCTTACTTCGTACAAGGAAGTAAAAATTAATCAATTAATATGTAATTTTGATTGTAACAAAAATTTATTCCCTTGATGGATTTCGTATCAGCATTTTTCTTTTATACCCAGAGTCGATTATTTCCGGTAACAAACAGTGCATGTAAAATATTTCTAGATAATTCACCATCTATTCCAGAACGCATTATCACGTGTTATTTGTTATTTGAAATTAATTTATGCACTATAAATACAATAAAAAATTAAATGACTGTATATAACATGGATATAATTGTTTTTCACATGAAGTAGTTATCTTTAGTTTACAAATTTTACCAAAATTTGATGCGGTTAATCTACATGATCGTGCCTCTTTCCAAATTTTGTTAGAACTTTGTCTTGAAGTATTTTGTTCTAAATTTAATATTTCTGTTTTTGTTAAAATTAAAGAATTTAAAAATTCTTTTTTGAGTCTTCTAACATTTCGTCTGTCATGTCAGGTATAATCTCAATTGGATTTCCATAATTTGTATCTGCCGCAAATAATTGTTTTTTTGATTTATAACTTGTGTTTCATTTGAAAATGAACTGTAAACATTATTTCCGATTGTTCAACATTTTAATTAATGAACATAACAAGAAACTCTTATTTATATACAATTTATATTAGATATTAGATATTTTTGAAAACTGTTTCTTTTGATGACCAAAAAAAAAATTCATGCATGTGGCGCAGTCCGCTAAAATGCATAGGAGAAATAATAAAGAAAAATAAAAGTATTTCATTTGGGATTTATTAACAACCAAGTTTTACTGTCTTTTAAAAAATATTGTTTGAAAAGTTCCTATATTAATAATATTAAAAAATCTGACGTGGACACCACATGACTTCCTTGTACGCCTTGTGTGTTCATACTTTTCTTAACTAAAATGTAGAATAATATAAAAAATTCTTTTAACTTATTATACTACTACATACTGCTACTATACTCACAAATATATTGTAGTCATTTTATTTAAACTGCAGAAGAAGATATAAAGCATATTGTACTATTGTCACTGTCATGTCATATTCATTTAAATTTTACGTAGTAACAAATGTTAATCGATCATGGACTACAAGATACCGAAATACTAAATTATAAATATATACTTTAAATGATACCAGATACAAAAATATTTATAAAATACCGATTGTAGGTAATAATCACATAATCTTTCATTTAAAATTAAAAAATTTGTCTTAAATAAAATATTAATCGAAATATTTGAAAAAAAGTACTACTTCCGGTTTGTAGATTGAAACCAAAAATAGGAGGTGCACAACTAGATGCTATAACAGTCCTAAATACAAAATGTCAACTTTCTACGTCTAACCGTATTTGAGTTATGCGACACACATACGTCCGTACGTACGTACGTACGCACACACGTACGTACAGACATCACGACGAAATAATAATAATCACATAATCTTTCATTTAAAATAAAAAAAATTGTCTTAAATTAAATATTTATCGAAATTTTTTTAAAATTTACTACTTCCGGTTTGTAGATTGAAACCAAAAATAGATGCTATAACAGTCCTAAATACAAAATTTCAACTTTCTATGTCTAACCGAATTTGAGTTATGCGACACACATACGTACGCCCGTACGTACATACGTACAGACGTCACGACGAAACTAGTCATAATGGATTCAGAAAAGGTCAAAACGGATATTTAAATCAAAATCTGAAAACCGAAATTTTTCGCGATTACAATACTTCCTTATTACTCCGTACAAGGAAGTAAAAACAAATTTTTTGTTAAACTTTTGTAAGAATATCCTTTAATTGTGTTTAAACCTGTGCGTCAAAAAATTTGAAAATAATTTTACTAATAGAAGAGTATTCAGAAAATTGGATTCTGCAAACCGGAAATCCATATTATTATTCATAAAAAATTATAGCTGTTTTCGTATTATGAGACATAAACTACTACTTGAACAAAATTTATCGTTTTTTTCAAAATAAATTTTCACGATTTTCACATTTGATTGGATTAATATTAATGTCCACGTTTTTTTTTCATACCTGGATTAAAATTATATTTACAATAGCACAAATATATTAACAAACCACAAGTTTTGGATTTGAAGATTTATTGAATAAATACTTTATCCTACAACTTCTAAGAATTAGGGTGTCGATCATATATTTGGGGTGAAAAGTAGATACTAGGAATTACAGATAGACCTGTGTTCGAATCACACCCCAAAGTCAGTATATTTTTAAAGAAAATGTTATGTTTTGGTGTTTTCTAATGTCGCGTTTTCTCAAAAACTACTTGAAATATTTATTTGCTCTTTTCAAATATTGATTAATAAAGGATTGAACTTTGGAATGATGTCAAAATATTTTAGAAAAATCAGATTTTAAGTAAAGAAAAATGTGTTCAATAATTGCAATTATTTGTTGTTAAAAATTATTAATATATTATTAATTTATCAACAAAATAATAACATCAGACCAAATTACAAACTTTCCTCTTTACAATATTTCAAAAATTACTTAAATATCTTATGTAGTTTTTGAGATATTGCGACAGCAAGAATAGGCTTTTTGTATCAAATAATATGTGACTTTATATCCCCCTTAACACAAAATTGTTAAAAATTGCGGCTCCCATTATTTCTCATCATTTGGAGTATATAATAAACAACTGTTTCTTTAATGGAATATTTCCTACAAAACTAAAAATATCCAAAGTTGTTCCTGTTTATAAAAATGGCCCTATAGATAATCCATCTAATTATAGACCAATTTCACTAACACCAATATTTTCTAAAGTTTTCGAAATAGCTTTGAAAGATAGATTATTAAATTATCTTGAAAAATATGATTTTTTGTGTGCAGATCAATTTGGTTTTAGACCCAAAAAATCAACAGTTAAAGCTGCTGTTACTTTTATTACAAGTATTGCGGTAAAAATTGAAAATGGAGAACATGTGTCAGCAACCTTTTGCGATTTAACAAAAGCCTTTGATTGTGTAGCTCATTATGTTTTGTTAGCTTTAGCATTATGGAATAAGAGGAAATGTTTACAAATTAATTGAAAGTTATCTCGCAAACAGAGTACAGGTTACTTTTATAAATAATATTAAATCTGACCCTATGGAAGTTAAGTATGGGGTTCCACAAGGGTCTGTACTTGGCCCAATACTATTTGTAATATATATAAATGATATATCTTATAATATAAGCAACGCAAGAACAATATTGTATGCCGATGATACTACTTTTATTAATCACAGCTCCAAATTAGAAGACATAAATATTGTAATAAAACGTACTGAAAATAAAGCTCTTCATTGGTTTTCAGCCAACAAAATCTTGTTTTTAGTAAGAATCGCTGTATAGATAATAGTTCAGTTCACAAAAATAACAACAGTGCTAAATTTCTAGGTTTTATTCTTAAACCTATGTTACTTTGGGATGAACATACAAATTTTGTTGCAAATAAAATACATAAAAGTAACTTCATGTTACGAAAAATTGTGAACTCGGTATCCAAAGTCTTTACTTCGCTACTGTCAATTCCGCGTTATTGTATGGTATACTTTTATGGGGTAATTCAGTTTTCGCTGACAGAATTTTCAAATTACAAAAAGAATCTGTACGTATACTGTGTCGAGCAAAGTACAGAGATCATTGTAAGAATTTATTTATTCAACAGAAAATTTTAACTTTACCATGTATATACATTCTTCAGGTCTTATTACATGTAAAGGAAAATTATGCTAAGTTTGAAACAAATAGCACTTACCATAATTATTCTACGAGGAAAAAGGACGATATCAGAGTGAAATTCACTAAATGTACAGTGTCTAAAAACTTACCCGATAAAGTAGGAGGTCAACTGTATAACCAACTTCCATTGGAAATAAGAAATTTACCCTTTAAACCATTTAAAAAATATGTACAAATGCTTTTATTTGAAAAAGCATTTTATAGTATTAAAGAATTTTTGGAGCATAATTTTTAAATTTATCTCTCTTTTGTACTCTGTATTTTTTTCAACTAAATAAATTATTATTATTATTTTATTATTATTAATATTTTTAATCCAGACGACTTCCATATGAGAGCTTCAAACCTACTAGACATTTTTGTATTTATTATATGTAACAAATTATTCCTTTAATCTCATCTCCTGAAGAAGACACATGGGGTGTCGAAACTAGTAGAGTGGGATAATAAAATTATTTGACTGCATCCCTGTAATTTCTTTCCAATCCTAAAAATAACATAAGTCAAGAAAATTTTTCCTAAATTAGTAAATGTTAGTAAGGTTTATTGTTTCAATGTTCTGTGAGCTGCAAACATACATGGTGTAAAAATGACTCTCCACCGTGACAATGTTTGTACATTGCCGTGACCAGGATTTGAACCTGGGTTACTACGGCCACAACGTAGGGTCCTAACCACTAGACGATCACGGCTATCGGACAACTTTAAACCAAATATAATAACCTCGTTTTGTCAGATTTGGTAGTTTGTTCGCTGTACTAAACATAATGATGATTTACATTATTTAATAATATCTCTTGCAATATCTGCCCGGCTAGCTCAGTCGGTAGAGCATGAGACTCTTAATCTCAGGGTCGTGGGTTCGAGCCCCTCGTTGGGCGGAGTGTTTTGCTGAAATGGGCGCACAAACTAAGGCTTAAATTTCTTAAATTTTAATCGAATTTAATTATATTCTTTTTGACCTATTTCGCCTATAACTCGAGGGATTACTATATGAATTTAAAAGGTCGCCCCCGGGTGGGCTCGAAGCACCAACCTTTCGGTTAACAGCCGAACGCGCTAGCCATTGCGCCACGGAGGCTCATAATTGTAATGTAACCAGGTCAGATTAACAACAAAGTAACAGATAAAAGACTTGTCATAATTATTATATTAGAGTGCGGATTATATGCATTTGCATAATATATTGATTATTGTGCATATTGATATTTTTTCACAAATGTTTGCATTTCATACAAAATAGATCAAATTATGGTAGTATAATTTTTTTGCATACCTATTTCAATATTTTGTACATATTTTGTGCATATATTTATTATAAATCCATATAACTGCATATTTTGTATCTTTTAATGCAATATTTCAATTTATAAAAAAATTTAAGTGTATAAAATATATAATCGCTCAAATTTGATACCACCTATAGTAATTTTTACATTTATTTTAAAAGTTGGTTGGTCCACAGGTCGAATTTTAGAAGTTGTTTTGTTTATTTTATGAGATATATTGAATTGGCTATTGCTAGTAAAATTGAAATGCTTTCGTACTCGCATGTATTATAATATTCATAGTAATTGGTGTGTACAGTTACGTACCCCATTTTGTATTGTGTAGGGTGTAGTTCTTCACCCCCACTACTCACCCCCACTACTATAGCCAATATATACCCCAAGATTTGTATTAGGGTAAGAAGTCGACTCACAGCTATTGAGTGTTAACCATATAACAAGTATATTCGTGTTGATCAATAAAGCTATTACAAATATCTAATCTTTTATTCAACAATCCAACAACATTCAACCTCTCCAGGGGTTAATATATGGTCCTTCGAAGCCGAATCGTAGCAGCCATCTATGGTATTCTAAGTTCACGATCATCAACATTGTTGGGAGTCATCAGGTTAGTGGCTTTCTTTAAATCCTCTTGCAATCAATCCCTGATCGTTATTCCTTCTTCAAGTGCTTTGGTGCGCACTGATTGTTTGGGCATTCAGTTTATTTGGGAGGTGGTTTTTTGCGATCTATAATTTCATTCATATTCTTTGCATTGTGCAAGTATAATTCTTTAATCAGTCGTAATTTGTGTCCGTAAAGTATTCTAAATATTATTTTATTAAGTTCAGTTGTTTTGTATTGAAGATGACTCGAATTGATGAAGTCAGAAACCATCTTGTTACTATTCATGAAAAAATAGCACGTTTGGAAGTCTATATTGCAAATTTTAATAGTGCGAATACTAGTATCAGTCGTTTGAAAGCGCGTCAGGAAATTCTTGAAGCTGTAAGGAAAGAATTCGAAGAAACCCAGTATGAATTAGAAACTCTTGATAACAAGGCGGAAGCAAGAGCCAAATATCGGGAAGATAGGATTGAATTTGAAAACAAATATTGCGATCTAATGGGTGACATAATGGATATTATTCATAAATCTGAAAATAAAAATGTTCTTAACTCTACCGCATCATCTCCAAATTTCGCTAACAAAGAGTCGCTTCCTAATCTGCCAATTCTAAATTTAAAAACTTTTTCTGGGAATTACAAAGACTGGACTAATTTCGAGAATTGTTTCAAATCCGTTATTGACGAGAACAGTTCTTTAAATAATAGGCAAAAACTACAATATTTGAAATCCTGTCTGCGCGATGAGGCATTAAGAGCAATTGAATCTTTAACAATCGAAGACGAAAATTACGGTAAATCATGGGATATTTTAGAAAAACGTTTCAAAAATACTCGATTAATTGTCCGTGATCATGTTATGTCCATGATCAACGCCCCAGTTATAAACAAATCTTCTCATTCCTCGCTCCGCGAACTACTGGATACTATTATTACAAATATAGCTGCACTTAAGACATTAAAAATTCCCGTAGAAGCATGGGATGCTTTAATTGTCCCTATTATCACCGAAAAGTTAGATTTTAGTTCAAAAAGGGAGTGGCAATCTTCTTTAAACAATAGTATTCCAACTTATAGTCAGTTAATTCAATTCCTAGAAAAACGCGTTATGGTACTAGAATCATTAGATAGCATAAAACCAGTCAGTCAGTCGTTTAGTCAAAAGTCTGTAGTAAATAATAATAAACGAACGGTAACAAATGTAGCAACAAATGTAAAATCACCTCTTTGTTATGTGTGCAAAAATTCCGAACACTCAATTCGTAACTGCTCAGAATTTTTAGATCTGGATATCCGAAACAGAATTGAAAAGGTCAAACTGCTTAAACTATGTTCAAATTGTTTGAGAAACAATCACACTACGTCAACTTGTCGAATTACAACAAAATGCCGTACATGCAATAAAAAACACCACTCCTTATTGCATATTATTGAAAACTTAAATGAATCTCAAAATCAGGACAATGTAGTAACTACAATTAGTCAACATTCGTCTTCTAAATCTCTTTTACTCGATAGTGTTTTGCTAGCAACAGCTATAGTGTTAATTAAGAATCGTAAAAATCAATATATTCCATGTCGCGTACTATTAGATCCGGGTTCAATGTCGAATTGTATCACAAAGTCCATGTGTGAAAAATTGGATTTAAAGTGTATTACGGAGAATATTGAAATTAAAGGTTTAAATGGCACCACGAGTATCGCGAAAGAAAGCATTCTTGTCGACATCAAATCAAAATACAATCCTTTTGTTGCAAATCAACTCAAATGCATTGTTGTAGAAAAAATTACCGAAAACTTACCATTAGTTACCGTGAATCCATCCATGTTGCAAATTCCAAGAAATATTCAACTGGCGGACCCGACATTCTACGAATCTTCAGGTATAGATCTGTTACTTGGAAGCGGTTTATTCTGGTCATTGTTATGTATCGGGCAAGTTGTTCTACAATCAGGACTAGTCTTACAAAAGACTCATTTAGGCTTTATTGTTGGGGGTCCTTATCAAATCCCAGAATTATCAAAGTTTCCTGTAATAAAGTCTACAATGTGTAATTTAGTCTCATCTATTGGTATTTCTCTGGCACTAGAGGAAAAGGTCGCTAAATTTTTTGAAATCGAAATGGCTGGAATAGAACCAATTAAAAAACAACTGCTAACTCCTGAAGAATTAGAATGTGAAGATCATTTTGCTATTAATACAATTCGTGATATTAATGGACGCTTTTTAATAAAGTTACCAGCTAGAAATAATCATGTTAATGTCGGTGAATCAAAAAACCTGGCAATTAAACGTTTTTTAAACCTTGAAAGAAAGTTTTCCAAGGATGAGAACTTTAAGATCAATTATTCAAATTTCATACATGAATACCTCTTATTAGGGCATATGGAACGAATAGATAATATTCCGGACAAACATTTATTTCTCCCTCACCATGCAGTTTTCAAAGAGTCCAGCACTACGACCAAGCTGAGGGTGGTATTCGACGCGTCCGCGAAAACATCTAACGGATATAGTTTAAATGACAATCTAATGTGCGGTCCAGTCATACAACGCGATTTATTTTCAATCCTTTTAGAATTCCGTACATTTCAATATGCTTTAAATGCTGACATAGCTAAAATGTATCGTCAAATTCGAGTCACTGACGAAGACGCAAATTATCAATTAATTGTATGGCGTAACAATACAAGTGAACCAATACAAACGTATCGTCTATCAACGTTAACATACGGAACAAAACCCGCTAGTTTTATTGCAACTCGTTGTTTAAAAGAAATTGCTGAAATCAATTCAGAAAAATTTCCAAGGGCTAGTCACGCAATTAAAAATCATTTTTACATGGATGACTTATTGACTGGCGCTAACTCCATTTCCGAATTAATTGACATAAAAAAGGACATAATTTTTATTCTTAATCAAAGTCAGTTCGAACTTAGAAAATTTTATTCAAATGATATAGCTATCTTATCAGAAAACTCCAATGAGAATTCAAATTCTAAAGTTGACTTAAACAAAAATGAACAAACTAAAATTTTGGGTTTAGCGTGGAACTCAAAAACAGATGCATTAAATTTTGAACTAAATCTAGTTGATACTCCGAAAAAGGTTACGAAACGCATTATTTTATCAATTTCGGCACAAATTTTTGACCCTTTAGGCCTAATTGGTCCTATATTAATGAAAGCAAAAATCTTGCTACAGCAGCTTTGGTCTCTAAAATTGGGTTGGGATGAATCGGTTCCAATGTCCATACATACATCTTGGACAACTTTTTTAAGAGAGTTGAAAAACTTAAAATATGCTACGATACCACGTAAAATAATATCTAGTACATCTATAGTAATGACAGAGTTCCATGGTTTTTCCGATGCATCTCTGCAGGGTTACGGTGCAGCCATTTATTTAAGAACACTTGATAATGAGGGTAAATACGAAACTAATTTAATGTGTGCCAAATCGCGCGTAGCGCCGCTTAAAACAATTACCTTACCGCGACTCGAATTGTGCGGGGCACTATTGCTTTCGCGATTAATTGAAAAGGTGCGTCAAAACGTATCAATAAATTGCACGCGCGAATATTTATGGACTGATTCAAGCATTGTACTTGCGTGGATAAATACACCCGTAAATTCATTGAAAACTTTCGTAAGCCATAGAATATCGGAAATTACCTCATTAACGGAAGTCAAAAATTGGCGACACGTACGATCTGAAAATAATGCTGCTGACATTTTAAGCAGGGGCGCATATCCATCCGATATCATACAAAACTCAGTTTGGTATAATGGGCCTGATTTTTTAAAATTACCGGAAATTCAATGGCCGACTTCGCACTTAAATATTAATCATACTGAATTGCCGGAAATAAGGAATCCTACTATTATATGTAGCACCGCTTCTATCTCAATTGACTTCCTAAGCAGATATTCTCAATTCTCTAAATTACAAAGAATCGTGGCTTGGATGATTCGATTCAAAAATAATTGTAAAAACAGCAACAAAATTCTTAATAGTACTCTATCCATTGGTGAGTTGAATAATGCCATGATAACAATAATTATTATTGTGCAGCAATCCGTATTCAATACTGACTGGCATAGTCTAAGAGAAAACAAACCACTACTAAATAGTTCAAAATTGCTCTCGTTAAATCCATTCATGGACGATCATAAAATAATACGCGTGGGTGGCAGATTAAGAAACGCTCAGATTACCAATGATGTAAAATTTCCTATTTTATTACCAAAAAATCATTTCATAACTAAATTATTAATAAAACAAGAGCACGAACGTCAACTTCATGCGGGCCCCCAGGCCACGTTGGCGGCTCTTCGCCAACGGTATTGGATTATTTCAGCGCGAAACGCTATACGTCAAGTATTACATTATTGTCGCCCATGTTTCAAAGTCAAACCTACAGAATCAAAATTTAAAATGGGTGACCTTCCCGCACCCAGAGTAAAACCTGCACGTGCTTTCCTTACAACTGGAATTGACTACGCGGGCCCTATTCAAGTCAAAGAATCACGAGGGCGTGGAAAGCGATTGATCAAAGCCTATATTGTTTTATTCGTTTGTTTTGCAACTAAAGCAATTCACATAGAGATGGTTACTGACTTGTCTACCGAGGAATTTCTCAATGCATTCCGACGTTTCATTAGTAGACGCGGATGCCCTCATGATATTCATAACGATAACGGTACAAATTTTATTGGCGCAAAGAATGAACTTAAAGAGTTATACACATTCATAAACGAACAGGACAAAGTCTTTGTGACCGAATTGGCAAAATTTAATATAAGGTGGCATTTAATTCCACCCAGATCCCCACACATGGGAGGACTTTGGGAAGCAAACATAAAGTCAATGAAAAGACATTTAAAAAAGGTCGTAGGAAATTCACATCTTACTTGTGATGAGATGTACACGCTGTTAGTGCGAATCGAAGCATGTCTTAATTCAAGACCTTTGATGCCCTTAAGTTCTGATCCCAACGATCTCCAAGTCCTAACTCCCGGTCATTTCCTCATAGGAGAGCCACTAACAACTCTTCCAGAGTACGACCTCAAGGAAATACCGTTAAACCGCCTGTCAAGGTGGCAGTTGGTTGAAAGGCTACGCAGTCATTATTGGTCACGGTGGAGTCGTGAATACCTAACCAACCTTCAAAACCGCTCAAAATGGGTCCACGCCGTAGACAACCAACAACTTCTGGGCGCAGTGGTAGTTCTCATTGAGGACAACTTGCCACCCCTATCTTGGAAGATCGGGAGAATTTGCGACACCCACCCCGGAGACGACGGCCAGGTACGAGTCGTAAGCGTCAAGACGGCCCAAGGCGTCGTCAAACGGGCCATACGAAAAATATCTATCCTACCGATTGAAGACAATAACTCACAGTGCAATAGCAGTGTTAGTGTTTAAAGCAAAAGAGAAAATCAGTGCTTCAGTTGGTGTTAGTATTAAAACAAAAAATATATGTATTGTATTGCAATATGTGTTACATTGAAACTTATAGTTCAAGGGGGGCAGTATGTACAGTTACGTACCCCATTTTGTATTGTGTAGGGTGTAGTTCTTCACCCCCACTACTCACCCCCACTACTATAGCCAATATATACCCCAAGATTTGTATTAGGGTAAGAAGTCGACTCACAGCTATTGAGTGTTAACCATATAACAAGTATATTCGTGTTGATCAATAAAGCTATTACAAATATCTAATCTTTTATTCAACAATCCAACAACATTCAACCTCTCCAGGGGTTAACATGGTGTTTGTTGATGTTCGTGACATGCAAGAAAAATTGATGTCCAAGAATTTGCGTCGATCTTCGAGATTCGAATAAAGCTGTTAAGAGAGAATATCATCCTATCCCAAAAGTAAATTTTTTTGGAAATCTTCTTGTTCAAGGCGGAATTCGAATGGGATTTCTAGGAATGGTAAATTTCTAAACACAAGCAATTTCAAACCGTTCAAGTATTTTTGAACCTTTATAATACATTAAAGATTTAAAAGGTTTGATACTGTTGTAGTGAAGAGAGTAAATATGGAAGTGTCCAACATAAATGTTTAACAATTGAAACCTGTAAGAATCTGAAGATGTTCCTAAAAATTGTGATTGTGATGGAGATCAAATCCGTGACCTTCGCATTATTTGCAACCCGTTTTAAGAAGCTGTGCTAATAAACCGATATTTTGAAAAGTACGATCTTTACAATATGTATGCAAATTCAAAAAATTATGAATTTAATTATTAATTATTATTCGTAGTATTGATCGAGGTATTGATCTCGGTAGTGATTGCCCACGATGGCCCATGATTCAATTATTATTCCCGTGGTTAAGATTACTCAACAACCATTTCTTTCTTAATTTTAAAACTTCCTCAAAAGTGAGTAGTTAATTTCAGACAAAAATACATTGATACACGGGGCAGATTGATACAGATTTGAAATTTTGCGCTGGATTAATTATTATTAATTGGGCGTCTTGTCACTTGAAGGCACTAACAAAATCTACCTCCAATAAAAAATTCAAATCAATTGCAGTTGTTTATCGGAAGTTATCGGGATAAGTGTTTTTTTATGCGTTGCCCGTAAATTTTTTCATGTTTTTAAATGCACGATATCTCAATAAATATTAAACTTAATTTGGCAAACACCCTTGTGATATGTTTAATGTAGTATTAGAATAGTGTATGTTTTCATATTTACATGTGAAATATTTTAATTTAGGTTATGACTTGACATAAATAAAAAAAAGACCGGTGAGGCACATTGATGCCGTTGTACATGGGGCACATTGATTCAGCGTATCAATGTCCATATTTTATGTTATGATGAAAAATTCAAATAAGAAATCTTTGTATCTATAAAATTTTACACTAGGATGACATTATTATTTATTACGTTTGGCGTAATGACGAAATTGCGCTGGACAGGGGCATAGAAGTAAAATTTCTTAGAAAACAAACACAAAATAAATTTGTCTCTCCACAAATAGATGATTTAAATTTAATTATGATATAAAATATTGTAATAAAGCTTCTAGTACCATCATCTAAATAAGTGCCACTCGGACCACGTCATCATATTGTTTTCAGTTGATATTGATTGATTTAAATAAATTACTAAGAAAAAATATAATGTAATTTATTAAACAATAGTAAATTATATAATTTCATTTTTCATATAACTTGTTTTGTGAATTTTTAGACCATGTATCAATGTGCCTCGTGCTTATATCAAACTGCCCCATAAGGGGGGCAGTTTGATACACTTACAGAGGGTTTTTAAAATTGAATTTAAGACAATTTAAAAATTATAATTATTGTTAATTTAAATACTAACAATAAGACAAAAGATTGAAGTTTATGTCTATTTATTAAAAACTTTTAAAAAAGACGCGTGGTCATCACAAAAAAATAAAATGTCAAAATCGTATCAATGTACCTCTCTCTCCCCTATATATATATACTGGCGGAAAAAAATGAAACACTTTGAAATTCGTGAAATTTCGACCATTTTCAAACCGCCATAACTCAGAGTATTTTCAATCGATTTTGTTGAATCTTTGTGGGCGAAAAACTTTGAAGTGTCTACTTTAAAGTCATGCCTGCGAATTTTAGCGCAACCTCTTGTGCCCCCCTCCAGCACCCCGGTGAAAATTAATAAATTTTAATTTTAAAAATGTCCAACTTTGACGATGTGTATGGAGTTTAATTTTTTTTGACTTGATCCATCAAAAGGGCACTAAAATTCACTCAATTCCCTGTGCAGGACTCAAAGAACGAAGTTCCTACGATGATTTGGAACAAAGTTATGAATTTTTTAAAAAAAGGGCATTTTTTTGTTTGTTGCACATAACTCAGTGACTTTTCAACCAAATTAGACGATTCTTTCGGGGAAAAACCAAATTGTGGGTGTACTTTAATCTCAGATTAGGATGATCTCTTTTCGTACCCTTTAAAACTCGAACAAAAAAACACGTTTTTTCGCAAAAAAAAACGTCTAACTTTGGCCATGTGTATTAAATTGGAAATGAATATTTTTTTAAAAAAGGCAATTTTTTGTTTTTTGCACATAACTCAGCGACTTTTCAACCAAATTAGACGATTCTTTCGGGTAAAAACCAAATTGTGGGTGTACTCTAAGGGGATAATCTCAAATTAAATTGGATATTTCGTGTGAATAATTTAAATTGCCTAAACTAATATAAATTTGAAAAAAATTAATTCGTGAAAAAAAAAACAATCTCGTCAAAAAACTTCCGACTTATGAGTCAAAAAACCACAAAATGCACTTTTTTCAAACGCCCATAACTTTGTGCCAAATCGTCGTAGGAACTTCGTTCTTTGGGCCCTGCACAGGTAATTGAACAAATTTCAATGCCTTTTCTGTGGATCGAGTAGACAAATGTTTTCCAATTTAATACACATGGCCAAAGTTAGACGTTTTTTTTGCGAAAAAACGTGTTTTTTTGTTCGAGTTTTAAAGGGTACGAAAAGAGATCATCCTAATCTGAGATTAAAGTACACCCACAATTTGGTTTTTCCCCGAAAGAATCGTCTAATTTGGTTGAAAAGTCACTGAGTTATGTGCAACAAACAAAAAAATGCCCTTTTTTTAAAAAATTCATAACTTTGTTCCAAATCATCGTAGGAACTTCGTTCTTTGAGTCCTGCACAGGGAATTGAGTGAATTTTAGTGCCCTTTTGATGGATCAAGTCAAAAAAAATTAAACTCCATACACATCGTCAAAGTTGGACATTTTTAAAATTAAAATTTATTAATTTTCACCGGGGTGCTGGAGGGGGGCACAAGAGGTTGCGCTAAAATTCGCAGGCATGACTTTAAAGTAGACACTTCAAAGTTTTTCGCCCACAAAGATTCAACAAAATCGATTGAAAATACTCTGAGTTATGGCGGTTTGAAAATGGTCGAAATTTCACGAATTTCAAAGTGTTTCATTTTTTTCCGCCAGTATATATATATAGGGGAGAGAGAGGTACATTGATACGATTTTGACATTTTATTTTTTTGTGATGACCACGCGTCTTTTTTAAAAGTTTTTAATAAATAGACATAAACTTCAATCTTTTGTCTTATTGTTAGTATTTAAATTAACAATAATTATAATTTTTAAATTGTCTTAAATTCAATTTTAAAAACCCTCTGTAAGTGTATCAAACTGCCCCCCTTATGGGGCAGTTTGATATAAGCACGAGGCACATTGATACATGGTCTAAAAATTCACAAAACAAGTTATATGAAAAATGAAATTATATAATTTACTATTGTTTAATAAATTACATTATATTTTTTCTTAGTAATTTATTTAAATCAATCAATATCAACTGAAAACAATATGATGACGTGGTCCGAGTGGCACTTATTTAGATGATGGTACTAGAAGCTTTATTACAATATTTTATATCATAATTAAATTTAAATCATCTATTTGTGGAGAGACAAATTTATTTTGTGTTTGTTTTCTAAGAAATTTTACTTCTATGCCCCTGTCCAGCGCAATTTCGTCATTACGCCAAACGTAATAAATAATAATGTCATCCTAGTGTAAAATTTTATAGATACAAAGATTTCTTATTTGAATTTTTCATCATAACATAAAATATGGACATTGATACGCTGAATCAATGTGCCCCATGTACAACGGCATCAATGTGCCTCACCGGTCTTTTTACCTCTCGCCTAGAGAGGTATAGGGATCGTGAAAAAATTCGATGTCGAGATTTTTGTCAATAAGCACGTTTTAGCACCTTTAGAACCTATTTTGACTATTTTCACGATGATGTCTGTGTGTGTGTCTGTGTGTGTGTCTGTGTGTGTGTGTATGTGCGCCTACTATAGTCTTTCGTTCTGATTCATTATCTCAAATTCTACTTTACATAAAATTCTAATATTTTGCAATATACATTTATATATGTTAATGAAGAGCTGATAAGATTTTGGTAAAAATCTGCCAACCGGAAGTGGTATTTTCTTGAAGCATTTTAACATTTTTTGCAAAAAAATATAGGAAATACTGCGATAGTTACAATTTGTCATTCGACATTTGAAAGAACAAATTATCTTTTACAATATTTATTTAACATCGTTTCTATATCTCTTACCAATACAGGAATATTAATTTTCAAAAATTTGTAATTTTACCTACCACGATTTGTAAATCACAATATAGGAAAAAATTAAAAACAAAAATGAATATGTCAATGTGACAGATGAACAGATGTATGCACAGTTTCTAAAATGTTTGTGGCACCATTTTAAAAGAAAATGTAAATATTATTAACTGAACATAATGTAATAAGGTAATAATAAAGTTAAATTTTTATCTATAAAGAGCTAATTAAGAACTAAGAACTATAAAATTATTTTCAAAAAGTTTTAAATTTATTGCAAAATTATAATTTAAGAAAGCCTAACTAAAATCAAATTCACATAAATTACAGTGTTAAGGCGAGAGGTCGTGTGCTGGCCACAACAGATTTCTTTTATTTATGTCAAGTCATAACCTAAATTAAAATATTTCACATGTAAATATGAAAACATACACTATTCTAATACTACATTAAACATATCACAAGGGTGTTTGCCAAATTAAGTTTAATATTTATTGAGATATCGTGCATTTAAAAACATGAAAAAATTTACGGGCAACGCATAAAAAAACACTTATCCCGATAACTTCCGATAAACAACTGCAATTGATTTGAATTTTTTATTGGAGGTAGATTTTGTTAGTGCCTTCAAGTGACAAGACGCCCAATTAATAATAATTAATCCAGCGCAAAATTTCAAATCTGTATCAATCTGCCCCGTGTATCAATGTATTTTTGTCTGAAATTAACTACTCACTTTTGAGGAAGTTTTAAAATTAAGAAAGAAATGGTTGTTGAGTAATCTTAACCACGGGAATAATAATTGAATCATGGGCCATCGTGGGCAATCACTACCGAGATCAATACCTCGATCAATACTACGAATAATAATTAATAATTAAATTCATAATTTTTTGAATTTGCATACATATTGTAAAGATCGTACTTTTCAAAATATCGGTTTATTAGCACAGCTTCTTAAAACGGGTTGCAAATAATGCGAAGGTCACGGATTTGATCTCCATCACAATCACAATTTTTAGGAACATCTTCAGATTCTTACAGGTTTCAATTGTTAAACATTTATTCATATATTCAAAAAAATATTCATAACTTTGTTCCAAATCATCGTAAGAACTTCGTTCTTCGATCAAGTCAAAAAAATTTAAACTCCATACACATCGTCAAAGTTGGACATTTTTAAAATTAAAATTTATTATTTTTCACCGGGGTGCTGGAGGGGGCGAAAGGGGTTGCACTAAAATTCGCAGGCATGACTTTAAAGTAGACACTTCAAAGTTTTTCATATATATTTATATATATATATATATATAAAGGGCATTTTTTTGTTTTTTGCACATAACTCAGCGACTTTTCAACCAAATTAGACGATTCTTTCGGGTAAAAACCAAATTGTGGGTGTACTTTAAGGGGATAATCTCAAATTAAATTGGATATTTCGTGTGAATAACTCAAATTGCCTAAACTAATATATATATATACTGGCGGAAAGAAAAATGAAACACTTTGAAATTCGTGAAATTTCGACCATTTTCAAACCGCTATAACTATTCAATCGATTTCGATGAATCTTTGTAGGCGAAAAACTTTGAAGTGTCTACTTTAAAGTCATGCCTGCGAATTTTAGTGCAACCCTTTTCGCCCCCCTCCAGCATCCCGGTGAAAAATAATAAATTTTAATTTTAAAAATGTCCAACTTTGACATTTTTTTAAAAATCTGACGTGGACACCACATGACTTATTATACTAGTATACTCACAAATATATTTTAGTCATTTTATTTAAACTGCAGAAGAAGATATAAAGCATATTTTACTATTGTCACTGTCATGTCATAATCATTTAAATTTTACGTAGTAACAAATGTTAATCGATCATGGACTACAAAATAAAGAAATACTAAATTAAAAATATATACTTTAATTATTCCTAAATGATACCAGATACAAAAATATTTATAAAATACCGATTTTAGGTAATAATCACAAACATAATCTTTCATTTAAAATAAAAAAATTTGTGTTAAATTAAATATTTATAGAAATATTTTTAAAAAGTACTACTGCCTGTTTATAGATTGAAACCAAAAATAGGAGGTGCACAACTAGATGCTATAACAGTCCTAAATACAAAATTCCAACTTTCTACGTCTAACCGTATTTGAGTTATGCGACACACATACGTCCGTACATACGTACATACGTACAGACGTCACGACGAAACTAGTCATAATGGATTCAGAAAAGGTCAAAACGGATATTTCCATCAAAATCTGAAAACCGAAATTTTTCGGGATTACAATACTTCCTTATTACTCCGTACAAGGAAGTAAAAAGGGCATTTTTTTGTTTTTTGCACATAACTCAGCGACTTTTCAACCAAATTAGACGATTCTTTCGGGTAAAAACCAAATTGTGGGTGTACTTTAAGGGGATAATCTCAAATTAAATTGGATATTTCGTGTGAATAACTCAAATTGCCTAAACTAATATAAATTTGAAAAAAATTCATTCGTGAAAAAAAAACAATCTCGTCAAAAAACTTCCGACTTATGAGTCAAAAAACCACAAAATGCACTTTTTTCAAACGCCCATAACTTTGTGCCAAATCGTCGTAAGAACTTCGTTCTTTGGGCCCTGCACAGGTAATTGAACAAATTTCAATGCTTTTTCTGTGGATCGAGTAGACAAATTTTTTCCAACTTAATACACATGGCCAAAGTTAGACGTTTTTTTTTGCGAAAAACGTGTTTTTTTGTTCGGGTTTTAAAGGGTACGAAAAGAGATCTAGGATGATCTGAGATTAAAGTACACCCACAATTTGGTTTTTCCCCAAAAGAATCGTCTAATTTGGTTGAAAAGTCACTGAGTTATGTGCAACAAACAAAAAAATGCCCTTTTTTAAAAAAATTCATAACTTTGTTCCAAATCATCGTAGGAACTTCGTTCTTTGAGTCCTGCACAGGGAATTGAGTGAATTTTAGTGCCCTTTTGATGGATCAAGTCAATAAAATTTAAACTCCATACACATCGTCAAAGTTGGACATTTTTAAAATTAAAATTAATTAATTTTCACCGGGGTGCTGGAGGGGGGCACAAGAGGTTGCGCTAAAATTCGCAGGCATGACTTTAAAGTAGACACTTCAAAGTTTTTCGCCCACAAAGATTCAACAAAATCGATTGAAAATACTCTGAGTTATGGCGGTTTGAAAATGGTCGAAATTTCACGAATTTCAAAGTGTTTCATTTTTTTCCGCCAGTATATATATATATATATATATATATATATATAGGGTGTTTCACAACTTAAAGCAAAAAATTAAAGGGTATATTCTGTAGGACGTGCTGATCATGAAACAAATAATTTTTTTTTAAATCGCAAAGTTACGGGTAGTTTACTTGAAGAATTATCAAAGAAACATTATGAAATGTTAGTTTTATTTAGAGACAATAATTGTTTTGAATACAAAATAATTTATAATATTAATGCATTGTATTTAATATGAAGATAATTTGGGAAACAACATTATCTGAAGCACAAAACTACAAATACTGTTCAAAATTTGCACCATTCATCCCTACACAAATTGCAGCACGTTGAATTAATGACCTAGTATCTACAGTCTTGACACGAATTTTGTACTCGTATTATTTTTGCTGAATTTTCTATTCTCTGCCTAAGTTCTTCTTCGTTTGCCGGCGCATTTTGGTTGTCGTAGGTACACGAGGTATTTAAAATGACCCCAGAAATAATAATCCAGCGAATTTAGGTCAGGGGATCTAGCAGGCCAAGCTACAGGTCCACCGCGACCAATCCACCTGTCCTAAAACACTTGGTTTAAATGTTCTCTTACATTTAGAGCATGTGTGGTGGCGCACCATCGTGCTGAAACCATGCCTGCTGACGCACATTTAAAGGCACATTTTCAAGTAGTTCTGGCAAAGTATTTTGTAAAAATAATAAATAATTAGCTCCAGTCATCCTATTTGGTAGAATGTACAGCCCAAGTAACACTCCATTAACAATACCTGCCCCAAACATTTATCGAAAAACGATGCTGAAAACTGCCCCGTAAAACAACTTGTGGATTTACTTGACTCCAATAATGAAAGTTATGATAGTTTTGAATTCCCTCCCTCGTAGAAGTAGCCTCATCAGAAAATATGATGTACGAGGGGAAATTCGGATTTTCAGTGTTTTGCCAGTTGCAAAACCGTACTCTAAACTGATAGTCAGGTTCTGTTAGCCCCTGTACTTGTTGAACATAGAATGGGTGGTAGTTTTGATCTCTTAAAATGTGATACTCCTAATTGTTGAGACGCTCTTCGGGTACTAATAGTTGGTTCAGCTTCAGCATGTACAGCATCTAAGATATCATTAACCATATTGTCGTGTTGATGCTGGCGGCCACCACCTCTCCCACGATTAGGTTGTACATATCCTGTGTTTCGAAGGCGCTGGACTATCCTCACAAACAAACGGAGAGTGGGTAATCGGCGTAAAGGATAACGTTCAGCATACAGACGTCGTGCCAATAACGAATTTTACCGTACTATGCAATTTTTTTGCATATTATATCTGTATATAATGTGTTTTAGACCACCCGTACCACCCAAATATCTCGCGTAAAACGGAACGAATCAAAAAAAGAAAAAATACGTCCAAAAAGATTTCAAAAATTCTATTAATTGACACCAAATGCAAATTTTTCCCCCACCCCCTGGGGGGTAGAGGGGGGGGGTAGCTTTGTAAATTTAAATGGGGACCCCCATTTTTTATTGCAGATTCGGATTCCTAGATTTAAATAAAGAAGGTTTTGTCCGAAAAATTTTTTTTGATTCTTGATTTTGATTTGATTCTTCACCACCCTCAAATGAAGTTAAAAGGCAAATTAAATTTTGGTTTTAAACAGAAATTGATTCATTCAAATTTGACAAAAAGAAAAAAGCGCAGTAACTGAAACAAGAAATAAAAATCATTTAAAAAATTATAACTGTGTAAGGTACTTACCGTAATGTCAGTCCTATCCCACCCTTGCGTAGACGATAAATTACGTTGTTTTCGAAAAATCTTAAAAATTTTTCGGACAAAACCTTCTTTATTTAAATCTAGGAATCCGAATCTGCAATAAAAAATGGGGGTCCCCATTTAAATTTACAAAGCTACCCCCCCCCTCCACCCCCAGGGGGTGGGGGAAAAATTTGCATTTGGTGTCAATTAATAGAATTTTTGAAATCTTTTTGGACGTATTTTTTCTTTTTTTGATTCGTTCCGTTTTACGCGAGATATTTGGGTGGTACGGGTGGTCTAAAACACCCCATATATATATATATATATATATATAGTGAGATGTATATATATATATATATATATATATATATATATATATATATATATATATATATATATATATATATATATATATATATATATATATATATATATATATATATATATGTAGAAATGGGTTTCTCAGAGTCCTCTAGTGGTGCGACCGAGAGTAAGTGAGCGAGAGAGAAAAAGCAAGAGTGAGACGCGAGACGAGAGACGCGAGACGCGAATAAGACGTGAAGACGTGAGCGAAACGTGTGTATACTTAAAGACGGTAAATGAAAAATACTTACTATTATACTAATTATTCAATTTATACAATCTTATCTGTGTAATTAATAATACAAATTATACTTTGTTTAAATCTTAACTCAAAGTGGTCTAAAACACCCCATATATATATATATATATATATATAGTGAGATGTATATATATATATATATATATATATATATATATATATATATATATATATATATATATATATATATATATATATATATATATATATATATTATAAGTTAAGTTTTTCCTTGCTCAAAAGTGAGTAGTTAATTTCAGACAAAAATACTTAAATGCAAGCGATAAAGTAACAAACCGAGATTAACCGGTATCGCTTAACTCACAAGTGAGTGGTATAGTAGCAAGCCGCAATCAAACAGCGTCGCTTAATCCACAAGTTAGTGGTATAGTAGCAGGTCGGTATAAACCAGCCTCGCTTATATTACAAGTGATACCGCTTAAATCACAGGCAGTATAGAATCACGTCAGAATTAACCAGCGCCGCTTAAATCACATATGGTATAGTAGTAGTACAAAAGGTGTGAGAGCCACTTAAACCACATGTGTTATAGTATCAAGTCGGAATTAACCAGATTCGCTTAAATCATAAATGGCATAATATGCAGTTTAGAAACAACAAAGTTCTATTAAACAATACACGTGGTTCAGTAACAATCTGCAAGTCACAAAAACCGCATTAATAACAAATAATATTATAGCAGTTCGAATATAACCAGAAGGGGTTAGTTATTCGTCACGAATTCGTCATCATCCGGATACCTGGATTTCACCCAGGAGGCTCGGGTTTGTTTCCCGGTACCGGAATTTTTTGAAAATACTGTAGAAATTCTTCCCTTTCCCCTTAATCCATAACAAAACAGAAACAACCGGTTCCATGGTGTAATGGTTAGCACTCTGGACTCTGAATCCAGCGATTCGAGTTCAAATCTCGGTGGGACCTACTTTTGCTTCATTGCAAAATATACGTACAAATACTAACAAAAGAACCTCCCCGACGGGGAATCGAACCCCGGTCTCCCGCGTGACAGGCGGGGATACTGACCTCGATACTGACCACTATACTATCGAGGACTTGAATATATGTAGGGGAAGGTGGGGCAGAATGGAGAAGCGGGGTGGAATGGGAAAACGCTGTTAGCGCATGGGCATGAGTGTAGGAATCCATTAAATAATATTTTGACGTTTAGCCAGAGGTCAAGTTTGGTTAGAAGTACTATTTGTTAGTGTTAGTCTTCACTTTCTGCCGGTTTCTACGTGTGTGCGAAATTTTTCTTAGATTTGTATTTAATATATGGATGTTGAATGCAGTTAAGCGTCATTTTTAAGTTTTATCATAATGATGATTATCCAGTACATTTGTTATTTAGTCTTCTTACAATTTTGCCGTATATTACGGTGAAATTACTGATTATAATTTTTAAAAAAAATTATGTTTGCAATGTTATGTAGTGGGGCAGAACGGTGGGGGCGGAATGGGAAGTTCTGTCCCACATGTTTTATCATAAGGTTATGTAGGTATGTGAATTATTTTGTTTTATATATTAAATTCAGATGGTGTGTAACTACAAAAAAAAACTGAGCGGCAAAGCTGGTCGTCAGACAACGTACAACGTGCTGTAGAAACTGTCATGGCCTTTATTGTGATCATGGCCATTATTGTGATCAACTTGTGTCACAAATGGGCATATTTGACAACTATAACGATGAGTCTATATTGATTTGATAAATAATTATTAATTAATTATCAAATCAATATAGACTCCCCGTTCTGCCCCACTAGGTGGGGCAGAACGGACAAAAATGATCTTTTTTCCTTTGCGTTTTTCAAGTACAATTTATTGATTTTTTATAATGGTTTTATTATAAAAATGTTCTACAATATCTAAATAAAAGAAGAAAAAATTATTTTTTAAAATTTCTAATAAATTAGCCATGTTATCACCCAAAATAAGATGCTACCCCATTCCGCCCCACCTACCCCTAATTATGATGGTCCAGCAATCCGAGTTCAAATCTCGGTGGGACCAGTGAGTATAAAGGTATAAAGAATATAGGTACTCACTGGTGGGATCTACCTATAATACTAACCAGTATAGTAGGTAGAACGCATCTTAAGGTTATAAGTAAAATAGGTTATACTCGTAATTGGCTTAATTTGATTTTGGATTTAATTCATAATCGAATATCTCGTTTTTAGGTTATATTCATCTTTAGATAAAACTCATCTTTAAAATAAATTGGTTTTTAAATAATATTTGTCTTTAGATAAAACTTGTTTAAATACAACTCATCTTTTAATAGCAATCGTCTTAAAACTTGACTATAGATAGAACACGTCTTTAGAATAAACTCGTCTTATAATTAACCTTGTCTCTAATTTAAACTTGTATTATAAATTAAATTCGTTTTGAAGTTAAATTCGTCTTTAGATTAAACTCGTCTTTAGATAAAACATTCGTCTTTAGGATAAACTCGTCTTTAGATAGATCTAAGTTTTCCATCCAAAGCTTGTATGGATATCCCATTCAAAGCCTGTGGGAGTTTCCCCATCCAAAGCCTGTGGAGATGTCCCATCCAAAGCCTGTGGAGGTGTTCCATTTTAATACTGTTAACACGTTCCATCCAAAGCCTGTAGAGGTGATCCATCCAAAGCATGTGGAGATGTTCCTTCTAAAGCCACCCACAGACACATACAAATACACAGACAAACATAAACACATACACATACACACCAACATACGCACACACCAACACAAACTCAAACACATACACACAAACACATACACATACACTCAAACATATACACACAAACACATACACATACACAAAAACACATACACACCAATACACGCACACACAAACATACGCACACACCAACACAAACTCAAACACAAACACACAAACACGTACACACAAACACGTACACACAAACACGTACACACAAACACGTACACACAAACACATACACACAAACACATACACACAAACACATACACACAAACACATACACACAAACACATACTCACAAACACATACTCACAAACACATACACAAAAACACAAAAACATACTCACAAACACATACTCACAAACACATACACACAAACATACGCACACACCAACACAAACGCAAACTCAAACACCATCACATACACACAAACACATACACACACATACACACTAACACATACACAGAAACACAAACACGTACACATAAACATATACACACAAACACGTACACACAAACACATACACACAAACACATACACTCAAACATATAACACAAACACATACACACAAACACATACACAGCAATACATGCACACACAAACATACGCACACACCAACACAATCTCAAACACAAACACACAAACATACAAACACATACACACAAACACGTACACACAAACACGTACACACAAACACATACACACAAACACATACACACAAACACACAAACACGTACACACAAACACATACACACAAACACATACACACAAACACATACACACAAACACATACACACAAACACATACTCACAAGCACATACACACATACACACAAACACATACACACAAACACATACACACAAACACATACACACAAACACAAACACATACTCACAAACACATACTCACAAACACATACACACAAACATACGCACACACCAACACAAACGCAAACTCAAACACCATCACATACACACAAACACATACACACACACATACACACTAACACATACACAGAAACACAAACACGTACACATAAACATATACACACAAACACGTACACACACACACACATACACACAAACACATACACTCAAACATATAACACAAACACATACACATACACACAAACACATACACAGCAATACATGCACACACAAACATACGCACACACCAACACAATCTCAAACACAAACACACAAACATACAAACACATACACACAAACACGTACACACAAACACGTACACACAAACACGTACACACAAACACGTACACACAAACACATACACACAAACACATACACACAAAAACAAACACGTACACACAAACTCATACACACAAACACATACACACAAACACATACACACAAACACATACTCACAAACACATACACACATACACACAAACACATACACACAAACACATACACACAAACACACACACACACACAAACACATACACACAAACACAGACACACAAACACATACACATACTCACAAACACATACACACAAACACATACACACAAACATACGCACACACCAACACAAACGCAAACACCATCACATACACACACACATACACACAAACACATACACACTAACACATACACACTAACACATACACACAAACACAAACACGTACACACAAACACATACACACAAACACGTACACACAAACACGTACACACAAACACGTACACACAAACACGTACACACAAACACATACACACAAACACATACACACAAACACATACACACAAACACATACACACAAACACATACTCACAAACACATACTCACAAACACATACACACAAACACAAACACATACTCACAAACACATACACACAAACATACGCACACACCAACACAAACGCAAACTCAAACACCATCACATACACACAAACACATACACACACATACACACTAACACATACACAGAAACACAAACACGTACACACAAACATATACACACAAACACGTACACACAAACACATACACACAAACACATACACTCAAACATATAACACAAACACATACACATACACACAAACACATACACAGCAATACATGCACACACCAACACAATCTCAAACACAAACATACAAACACATACACACAAACACGTACACACAAACACGTACACACAAACACATACACACAAACACATACACACAAACACAAACACGTACACACAAACACATACACACAAACACATACACACAAACACATACACACAAACACATACTCACAAGCACATACACACATACACACAAACACATACACACAAACACATACACACAAACACATACACACAAACACATACACACAAACACATACACACAAACACATACACACAAACACATACTCACAAACACATACACACAAACCAGGGTTGGCCTGATTTAAATCAATTGATTTAAATCATGATTTAAAACATGATTTAAATCAAAGTGATTTTTTCAAAAAAATCATTGATTTAAATCATTTTTTGATTTTTTTCAAAAATTTTGTATTAATTTAATTATATTTCTGGTACAGAACAAAACAAATGTCTTAATTCAATTTCAATATTTATTTAATAAATGAAATAATATTAAACAAAAAACAAAATCCATTCAATGGAATCATAAGTCAAGCGTATAGTTTAAGAAATTCGTGTAAAAACATGAAATGTGCAATAATAATCCAAACTACATATTTTTAAAGGAATTTTTCATATAAATGGTGAAATAATCATTGCTTTAACTATATTTAGTGCTATAATTAAAGAAAATTAAAGAAATCAAAAGAATCATGATTAATTCAAAAAAATCAATGATTTTTGATTTATTTAAAAAAATCATGATTTTTGCCAACCCTGACACAAACACATACAAACAAACACATACACACAAACACATACACACAAACACATACACACAAACACATACACATACTCACAAACACATACACACAAACACATACACACAAACACATACACACAAACACATACACACAAACACGTACACACAAACACATACACACAAACACATACACACAAACACATACACACAAACACATACACACAAACACATACACACAAACACATACTCACAAACACATACTCACAAACACATACACACAAACATACGCACACACCAACACATACGCAAACTCAAACACCATCACATACACACAAACACATACACACACATACACACTAACACATACACAGAAACACAAACACGTACACACAACTATATACACACAAACACGTATACACAAACACATACACACAAACACATACACTCAAACATATAACACAAACACATACACATACACACAAACACATACACAGCAATACATGCACACACAAACATACGCACACACCAACACAATCTCAAACACAAACACACAAACATACAAACACATACACACAAACACGTACACACAAACACTTACACACAAACACATACACACAAACACATACACACAAACACATACACACAAACACATACACACAAAAACAAACACACAAACACGTACACACAAACACATACACACAAACACATACACACAAACACATACACACAAACACATACACACAAACACATACACACATACACACAAACACATACACACAAACACATACTCACACACACATACACACATACACACAAACACATACACACAAACACATACACACAAACACACACACACACAAACACATACACACAAACATATACACATACTCACAAACACATACACACAAACATACGCACACACCAACACAAACGCAAACACCATCACATACACACAAACACATACACACAAACACAAACACGTACACACAAACACATACACACAAACACGTACACACAAACACGTACACACAAACACATACACACAAACACAAACACGTACACACAAACACATACACACAAACACATACACACAAACACGTACACACAAACACATACACACAAACACGTACACACAAACACGTAAACACAAACACATACACACAAACACATACACTCAAACATATACACACAAACACATACACACAAACACATACACACAAACACATACACACAAACATACGCACACACCAACACAAACGCAAACTCAAACACCATCACATACACACAAACACATACATACAAACACATACACACTAACACATACACACAAACACGCACACACAAACACATACACACAAACACATACACACAAACACATACACACAAACACATACACACAAACACATACACACAAACACACAAACACATACACACAAACACATACACATACACACAAACACATACACACAAACACATACACACAAACACATACACACAAACACGTACACACAAACACATACACACAAACACATACACACAAACACATACACACAAACACATACACACAAACACATACTCACAAACACATACACACAAACACAAACACACAAACACATACTCACAAACACATACACACAAACATACGCACACACCAACACATACGCAAACTCAAACACCATCACATACACACAAACACATACACACACACATACACACTAACACATACACAGAAACACAAACACGTACACACAACCATATACACACAAACACGTACACACAAACCCATACACTCAAACATATAACACAAACACATACACATACACACAAACACATACACAGCAATACATGCACACACAAACATACGCACACACCAACACAATCTCAAACACAAACACACAAACATACAATCACATACACACAAACACGTACACACAAACACGTACACACAAACACATACACACAAACACATACACACAAAAACAAACACACAAACACGTACACACAAACACATACACACAAACACATACACACAAACACATACACACAAACACATACACACAAACACATACACACATACACACAAACACATACACACAAACACATACTCACAAACACATACACACAAACACATACACACAAACACATACACACAAACACACACACATACTCACAAACACATACACACAAACACATACACACAAACATACGCACACACCAACACAAACGCAAACACCATCACATACACACAAACACATACACACAATCACATACACACTAACACATACACACAAACACAAACACGTACACACAAACACATACACACAAACACGTACACACAAACACGTACACACAAACACATACGCACAAACACATACACACAAACACATACACACAAACACATACACACTAACATATACACACAAACACAAACACGTACACACAAACACATATACACAAACACATACACACAAACACATACACACAAACACATACACACAAACACGTACACACAAACACATACACATAAACACATACACACAAACACATACACACAAACACTTACACTCAAACATACGCACACACCAACACAAACTCAAACACCGTCACATACACACAAACACATACACACAAACACATACACACAAACACGTACACACAAACACGTACACACAAACACGTAAACACAAACACACAAAAAACACAAAAAACACATACACACTAACATATACACACAAACACAAACACGTACACACAAACACATACACTCAAACATATACACACAAACACATACACACAAACACATACACACAAACACATACACACAAACATACGCACACACCAACACAAACGCAAACTCAAACACCATCACATACACACAAACACATACATACAAACACATACATACAAACACGTACACACAAACACATACACACAAACACATACACACAAACACATACACACAAACACATACACACAAAAACATACTCACAAACACATACACACAAACACAAACACACAAACACATACTCACAAACACATACACACAAACATACGCACACACCAACACATACGCAAACTCAAACACCATCACATACACACAAACACATACACACACACATACACACTAACACATACACAGAAACACAAACACGTACACACAACCATATACACACAAACACGTACACACAAACACATACACTCAAACATATAACACAAACACATACACATACACACAAACACATACACAGCAATACATGCACACACAAACATACGCACACACCAACACAATCTCAAACACAAACACACAAACATACAAACACATACACACAAACACGTACACACAAACACGTACACACAAACACATACACACAAACACATACACACAAAAACAAACACACAAACACGTACACACAAACACATACACACAAACACATACACACATACACACAAACACATACACACAAACACATACTCACAAACAAATACACACAAACACATACACACAAACACATACACACAAACACATACACACAAACACACACACATACTCACAAACACATACACACAAACACATACACACAAACATACGCACACACCAACACAAACGCAAACACCATCACATACACACAAACACATACACACAAACACATACACACTAACACATACACACAAACACAAACACGTACACACAAACACATACACACAAACACGTACACACAAACACGTACACACAAACACATACACACAAACACATACACACAAACACATACACACTAACATATACACACAAACACAAACACGTACACACAAACACATATACACAAACACATACACACAAACACATACACACAAACTCATACACACAAACACGTACACACAAACACATACACACAAACACATACACACAAACACATACACACAAACACATACACACAAACACTTACACTCAAACATACGCACACACCAACACAAACTCAAACACCGTCACATACACACAAACACATACACACAAACACATACACACAAACACGTACACACAAACACGTACACACAAACACGTAAACACAAACACAAAAAAAACACATACACACTAACATATACACACAAACACGTACACACAAACACATACACACAAACACATACACTCAAACATATACACACAAACACATACACACAAACACATACACACAAACACATACACACAAACATACGCACACACCAACACAAACGCAAACTCAAACACCATCACATACACACAAACACATACATACAAACACATACATACAAACACATACACACTAACACATACACACAAACACAAACATGCACACACAAACACATACACACAAACACATACACACAAACACATACACACAAACACATACACACAAACACACAAACACATACACACAAACACATACACACAAACACGTACACACAAACTCATACACCCAAACTCATACACACAAACACATACACACCAACACACGCACACACAAACATACGCACACACCAACACAAACACACACATACTAACACATACACACAAACACATACACATTTACACAAACACCTACAGACAAACACACGCACACACAAACATATGCACACACCAACACACAAACACATATACACAAACACATACACACAAACACATACACACAAACACATACACACAAACACATACACACAAACACAGAAACACATACACACAAACACATACACACAAACACATACACACAAACACGTACACACAAACGCATACACACAAACACTTACACACATACACAGAAACACGTAGGTACACAAAAAAACACATACACACAAACACGTACACACAAACACATACACACAAACACATACACACAAACACATACACACAAACACATACTCACAAACACATACGCACATACACACAAACATATACACACAAACACATACACACAAACACATACACACAAACACATACACACAAACACACAAACACATACACACAAACACATACTCACAAACACATACACACAAACACATACACACAAACACATACACACAAACACATACACACAAACACATACACACAAACACATACTCACAAACACATACACACAAACACATACACACACACAAAAACATACACACAAACATACGCACACACCAACACAAACGCAAACTCAAACACCATCACATACACACAAACACATACACACTTACACATACACACAAACACGTACACACAAACACATACACACAAACACGTACACACAAACACGTACACACAAACACATACACACAAACACATACACACAAACACATACACACAAACACATACACACAAACACATACACACAAACACATACACACAAACACATACACACTAACATATACACACAAACACAAACACGTACACACAAACACATACACACATACACATACACACAAACACATAGGTACACACAAACACGTACACACAAACACATACACACAAACACATACACACAAACACATACACTCAAACATATACACACAAACACATACACACAAACATACGCACACACCAACACAAACGCAAACTCAAACACCATCACATACACACAAACACATACATACAAACACATACACACTAACACATACACACAAACACAAACACGCACACACAAACACATACACACAAATACATACACACAAACACATACACACAAACACGTACACACAAACACATACACCCAAACTCATACACACAAACACATACACACCAACACACGCACACACAAACATACGCACACACCAACACAAACACATACATACTAACACATACACACAAACACATATACACAAACCCCTACAGACAAACACACGCACGCACAAACATATGCACACACCAACACAGAAACACATATACACAAACACATACACACAAACACAGAAACACATACACACAAACACATACACACAAACACGTACACACAAACACATACACCCAAACTCATACACACAAACACATACACACCAACACACGCACACACAAACATACGCACACACCAACACAAACACATACATACTAACACATACACACAAACACATACACATATACACAAACACCTACAGACAAACACACGCACACACAAACATATGCACACACCAACACACAAACACATATACACAAACACATACACACAAACACATACACACAAACACATACACACAAACACATACACACAAACACATATACACAAACACATACACACAAACACGTACACAGAAACGCATACACACAAACACATACACACATACACAGAAACACGTAGGTACACAAAAAAACACATACACACAAACACGTATACACAAACACATACACACAAACACGTACACACAAACACACACACAAACACATACATACAAACACACACACAAACACATACACACAAACACGTACACACTAACACATACACACAAACGCACACACCAACACACGCACACACTAATTTTTAACATTAGATTTTAACTGAGATTATTTGCAAGTAACGAAAGGAGTGTTATAGACGACCTCGTTTTTTAAACCATCTTTATTAAACCCATTTTACTTTGAGCATTATTGCAGATGCTAGTGCAACTTTTGACAAGTTGCTTCAATATTGCATGAGTGTAATACAGAAATTATAAAATTATTATTCTAATATATCTGTCCGTGTTCATATATAATATAATATTGATTAGAATTTGTTTAGATCCTACCGAACTAAATAGGAACATTCTCAGACGACAATACCCAATATGAGTCTACATGTTTAATTTAAAATTATTTTGTAAATTGCTGGAAAAGAAAATTGGTTATTAGCTAAGAATTGCAAGTAACGATATGAGTTGATATTAATTTATGGCCACATTTTGTAAATTTCTTTATTACAGAAATAATAATAATAATACAACAAATTATATAATTAAAAATAAAATGATTTTTAGCAATATTTACATCAAATTTAACCACACAGACCATAAAAATTCCTGTTATCGGCTGTAACCATGTAGACTGCGCCATCTCGTGACAGTTACTACAGCTAACGCAAGATCTAGGTTTCAGTTCCTCAGTATTATTGTTATTATTAAAATAATAGAAAAATAATAACATTAAATAAAAAATTAAACAACACAAATATATAATGGCAAAATTGTAGTAGATGTAGTAAATATTTAAAATGTAGAAACTTCAATAAGAAACCATTTGTCAAAGTAAATGTTGTCGTGTAAAAATTGTTCGTCTTGCATTTCGCCAAAGTATAAAAAGTTTAGAGTATACCCTCCGTAGTTTCATGTACCACTCACGTTTATAGACAATTTGGTATAGTTTCAAACATATATAAGCCCATTTGGTATTATATGCTTCTTCTGGTCTTCTTCCAATTTATCTGTTCATTATTTCCTTGTATAATTATGTACATACATCAACTTTTATATCATGCGAAGTTTATTATTAAAGTATGAATAATAATATTGATGTTAGGAGGTATTATTACTGATAATAATAAGAAATAATAATGTATAAATAAGATGAAAATCTTATACCATGTACTAATATAACGATAACCTAAAATTTTTTGACGTAAACTAAAGCCAGTGTTGGCAAACGTAGTTGAGAAAAATAACGTGCAAAATAATCGTATTTACTATAAAATGATCGTACAAATGATAATTTAATTATATATATATATATATATATATATATATATATATATATATATATATATATATATATATATATATATATATATATTTAAAAATAAATTAATTTTTATATAAGTTATATAGGAAGTAATTCTAATATGAATAAATTGAAATAAATTTGTAAAAATTTTAAAATTAATATACAGTTGGTAACATTGACTTTGCGTATAATGACGTGTGTATGTAATACCAACATAAATTTAGTAATTTTATTGGTAACATAGCAAATTAATGCATATTTTAATGAATTATAAAAAACTCCGACGTAATTGAGAAAAATAAGCTTTAAACGGGTCCTTAGAATTTTTTTCTCTTTAAATTGATATATATATATATATATATATATATATATATATATATATATATATATATATATATATATATATATATATATATATATATATATATATATATATATATACATGACATGAAGCAAATATCGTTTCCAAAAATGTTTGCAAGTATATTATAAATGAACGGATGGTTGTGTAACAAGAAGCCTCTCCGACGGAGAATCGAACCCCGGTCTCCCGCGTGACAGGCGGGTTTACTGACCACTATACTGGACTATACTATCGAGGACTTGAATGTATGTAATTATGATGGTTGAGAAGACTAGTAAGACCTGATATTTCAACTAGTATTTAAGAAGTCTCATGAGATTGATGAAAAATCCTGCCAGGATTCGAACCTTCTGATCCGTAGTGAGACGCTCGGTCAGACGCGTTATCCGTTGCGCCACAAGACCCCGGCAATTGTTGAACGTCCATCCCCATTTCAACCCCGAGTTATTAGTAGTAGTATTCCAGAGTAAGTAAAATATAAGAAAGTATGTTTATATTTGTCATTATATCTGATATAATGACAAATACCCTAACTGTTTTTAACTTGCTTTTCAATTATTATTATTTAAATTCATTATAAAAATATATACTTAATAAATATATCTCAAAAAAATTTGCCTGCGGCGATTTCCTTCTTATATTTTCATGTTTCCCTAGACATATAACATGTAAATTGTAAATAATACTACATACTGAACTGTATAAAACATAATATTCCAGGCAAAATTCTACAAAATTCGTGAAAAAAATAAAAAACTAGGAGACTTCTGAAAATTTGCAGAGTTATAAAAAAATATGTAACATTTAAGATTCCGATGAGTCCCGAGCAGCTGAAAGTGTGCTCGAGCCGCTATATTGGAAAACAATTTCAAAAAAACTCGTGAGATGAAATTTTGAAAGAAAATTTCAATCGTGAAAAAAAAAACAATTTACCAGTCAAAAAACCACAAAATGCACTTTTTTCAAACGCCCATAACTTTGTGCCAAATCGTCGTAGGACGTGTATCATATTATAATGAAAATGGCGACCAACAATTGTCATTTGTTTTTATTAAAAAATCATATCGAGTTTGATATGATCAAATTCAGGGGCTGGATAAGGGCTACCTAATTAATAAAATTATTTAAAATGGTGGCCGACGATTGTCATTTATTTTTTTAAAAACAATATAGAATTATATCAAGTTAGATATCAAATAAAGGGCTGAAAATGAGCTACCTAATTAATAAAAAAATTTAAATCGGTCAGGTGAGCACTACTTTATAAAATTGTTGAAAATGGCGACCAAAGATTGTCATTTGTTTTTATCAAAAAATCATATCGAGTTTGATATCAAATTCAAGGGCTGGATAAGGGCTACCTAATTAATAAAATTATTTAAAATGGTGGCCGACGATTGTCATTTATTTTTATCAAAAACAATATAGAATTATATAAGTTTGATATCAGCAGCGCGACCTAGCCGAATGCCCGCGTAGCGGGGCCTGACGCTATAGTGAAAATCACAAGTTTTGGCAGTATGGCAGAGATAGGCAATGTTATTCTTATGGAGATAAACTCGGCCTTGTTGCCAGTTTTACACTTACATTGTTTCATGGTACACCATTCAGTTTTCATGCTTTAACACATTTAGTTTGCAGTGTTAAATTTCATAATGAAATGTTAGTATAGGGTTGTAAATCTTATAGCGGTGGAGTGGTGCCGATGGGAAAAGAAGCCAGCAGTTATGAAACAGTTTGAAAATATTATAAGCTTGATTTCACATTACTTAAGAAATGATATAATAACTATACCTACTCCTGTCATCTTATTTCAAGACATATACTGCTTACATTTCTTGTAATGTATTTGTAACTACCATCTAATGTAATCACAACTAACATAGTGCCATAATATGTGAAGCATATTCAAAAATTTCCGAGGAAAAATGGACAAATTATGATAGGCACATTGTAAATGAAGAAAAAAGATTTTGGGAAGCTGATCAATTTCAAGATGATATCGAACCTTTTATTATTAATCTTAATGACGCAAGTGACGACAATGATACTGAAAGCGATGAAGATGTAACGCATGAGTTGCATGTTTGAGTACCGCTGCTACGCTTAGCTACCTGTCTCGAAGTTGAAATGTAAACACGTCCAGGACCTTACTTCAAATTTTCAATGTACTTAGTATGTGATATTTTTCTTTAAGTTTGTAATATATTGACAACATTTGTTCATTAATTGTTATGTCTTTTAAACAACATGTATGAATATATTTGTATTACTCGCCATTTGTGATTTTGACTTGGCTGTCTTTGGCTGTGTTTATTTTATTGTTACATTGTTATCAATTTATTATCGAAAAAATAAAATAAAATTGTATATTTATATTAATTTAATATTTTACTTAATTATGTATCCTTCATATTAAACGAGAAAAATTATCATTAAAGAGGGTGAGAATAAATTGAAACACTGGAGAATTATTGTATAATTTATCGAATTCTCGAATTATATTTATAATAGATTATTTTTTGACTTATAAATTTAATTTAGAGGAACCAGAGTTTTTTCTCTAAGCAAAAGATTTTAAATTGGATGCATATCAATTCATTACTTATTAATGTATTCAATGAATTAAACATTTTATTGGTTTTGAGAAACATGAAAAAATAATCAGCATAATTTATTAAAAGTACAAGTAAGCGAAAAACAAACAATCCGCCTCTGGATTCTCCATTTTTGTCTAACACATTACTCTTATGGGATACATTTAGCAACACTGTATTGCTATCTCTGCCACACTGCCAGAACTTGTGATTTTGAGTATAGTGCTATGATTATCATCGATGATAGCATGAGTTAGTCGATAAAAATTGACCAAGTGCGAATCACGACTTCAATTTTCTGATGAATTAACGCTATCACCGATGAATAACCATAACCCGAGTTATACGAGTATTATTTGGAGTGGAGAGAATAAAACAATATAATGAATGAGTCTAAAATGTGAGGTTATGTTAATAACTGTCAAAAACATTTTAAACTCAGATAACCTTTATCAATTTCGTCTTCACTGGCATTAATTTCCTTGCTTATTACAACCCGCCAACCCGGCTCATTTATTTTAATTTTTATATTTGGTAAACAGCAATATCTGATTGAGAAACTGACAGTAGGTAACTAAAAAAAAAACAGTTTACATGTAACTTGCATGTAACATGCGGTGATAGAAATAACATAGATTTGATAGCACCTTCAGTCTTTAGCCAGTCTTTAGATAAGTGTGTATATACCATCTGATACATGAATTATATTTTTAATCAACCATATAACCATGTTATCAACAGGTAGAGTTCGCCCAAAATAGGAAAGGACTTGCGCATAAACCAATTTTCGTTTGGGCGAGTCCAAGTCGAAAATGGAGGGGTATTGCGAAGTAGTATAGAACATTAGAACATTTGTGAAATTTAAGGTTTTGTTTTTGACGTTTATATTTTGTATGTTTATGAAATGGAGAAAGAACCAGAATTAAATTCTGCCAAATATGGGTATGACATGCGCACATCATGTTTTGCAGATAATATTTTTAGGTTGGATAGTACATGCGCAGTAGCGGCCATGTGTCCTTTCCTATTTTGGGCGGACTCTATGTATGTCCACTTTAATTTTCATTCTATATAAGGATAACATGATAATAAGACTTATATCGGCTCGTTGGTCTAGGGGTATGATTCTCGCTTAGGGTGCGAGAGGTCCCGGGTTCAAATCCCGGACGAGCCCACGGTTTTAAAGCTGTAAACGACCACGATATTTCGAACGAATCCATCCGAGAATCCATCTGACGGAAAATGTTTGAAGCTCGAATTTATATTAAATAACACCACTCGCCGTTCGTGAAAAAATTATTTTGTAAATGTGTTTAATAGTTATTTACGATACAAATGCGGGAAGATTATTGTCCCACATGAGCGGCTTTTTGAAGCACGAGCGAAGCGAGGGCTTCATTAACGCGAATGCTGGGACGGGTCTTCCCGCAAGAGTGTTGTACAATGTTTTTTGTAACGAATAAAACGAAACATATTTCATTAAAATAATCATGTATTTGCGAACATACAATAATTAAATACAGCAGTGTTCAACAACAATCACAGGTTGCTAAGTAACTTTGACAACTGTTTTGTTTGTAAACATCTCAAAAATATTTGTGTAGTTTATCCGATTTTCAAGAATGTCTAATTCAGATTCTGATTCATATTGTACTCCTCCCGATGTTCGGGAAGGTGCAAATATTGCAAGATATAAGGTTATACCCGAAAAATCGAAAGAACGATACGAATCGGTATATACAAAATTTAGACTATGGTGTGAGTCAAAAAAAATCCGTACCTTCTCCGAAAATTGTTTTCTTGCTTATTTTCATACTCTTTCTATGACAAGAAAGAAATCATTATGGTCAAACTCGAAAATTCGATGTTGAAGGCTTGTTTAAAATTTCATGACCAAATTGACAATTTAATTGCATTTTTAAAACAAGAGACTAAAAACAACACACCAAAAAAATCTCGAGTATTAGATGAAGATCACATAAATAAATTTATTGATGAAGCTCCGGATTCATCGTTCCTGTTAATGAAGGTAAATTTAGTGGTAAATTCAATTAATTATTTATTAACTTATATTACCTTTTAATTTAGACTGTTGTAATAATGGGCATTTCTGGTGCGTGCCGACGTGAAGAACTGTGTAATAAGTCCATAAACGATGTCGAATTTAAACAAGGTGTAATTATAGTTACTATACCTGTCACAAAAACTAATGTAAGCCGACAATTTGTGATTGTAAAGGAATTGTGGATTACAGTGCTGCAAAAATATCTAAATCTGAGGCCAAAAACGAACATTACACGTTTTTTTTTAACTTACCATAATGGTAAATGTATAAATTCACCAGTTGGCATTATTACATTTGGTAAAATACCATCTAAAGTTGCTGCCTATCTTAAATTAGACAATCCTAGTGAATTTACTGGACACTGTTTCCGAAGAACTTCAGCCACTTTACTTGCCAACCATGGTGGCGATTTATTAGCTGTTAAACAGCAAGGAGGATGGAAATCTTCAAAGGTGGCTGAAGGTTACATAGAAAACTCGTTACAGAGTAGGATAAATTTGGCGCAAACATTAACACAAGCAGAAACGTCATCTGCAAACAAACAAACAATAACATATGCGACATCCGAAACTTTAAATGTTTCTACAAGACTTACTCAACCAAATGAAGTTGTTCCAGGAGTTTCAATTTCTACTGGCAATCAGTGTACAATAAATGTTAATGTAAATCACAATTATTCTTCAGAGCCTAAACTATGAGCAGTCTGAATCTTCCTGGGAAACTGTAGTTGCTAGCTGTTTGTTGTATTTGTAAATAAAATAAATTGTATAATAATAAATATTATGTTGTGTACTACTTACCAGATTTTTTAATAAATAATGATTGTGCACAATGCTACAATGGTATGTGGCAATGTGGCACGTTGTGTTCTACAGTCCCAATTAAAATTTGAGGTTATGTATGACATTTTTGTAGATCGTAAACACATTTTATATTTAAATATTGGCGGTTATTGATGTTTTTTTTGTGTATTTAATATAGCGGGAAGTAACTTTTAAAAGAATAAATTAGATTATTTCCAAGATGATTTTACTTCACATTGTCCAGAAAGGCCAGTGTTTTTTCCCCGTTTATGAACAATGGGAAATGGAAGTTCCCGTTTGTCAGTAACGTGTGGCAATTGTCATTTCCAATGTTATGAGTACAAAAAAGTATTTTGTGTATTACATAATAATATAATTTATGTACGACTTCATTATAATCAATTGTTTATGACGTTGTTTAGCGTGCATAAACTACCAGTTTATGCACTAGTGCATAATGATAAAGTAAAACAACAATTAAAATTAATACATTTTTTTAAATTTATGAACAAGAATTCAATTACCTAAATGAAAATTTTATAAATTACAATAAGGAATACATTTTACAGGCTCCTGACAAACTGACACTAAATTACTAAAAAAATAATATAAATAATATTAATCAATTTCATGTAAAATAAACTAAGTACAAACCTTATTTAATTGTTTAGGGATAAACTAGCTAATTTGGTTATCTATTCCTTCGTTTATATTAATATTGTAGCACACAACATCAAATACTTGGCCCATCTGGATATCTTATACGACGAGATCAGTATTGAAGTAATATTGTATTTTCGGTATTTTCCTTTATTTGGCATAATCAGGAGAAGTGTTTCTTTTGCATTTAATGCAATTTCAATAATTTCTTTCATTTCTAGACCAAAAATAAGAATGTTTTTAATAAATGTCAGTTTGTGAGTTTCAATATTTTTCTCAAACAAATAATCAATAAACAACTTTGTAACCATAACAATAGAAAAAATACACTAATACTATCAAATTTTTTTGTCAACCCGATTATGTCAAATACAAATGTCATTCTAGGCAATATAAAAATTGATTATAATGAAGTCGTACATAAAATATTGTATGTAACTCGTACATAATCGGACTTTATAGATTCGCCTTATTTATTAGCCTCGTTCGCTGCGCTCACTCTGCCATAAACAACGGCTCTTCAATAAAGTCCTAGATTATGCACTTGTTACATAAATATCTATTATAGTAAACTTATAATATTTTATTTTTCGAGCTTCAAACATTTTCCGTCAGATGGCTCCTGTGTCGCTCCTATAGGGCACGGGCACGTTAAACAAGCATGAAATTACATGAATTTATTTAGAAGCACAGTGCACGTTTCTTTTTCCAAGATCGAATACTATGACTTTAATTAATCCTGTTGGATTAATTAGTTTAATGTTCTCCCATTGGATCTTCAATATCCTATTACTGGTTTCATCCTTTCTTGTATACATATATATAAGTTTCGTCCTGTCTACGCATAGATGATTCTTGGTAGTAACTTTGCTTGGTCTACAAATATTCAAATAATTTTGTATGGTGTATGTTTTAAGTTATGACGACAAGTTGCTAAATTTTTATGTAACTAAATGTTTAATTTTTCAAGATTTTGATAATTGTAAGTACATTACCTTAATTGTATTATTTTTGTATGATGTTTGTAATTTATTGTATGTGGTTTTCTCCTAGAACCCTGAGGAAGGTAGATTTGCTACCGAAACGTCGGTGATGATTATCATCTGTTAATAAATAAATTTAACTTTGAAGACTGAGAACTCTGTTACTTTTTCATTCCTTTTACCTAAACAGTCAAGAAATTACAATTTTAACAATTTAACTATGACTTATGTACCTATATGAATGGAAAGGTGAGAATGTAACCTTTACTTGGGTCAAGGTATCAAAATGCCAAAAGTAAAGAGCAAGGAGAAAAATGACATGAAAAAAAATGTCTGCTTTTTCCTTGCGAACGCATTTTCTACATTTCTGGAAAAACTAGGTACTGATGTTGGCAAAAAAATAAGAGCACAGCCAAAAAGTAGACATTCTCAGCTTGGAAAGCAATCCGATTATGCATACATTTTAAATTTGCAATTGTTCCAAAGATTTTCCGGAACTCCGAGAACAGCCAAAAAACGTAAATGAACAAACCAACTTTTTATCGAAATGCAAGAAAAATAGAAAATCAAAATTTCTGAGATGAATAAAGGCCTTTCAAGGACCCATATTAAGAAAAATTCAGAGTAAATGAGTATTACTGAAAAAATATATGAACAAGTTTCTGACGGTCCTAAAAATGCGGTATAAAAGAATGTTTGACCCCTTTTTTCAATAAGGCCAAAGAATCAAAACGTGACTAGGTCACCGGGTATGATAGCTGCAGATTTCCACTTTCACCCAAACTTTGAATAATTAAAAAATATGCATTTTTACCCAAGTTATTGGACAATTTGTCCGCCCGCTCATGTGTAGATGCATCTCTCCGGCATGCAGCGCAGGAGCTCAAAATCCAGGGTGCGTTTGGGCCCGTTTATCTCGGAAACGCACAAATTTTCGAGAAAAATCATGAGGACCATTTTTGTAGATAATGAATTGATCTTCATTTTTCCCTAAACAAAAATTCTCTAAATGTTATATTTTAGCAAATATTGGCGGAAAACCGATTTTTGGAAACTTTGGGGCCATTTTTCTCCCTCGTACAAGAAAATTTTTAAATCCTTTATATTAACTTCACCGTCTTGTCGTCGACCGTCAAAAAAACAAAAGTCAAAAATGACCCACTTCCACTTCCCGGGATCCTATCGAGCTGAAATTTTGGAAATAGACTTTTGTCACCTAATAATGCACTTTGGCACAAGAAAAAATCTGATGTGGCCAGCACAAGACCTCCCGCCATACTTCAAACCCATTTCCCCATATTCAATCAATCTGAAATTTGGTACATAGATTCGTTGTGACCAGGGTTAAAGAATAATTAGGTTTGCCGACATGATCTTTTCTAGCGGTCAGAATGTGTAATGACCGCTAGGTGTCTCTACTAGTATCGTCGGATGCCATAAGCACGGTCATGTGACGTCATTAAAATTCAGCTAGTCTGATAACTGTCAAAGTCAAGACGTGCTCTTCTCACATTAAATAACTATTATTTTTAAAAATATAGGATATATTGCGAAAAACACATATCAGTTTAGTATCTAAGATTGGTATATGTTATTCTATGTAAATATTTGGCCACAAAATACTGTGTTATTTATCTTATTAGTTCAAAATGACTTGGAAGTTTTGGCGGGAACGGATAATTTAGCTGTTTTTCGGTATATAGATATTAAATAATCAGAGCAAATGAGTTTAGAAATAATTTTATAAGTATATTTTACAGTGTGAAGCAGAAAAGTTGTTTCAATAGCAAATAGATTTGACATTATTGCTATTTGAAAGAAAAAAAGTTAGGTTAACATGTTTTATTATTTAAATTTTTAGTTGATTTGCATTATTTACATGATATTTGTTAATAAACTATCAAAATTCGCACTTACGGAATCATGTACTTTTATGAATTTGTTAATTGATAATGGTGTTATGAAGATGAGGTACCTATTTTCATTAATGTGGTAATGTAGATTCTTCTGATTGTGACAAAGTTGGTTTTACACGAGATGTATCATTATTATTATCCTTTTCAGAATTAACGTATAGTGATAATGTTTATTATCCTATATTTTAGATAAAATCGCCCACACATGCTGGCTACAATGATCTCTAATTATTTCTTTAAATATGGATTAGTATGAAATCTTCTTGCAACACTTTGCAGATCACAGTGTTCACACAAAAGTGAATCACGTTTTTTCGAAATTAATCGGAGCTGCTTTTGCTAGTGTAGAAATTTTCCGCGTGCCAAAACATTATCATCAAAGCCTTCGACAAAAAACCCGTCCACATATGAAGAAACTAAAGTAATATAATCTAGATCATTATTGTCATTGAAGTCCTTCTTTGTGGACAGATTTTTCTAAAGCACAAGATAATTAAAAATATAACTATACGCCAATTATGAAAACTGATACCTCTTATATTGGTCATAATTTTATTAAAAAGGACAACATTTGATTGTCGAAAAGTTATTAAATAGACGTCATTTGCATGGAAGATAATAACATCTTTTTAACATCCAGAATGGAGGACATAAGACACGTATGTGACGTCTTTGTGATTACATTTGGATCGGACGTTTTAAAGACATGGGCATTATAAAGACGTCTTAACGACTTATTTATGTTGTATGGGTATCATCTTCCTGAGAATGTTTCGCACTTCGACCATATATAGGAATAGACAGATAACACTCAATGCTGTAGTATACAATGTTGTGATGGCAAGAAGTACGGAAGCGGTGAGCAGCAGCTATAGGCGGGGAAAGGAGGTGAAGACACCCTAAAGTGTTGCACATTGCTGACTTCTGGATTGTTGTAACAGATGATGGCCATTGCTGTGCGTGCAGTTTTTGCTTTGAGTTTGTTAGCATTTTGAGTTAGTTTTTTAAAAGCGTATAGTGACTTGTGTCGTAATAAACGCCTTCTTCTATCACTATTCATTTTTACATCTACAAAAATTCTTAAGGCTGCCGTCAAAAGACAATTTTCCGTAATTCCATTTTATCTCACGAACGGTATTGAATATAGGACTGAAATTTTTTTCATAGACATATAAAAGCGTGTGTGAGGGAATGAGCGGAAAATTTTATTATTACTTGTTTTAATAATATGAATAAAGGATGTTACATATATAATTTAAGATGAAAACAAAAATCTGTCTCGCTCATCCCCTAGAGAATAATTTAAGGAATTCAAAATTTCAAACGTAAATTTTTTATAACAAATAATAAAGAAACTACGATGGATTTCGGATCCACCAATAAGAGATGTAGAAATGTTGCAAACAGTTCAGCCGTTTCTCGCTAGATAGCGCTAACAAGGAACGATATGGCGGCAGTGAAAGATTCAAACCGCGGTATTTTCGCTTTGTTTAATTGTTTCTTTTTGACCACAAGATAAATTCTAATGTGTCTAGCAAACGACTTCCCTTCACATAGTATCTTTAATAATTGTATGAATAGTTTATATCAAACTGTGTATTTATAATATTGATTATCTATAAAATTTTATACCAGTTTTATACCAGCAAGTACCAAATAATACTAAATACAAGAACCTTTATATCCTTTAGTTTTATTATTTTACTTCCTTATTTAAAAAGTTCAATATTTCGGTCGTCAGTTGCGACCTTCCTCAGGAGATCAAAGATACAGATACAATTAAAAACGTACCTGTGAAAAACAATAAAATTACTTACAGAAATTAAGTGTGTGTCTTACAAATGCACATTATACAGTATACCTACACAAATTTTCCGACCGATCGCTAAATCAAATTCTTAATATAAAGAGTTAAAAGTTAAATAACATTATTATATAATTTAATTAAAGTTACCTACATTTTTATTGACTTATTTTAGATATTATATTATAATGTGTAGTTATTACTTGCACATATTTGACCCCTTGGAAGGCTCCACCCATATATGTAGGTGTCAACAAATGTATTTTGTAACAATTGGTGAATTTTTGGAATCACCAGTTAGAAGGGGCTGTACCTAAATTATTTTTATTCCAAAACTTTCATAAAGTTAGTTACCAGAAAACTGAGTAATTGAATAGGTATACTAATCATAACAAGCGATACAGTGAAGCGAGCGTATGTGAACTTAATTAATAAAAGAAAAGAAATCATGCCACGAATTAAAGGAATAAAAGCTACATGACCTTCAAAAGCTAAAGGCACTTTTTTTCAAAAATTCATAACTCCACGCCAAATCTTCGTAGGCGTACTTGAAATTTTGCGGACTTTGAAGGAAAAAGTCTGATCTTTATTACCCTGTGTGCCAAAGATGTCCACGATTTTTTGGCACTGCGTATGAGCTGCCAAAAAAGTTGGACCTTTTTGGACATCAGGTACATTTTTTTTCTTAGGGGGGTGGGACCCCTCCCCTGTAGTGGATTTTTTGTCACATTGGCTATCATCACATTAAAGATAAGATTTTAACGTTTTCAGAACTCGAAGATCATCCAATTTCGTCGAAATGCAACCTAGATATCTCTTTGAAATATTGCCATTTTTGGTGCAGTTTTGAGTGGTGCGTTTTTATTTTCCTCGAGTGTATTTATACCATAAAATTGAAAATGATTTGCAAAAAGTAACTACCTATTATTCATTATTCTATAATTGACATTTGTTTAATTAATTTAATTTAAGATTTGGCATAATCAGATATGAACAAGTACGAGTATACAAGCAGCTGGAGAGGGAGAATAATGAAGGAATTCCCATCATCACAGTATATTTAGATGAGGGTTGGAGTAAGCGGAGATATTTTTTAAAAATTTCTACGATTATAAATAAATAAATAATTGAGCACGGATTATATGCAAATGCCTGTAACAAAGATCTTCGCGATTCGTGCTAAGTATATTTGATACTAGTTTATATTTGCATATTTTGCATTGTTATGCGTATATTTACAAATTGTGTACCTATATATTTATCCTTTTTTTCAAAATTTTAAATTTACGATTACAGACACTTTTTACTTGGCTACCTACTGATACTGATGTTATTTTTATAAAAATTGTAGGTAACATTTTTAGAAATTTTTATGAAAATCATTAACAATTTGTGAAATAAGTGTATGATTTAAAGAATAAAGACCCTAGGTATTGAGTACCGCGGCAACCGGGGTGTTACTCAGAAAACGAGTTTATTTGGAAGGTGGCATTTACCACGAAATGAAACAACAATGTAAACCACTATGTTATTTACATTTATGTTTCATTATTTTATTGTTTAGTTTCATTTAAATGAAAAACATTACCTACATTATTAAAAAATTATAGTATTTTGTCCCTCGTATAGTTAACGTCGGGATATAATTTTTTTAACCCAGGTAGATTTCTGGTGAAATTTTGACACATAAGTATAAACAATTTTTTGCACAGTGTACCTATAATGCAATATTTTCTGTTATTTTGATTACCTACCTAAATGATTTTTTTCTGTTCTAATTTAAATAGCTACTTATTATACTTTATTAATTCTAAAAAAAATTGCATAATATTTTCTAAATTAAATTAAAAGAGCAATTTTTTTGAAAAAGATGTCAACGTTATCATATCTTAACGAATTTATAATACTTTCTAGCAGCATTTATTTTAGCAAAATTCAAGAAACTCGCATAAGTATTTAGCTTTGAACGTAGGAACATCGGTTTGGCGCTTGGCACTGCTGGCGCGATTACTCTTGTGTTACTTGTTGTTCGGTAACTCCCGTCTCTATCCGAACCTTTCCGACGAGGAAGTTTATTTTTACATTCATTTAGCACGCTACTGCGAGTTTCGTCGTTCGACTGACGACTGACGCGCCTCTTGCGGCAACGTTTTCCTAGTCCAATTGGACGCTAGCCTTAAATCACGTTTAGTTCATAGAATTATTTTCATGTTCGAATACTGTCATTGTGTCATTTCTACGAAATTGTTTTGTATACGCATGCGTATGAATTAAAATTCTGTACAAAAATTTAATACCGTGTCAGACAAAAATTTAAATTTTATCATAATATTTCGTATCAAAATTTAATATTAAATTTAGTACAAAACTTTGTATCGTGCCAGACGGGCTTTACGTACAAGAAGAAAAAACTAAATTGATTTTATAGATTGACAGAAATTTTGCAGAACTCATAATAATTGTTAATCAGGTAACAATTATTGAATGTGTTTACAAAAAAACAAATAATTAATTATGTTACAAGATTGTTACTATGATTTTAAATATATAAATTGATTTTCTTTAAAATTATGTTTTGTAATTTTAATTTTTTTTTCAAAAACACTGACTTAATAAGTAAGGAAACTTAAATTATTTTGAAAAAGTTTAGTTTTTAAATAGGTACTTCTTATTGTATATTTTCATACTTAGTTAAATCTTGGTGATATTTATTATAATTTATAAATAATATAATATTATGTTGTCCGGTGTCCCTTAACGACTATATGTTTTGATACGCCACTGTCATGGAACAGAGAATGAAAATAGGCTAACTGCAACACTTCAAGGGATCTGAAGGTCATACTCCTCTTCACACCGCTACGCTAGTTCTTTGCTTCACAACAAAGGCTTGCGTTATTTGTCTATTCCTATATATGGTGGAAGGTTTCGCACATAAGTACTGAGTCTCTGCTGGACGTGCTAGACGATCTTTGCGCGGTATGGCTCGTATTCAGCGCTGTAACATTTCGGGATAATTTGGAGCTTTAAATATGAGACTTTCTCTTTATTTGTTTTATATTTCGAAATACAATTTGGTATAAAACAATGCCGATTTATACTCATTTTTACTAAAATAAAAATAACCTATAATTAAATTATTACCTATAATTAATATAATTAATATTTACCTGATTCATTTTTTTAACCTTAAATGTACTTTATATTTCACATATATTTTTATAATACTACATAAAGCACAAATTATTTAATATCAAAAATTGTATTAAGTGACAGAAAGTTCCCACGCAAATATTTGAACATCGAATCGGGCAGCTCCTGACCAGCAGAGACACCTAGAAATACCTATGAACTTGTTACAACTTCTGACCGGGGTTGTCAATGAAAAACATAGCCAGTCGGTAAACCTAATTATTCTTTAACCGTGGTTGTGACCAAACATTTACTTTGGCACAAGAAAAAATCTGATGTGGTCAGCACAAGACTACCCGCCATACTCATTTCCCCATACTTATCCAATCAATCTGAAATTTGGTACATAGATTCGTTGTGAGCAAACATTTACTTTGGCACAAGAAAAAATCTGATGTGGCCACCACAAGACCACCCGCCATACCCTACGCTTTTTAACTCTGAAATTTGGTACATAGGATCGTTGTGATCAAACATTTACTTTGGCTTAAGAAAAAATCTGATTTGGCCAGCACAATACCTCCCGCCATACCCTACTCTTTTTAACTCTTTCTTGAAACACACTACCTAAGAAAGAGTTACAATGAAAACAAACATTTAAATAAATATCGATCGAGTCTCATAAATAAAGGATATATAGTCAAAAACTTTATTTTTACGGGTTCATTTTTTTACAGAACTTTTTCTTATTTTAAAGTACCTGTCAATCCCGACGAATTAATATAAAATTTATTTTTATATATATTTTATTTATAGTCATATTTTGGTGTTTGATCAGCTAACAAAGATATCGGTGTAAACCAGGCCATAATCTAATATAATATTATCGAAACTCAATATATTACGATTATAAGTGAAATATAAGCCTCCGTGGCGCAATGGCTAGCGCGTTCGGCTGTTAACCGAAAGGTTGGTGGTTCGAGCCGAGGTTCGAGCCCACCCGGGGGCAACCTTTTAAATTCGATACAAGCAAAATAGGGCAAACATGGGCAATGTTAATCGAACCGAATCGTACTGCGCCTAGATATCGCATATGACTCGGCATACGATCATAGAATAAAATGCGATAAAATGACGACATCGCCACAATAATTTGTACCACGCTTAGTACGATCCATTGCAGCAAAACACTGCGCCCAACGTGGGGCTCGAACTCACGACCCTGAGATTAAGAGTCTCATGCTCTACCGACTGAGCTAGCCGGGCAGTTATTGTAAGGGAATAGTATTAAAAGTATAACAACAAACATACTACGGTACCAAATCTGATCAAAAGGAAGTTATGTCAGTAATTATTTGTTTAACAGTGCTCCCGCTCCGGTAAGCGTGATTGTCTAGTGGCATCGTGGTTAGGACCCCAAGTTGTGGCCGTTGTAATTCAGGTTTTAAACCTGGTCACGAAAATCTACAAATATTGTCACACATAATTTTTGTGTGTGCCTTACAATTTATATCCACACTATTCGCCTTAATTTACCATCGTTTTAAATTGTTTACCATTGCTATATTTTTCACACTTTGACTGGTGTGTACGGCTGACTTAAAAGAAGTATTAGTCAAGGCCCCGGGGGGATTCGAACCCCCGATCTCCTGTTTACTAGACAGGCGCTTTAACCAACTAAGCCACGGCGCCGATAAACTATATTATTTGTTTGAAAATTAATTAATTAATGATTATGTTTTATACTTTACATTAATATACATGGCCTTATTAAGAGCGCGAGTAAAACGCATACTCGTACCTACTTGTTTGCTGTAAACTGGGAACTGTAAAGGAAACCAGTGTCGGCTTAAGTAATGAAAATGAACTCACTTTTTTTAAAATACTTTGTGCATCGACTGGCAATCGAATTCGGACAGCCCGCATATGGCAGGCTATCAAGTATTTTACTATTGGACTGTACCACCGATTATCTATCTAGACTTTTTTTTTTTAAATTGAGGTCAAGTATCAATAAGTAGTGTTACGAGAGACACTGCTTGATCTACTACAGAAAACATGTTGAATAGAATTTCAACTCGCACTACACCACTACAGAATTACACAATTCATAATATTTGATCCAAATGAAAACGAAAACCTTAAAATAAGAAATAGTATATAACTATGAGATATTTAAAAAGAATCTGCTAGGTACGTAGATTAAAAATATGTGTGATCTGGAAAAGCTTGCGTTCTTTAAGAAAGTTCTTCAGAAGGTTTAGAAGTCCTCGATAGTATAGTGGTCAGTCAGCCTGTCACGCGGGAGACCGGGGTTCGATTCCCCGTCGGGGAGGATTTTGTAAAACCCTCGGTAAAACCTCGTACAAAACTTATAAAGAAGCAATATCGAGCAACATTGCTGACGATATACAGTTACGATATCACCGAGGATATCACTTTACACCAAAAACTTATACTTTTTAAGCTTGTTTATAATGGATATAACAGGTGACTTCTTCTGAGTTCTGTTAATATGTATGTCTATGTTACGGTTCATATTGACATGACACTGGAATTTTTATACTGTAACATTAAGGTTCGCCAACTTTTAAGTAAACTTCATAGAGTATCTATATATAAAGATAAGGCAAGCCCTATTTGTTCTTTGTTTACATTTTGATGAGTATTTTATATTTTGCTACAATATTTATTGTCATAAATATTGCAGATCCAACTATGCAACTTTCAACAAACAGTACTATTTGCGACAGATATAAGAAACGTTATGTCGTCAAGTTAGCAGATTATAGTAATTATTATGAACCACACACTTCTTATTTAGATCATACATCTTACATAATACAGAAGAAGTAACCGATTATAACTTATAACCTAGCCCTTAAACGACACAGGTCCGCAATACAATAATCAGTATGGTACCACCGACACGATATTGCGTGTACAGTACACGTTCTTCAGATATCGCACTATATATTTTATACCTGTAATTTTAGTGACCTATACAAATCCATGTCTTATTTTAACACGACTGGCCATATAAATTGTAGCTATTTATTGTAAATTTGAGTAGCGTTGTCTCTGTTGCTGGCAACGGCAATCGAGAAATAGATCAATGGCTACCGGTGCTGGATTCTGTAAACCCAAATAATTGCTTTTCACTTCATTGTCAACTGAACTAAATGAACAACCAAGTACTTTCCTTGAGTCTGATATACTTAGTTTTGGTAGATTATTGTTTTAGGTTTAACTGAACTTGTGTTCAACATACTTATAGTTTTGATTAGAATTAGAGCGGTAAAACCTAAAAATTCTTTGCTGCCATCTTAATCGAGCACGGAGCACCGTTTCCGGCAGCAGAGTCTCTACCCTAGTATAGTAGTGAAAGATGGCCAAGAAGGTAAAACACAAATTAAGATCCCATATGGATCTAACTGCATTCGTGGAAGCAAGCGACCTTGCACCTGGGTTGGCATGCTAGTAATGTGACGTCACGTTAGTGGTCTATCAGTGCCGCTTGCCGCAGCTTTCTTAGTATAGGATTTTACGGGAAGTACATTTGAAATTAGTTTTTGATTGCTAGATAAAATTGTTATTTTTGAAATATACCGTTAAACATAATATAATAATATTACAACAAAGTTTTAGGGATATGTATTACTATACTCTATTTTTACTACGTATAATAAAGATTACATATAAAATTGCATTATGTTATAGCTATTAACATACCTAGGAATGTTATGAGTATCATTACAGCCGCAGATGTCAGTTTGATTTTAAGACATCTAAGGCCTGTTATGACTCATAACATCCGTGGTTTGTTCAATAGTTTATCGGTTTCAGAATAATAACACGTTAACGTCATTAATAAATATTAGTTTTTGAAATTCTTTAATGAATAACGTCATTGTCATCAATCATTTTAGAAGGTGATCAAGTAAGTCTCTTGTCTGTAAGTTTTTATTTAACGTCATGGTTTCAATTGTTTTGTATCATATTTATAAATAATTTTTTTATTTAATATAATAAATAATACAATTAATATATATTATGATAAACAGGAGAAGTAATTTTTGTATTATTGTTGTTTTGAGTTCCGTTTGTATTAATAAATAGTGTTATATTATCATTGTTTTATTTTCATTTTCTTGATTGTTTTGACATTTCAGTATGGTAATATTACCTTACAGAATACAGTTATTACTTACTTACCAGCCTACTTTTGTGCATGTAAATATAGATTTAAAATCCTGAAACCGGTAAATTTTATTAACAAAGAAAGATGTCTAAACTACATATATAACCATATAAGTACCTAATACATAATAACATACTAAATGTCTTAGAAGCACACATATAAGAAACAAAATACAAATTATATTATAATATATAATTAAATAGTAAATAAAATCAAAAGAAACAAATGAAAGATATTACAAACTGCTTAATTTATCAAGTTTCCTTTTGCCTTTCGTTTTATTATCCAAAGAATTATTTTTAACTTTACAATAATTGTTTAAAAGCATATTAGAGAAAATTGTTATTGATTTAACTAATATTTTTCTTATATCCCATAAACAATATGTAATCCATTCATCATCATTATACATATATTTAAAGTACATCTCTTTTAAAAATGTTCTTTGACATTTTATTTGTATACAATGTTTTTCGTACCGGTCTGAAATAAGAATTTTAAACATAAGAAATATTTTAATAATCAAATTTACTATAATATTTTTTGGCCATTTTAAAGAACCCCGATCTATCATTTTTATATAGTCCCAAGCAGAGCTATCATTTACTTCAATATCTAAATTTGTATCGTAAATAAAAAAATCTCTACATACTTCACACTCATTATTTTTTAATACTTTAAAGGCTATATATCCTTCGATGTATATTAGCACCATTTTGTCATTATCAGTTATTTCTTCCGAATTTATTATATCACATACATCATTAAATATACAAGTCTTTGTGATCTATATCAACTTCATCTAAAAAATTTCTTATTTCAAATTGTCCTGCTAGTTTTGATTTTAATTTAGTTAAACTTATAAATTTTAATTTCCTCTCAGATTCTGAAATCTGTGATACAGAAACATGATAATTAGCGCCACTCATTTGCCTATATTGACCAAATCGTGCTTCTAAATCATCGGTTTGAAATTTTCCTAATAGTACGTATAGTCAAACTTGTATTTTTCAATAAGATATTCGCATAATAATGGTACTGTTTTTATGAAATGACTTAAGGCAAATTGAGTTTCATTTGTTAATTTACCGATATTTCTTCTACGGTTAGTTAAACTTTTTTCATTTGGCAACTTACTCCAATTTTCAATCCATGTGGAAAATTTGTTTAAGAACAATAAATTTTTATCAGAGTCAATTTGATATGATATGGGATCATAAAAATTGTCTTTAAATCTAATACCTTTGTACTTTGATTTAGTAGGTATTAACTATTTTCCACCAGTTTAAAATCATTTCTAAAAAGAAAATTGTACCATTATATTTACCAGTATTGTCTTTATCTAATGTTTTTAATGCCGTTATATTTTTTTCATCAAAAAGTCGAACGCAGTACGAAACATTTTGACGTTCAGTAGACGTTGGGTATAAAACTTTTTTAGACAATGCTGGAGCTAATTTGATAACATTTTTTTCCTCCATAAAATAAATTTCTTTTAAATCACTTAATTGTGCTATTTGCGTTTCATCAGAACTACCTAATTCCTTAGGAATTACAAAAGTTTGATTAGCATCAGCCTGATTCATCCAGTTGTTTCTTATATTTTTAAAAATATGTACACTGTCAAAAAGAAGAAATAATATTTAATGTTCAATTTTGTACGGATTTTGAATAAAAGGTTGCATTACACCACCGCAAAGTAACTCAAACATTTTTCTGTTCACTCTGTTATTGTCAGATATTATACTTATTATTATGTATCCTAGTTTTGTTAAAGTCGCTATAACTTCATGAACTAATTTAAATAAAAAATCGCTAGTTTACACTGTCACCGGATAAAGTCCTCTACGTCTTTGTTGTTAGAAGTGATAGATGATATCATAAATGTTTGAATTGTTTTAGCGGCTTCTTTTAACGAATTTTCACCAAAACCTTCAATTTGTCCAGCCTTATAACTAATGTTACTCTTGACATAAATTTCATCTGTTAATAAATTGACAATTTTATCGTTTTCAGGAAAATAGTTTATTTTTTCTGTTAAATATTTAAGGTGGGACAAAGTTATACCTGAACTAACAGAGCCTAGTTTCATCAAAAGAGTTTTTAAATATTTTGGATTCGGAATAGTTAATAATTCTGTATTTATAAATACATAAGCCCCAGGATGTGCGTAAGATAATGAACAAGCCCAAATTAGTGTTTCAGCTGAATACTTGTGCGAAACAGACGTAGTTTGTGTTAATTGTTCATTTAAAAATATTATTTTTTTACAAATACTTGCATCATTATCCTCATATTCTAAAGCACATTCCCTTAAAAGGTCATTTATATAACTTAATTTAGCCTTCGTAATTTCACCAAAACTAGGAGTTTCATACAATTCATTTAAATAGTGGATTACATTTTCAAATTTAGTCCAACTATTACATATATACTGGTGACCTATTATATTTTTTAGTTTTTCTGTTTTTAGAACAAAATTTTTTTAAACACATTCACAGTTTAAATTGTTTTTAATTTTAAAAGAAAAATTGATTTCAGGCACTTCTTTGTCACAATTAATTTTTAAAAATGTCACTATGTATCACCTCTCACAATCTCCAATTGGATTAGCTTCAATTTTTTCGAAAATTTAGCACAAAAATCATTAAAGTCAATTATTTTATCATTTTCTTGAAATTTCATATTTTCAATTTGAATATTAATTTGTATATCTTCGGCACGTTGCTTAGGGTCTTTCCTTGCAGGTGGTAATTTTTTGGTCATGTATGATGGTTGATTTTCAAAAATTGTTGGATATGCATCTAGTGTTAATTTTGGTCTATCTCTTGGTATGATTAGTTCTGAACCATCATCCCGCCTTACTTTATCAATATTTATAACAAATTTGCCATCAAAGTGTTTTATACACACCACAGAATTATTTATTATTTTATAATCACTGCGATGAATTGCACGTAGCCATTGTTGTCTTCGATTGTTGTCATTTGGAAATTTAAATACAGAAACATATTTTTTATCTGTGCAAGTATCATAATTGCTGTTACACAGTGGAACACAGCAACGTTGTGGCATTTTTCAACAAAAATATTATTTATAAAATTGAAACTGAGAGTGAGCGAACGAACGAGCGTAAAACTTGAGACCACTACTGTGACGTTTATCAAAGTGGAGGGGCGAGCATACCGGCCTTCTCTGTAGTATGGCCTTGGTTAAACCCTAGAACAATATTAAGATCGTGGAACTGGAACTACAATGCAATAAAATTTAAATATTTGTCAATGCCTATATTCCAATGCTACTAATGGCAACACAGCATATTTTAATTTTATTTGCTAAAGTTAATGGTAGAACATTATCTTTCTGTGTGAAAACCTACTTATCATTATATCGTTGGCGATATTGTATTGCTATCGCGCCGTATGAAAACGGTCTAAGATTCGGCCAACTCCGTTTAATAAAAAGCTTTGCTATTTTTACTAGCAAGGCCGAATCCAGTATCAACTGGTCCTATTTTAATCAGCCGAAATAGCTCAGTTGGGAGAGCGTTAGACTGAAGATCTAAAGGTCCCCGGTTCAATCCCGGGTTTCGGCAATCATTGTTTTAGTTTAATGGAATCTCAGTATATAGCCAAAGTGCTCTAAGAATGACACGAATGGCATTCCAATCATTCCAATGTATGAATTAAGTTCAACCATGTTTGATGTACCTTTTATACCTTTTTAAATAAACTTTGTAAAATACACAATACGTATCGTGTTTATTCAGACAGTTATTTTTCCAAATATGTTTACATTCTAACCGTCAAACTGAATTTGTTTTTCACGGCTTGTAATGTAATAATTTACATAAATATTGATGATATTTTTAAAATACAATGTAAACGTAGAATGTGAAATCATCACATTGGAATGCCATTCATAGAGCACTTTAACTGTACAGGGTAGTTTTGAAGTTAATGTCATAGATTTACGGGTATGTGTAGATTACGAAACAGAAAGAATTTTTTTAAATCACAAAATTAATTTCCATGTTTCCCAGCCATGTTTGTTTATTTTACTAGTATTATGTAATTAAGATGTTGATTACCTACTTCTATTGTTTATGAATAGGAATTTAATCTTTCGACTTTAAAAAATAATCTTTCCGTTTCGTAATATACACATGTCATACTACTTAGGTACCCAAAAATTTAATACATTAACTTCAAAACCTCCCTGCATATCCCTGAATAAAGTAACGAGTTGGTTAGAGCGTCGTGCTAATAACGCGAAGGTCGCGGGTTCGATCACCTCATGAGCCAATTATTTTCATTTATACCCATTGCATCCAACCAGGCATCTATTTATCATCCATCAGTTTGTTAGAGAATAATATTCGATTTTTAACGTGTACTACCACTGAACCACAGATGCTTCTCACCATGTTTGATTCATTATAGATTTTCAGCTTCCGCGACTGTGAGATTAAGTAGGATCCAGATCTTATAGATATAAATTAAAAGGAGTACATCGGCCGGGAATCGAACCCGGGCCGCCCGCGTGGCAGGCGAGCATTCTACCACTGAACCACCGATGCTTCTTACAGAGATTAGATGGCTTTTTCCACGGCCGCCACTGTGAGATCAAGTATGATCCAGATACTATAGATACAAAGTAAAAGGAGTGCATCGGCCGGGAATCGAACCCGGGCCGCCCGCGTGGCAGGCGAGCACGGGCGAGCATTCTACCACTGAACCACCGATGCTTCTTACAGAGATTTGATGGTTTTTTCTGCGGCCGCGATTGTGAGATCAAGTATGATCCAGATACTATAGATACAAAGTATATTAGAATAATAAATAAAAAATAATGGCAGCACATACAAAATATACCCTTTTGTAGTGGGAGTACTGGTATCAATTCTTCAATTCAATTTTCTTTCTCTTGATTTTAATCGAAATGCGCATTCCTTACCCCTACAAAGTAGCCACCCGATCATAGACTTGAGCCCTGGGCCCGGCCTTGTATTCCTAGAATTAAAGTCCAACGCTGTACCCACTGAGCTATTGATATGGGCCAATAATGGTACTTTTGCATGAAATTGTTTAATATTGAGTTACTTTTTGTCGAACAACAATCCCTAAAACTCTATAAGTATACCTGGATCAGTTCGAGTACCTTGAGATGAGTTCCGCTATAATCGAGTTTAATATTTAAATTATTGAGCTGAAGGTTTTACTAAAGTTTGTTTATTAGTTACAAAAACATGTGTATGTGTTGACATTTGGTACTTTTCAATTTAGTAAATTTCTACGATTTCTTAAAATTGATATAAAATTGCAATTATAAGCCTCCGTGGCAAGGGCTATCGAATTCGTTTTTATGTGAAATGTTGGTAATTTGAGCCTTCCCCGATGCGTCCTGTTAATTAATGTAGTAACCCTCGGACGAATAGGTAAATATGGCAAATTTATTTGAATAAAATCACGAATATCATCAAAAGTTAAACGAAGACAAAAATTATTTATACCGTATCGCTTTGCACGCTCCATTGCAGCAAAACACTCCGCCCAACGTGGGGCTCGAACCCACGACCCTGAGATTAAGAGTCTCATTCTCTACCGACTGAGCTAGCCGGGCAGATATTGCAAGAGATATTATTAAATACATATCATCATTATGTTTAGTACAGCGAACAAACTATCAAATCTGACAAAACTAAGTTATTATATTTAGTTTAAAGTTCTCCGGTAGCCGTGATCGTCTAGTGGTTAGGACCCTACGTTGTGGCCGTAGTAACCCAGGTTCGAATCCTGGTCACGGCAATGTGCAAACATTGTCACGGTGGAGAGTATCATTTTTACACATTCAGTATCAGTATCTAGTTAAATTTTAGGCAAATGTAGCTGTTGTACCGGCTATTTATGGATAGGGACAGGGGCAAGGGTAGGGGTAGGTACGTGTATCATATTATAACTATATAATATACAGGTTGGTGGCGGTGAAATGCGAACATAGAGAAATATATGACAATTGAGTTATCATGCTAGACATCTTGATATACGTGGAATACTGTCAATGTCAAAGTAGCTGCCTGTCATATTATTTAAATTATTATTTTATCCGTGGAATAATTCCTTGACCAGATAGGTCTCCGAAATTATCTCCCCAAAATTTTTTCTTGTGGTGTTATATTAATAAATCTAAAATATATTGTTGTCAAAAAGAAAGAGTGACAACCCTGGATGAACTGCAAATTAAAATTTTAGATGCATTTGCAACAATTACGCCACAAGTGTTAAATAATGTTAGAACTGGATTTTACAATCGTTTAGGCTACTGTTTGCCAGAGGGAGGTTTGTTTTAATCTTTATTGTAAATTCTAGCTTTATAATTTATTTAATAATAAAATAAAATAATATGTTCCTGCTTTATTTTCATAATGCACTTTTAGATTTTATTATTTGTTTCTGTTATTCATTACTCTTTTTGTCAGACAAATTCATATTTTTTCGTTTTGTGACACTACTACAAAATATATCAAGATACCTGGCATGAAATTTCGATTGTCATGTATGTTCCCTATGTTCGCATTTCACATCCACCAACCTGTATATCGACTAACATGAGTTAGTCGATAAAAATTGACCAAGTGCAAATCACCACTTCAATTTTCTGATGAATTAACGAATGCTATCACCGATGAATAATCATAGCCCGAGTTATATTATTTGGAGAATAAAATATAATGAATGAGTCTAAAATGTGAGGTTATGTTTTTTTAATAACTGTCAAAAATGTTTTACACTCAGATAACTTTTATCAATTTCGACTTCACTGACATTAATTTCCTTGCTTACTACAACCCGCCATCCCGGCTCATTCATTTTAAATCTTATATTTGGCACACAGCAATATCTAATTGAGAATCTGACAGTAGGTAACTAATAATAATAATAATAGTATTTATTTGCTTGAAGATATTATCTTATACAAATGTATTGGTAACAATATAATTTTATGATTTAATATACAACATAATAAAGCAATTTATATCTTTAAATTAATTTTACATAATATATGCATATTACTCATTACTCATATAACATAGATTTGAATTAAATTTTGTATATATATATATATATATATATATATATATATATATATATATATATATATATATATATATATATATATATAGTTACATATATTTTACTCGTTCAGTATAAATGATCTAATTCTTAGGGCCGATTTGCAGAAATAGAATATGTCCCACATTTTCTCTTTGTACAGGTCTGCGAGCAGGTCTTGATTGGCATTTGCAGATGAACTCTCTATATTGCGGGAGGTGATATGTTTTTGGATATATGTTGCTCTAAGAGGACTATATAGGACATCTGAAAAGGAAATGATTTAGGTCGTTGGGTTCGAAAGTGTTGCAGATATTGCAGGTTTCTTCCTTCCTGAAATTGTGCCAAGTTCCATCCTGGAAAATACTTAGATTTCTTGAGTTTGCTGTTCTAAATATTAATGATAGTTTTAGGACATTAAAGGGAATATTTAAGTTTAGGTATACGGAACTGGTTATATAAGATTGGAAGTTTGGGTTGTAGAGTGAGGCGATTATTCTTTTGGTGTCTAAAGCGTACATTTCTTCATTGTATGCTGTTAATATATTAAGTGTTTCTCTTTGGACAGTTAGAAAATTCTGGCTTTCCCAGACCCATTGAAAGTTTATCTTTTCAAGCATTAGTTGTAAGTGTCTGGTCCAATTATGTTTAATTTGTTTAATATGTGTAATTATATTATTTTGTTTGTCATTTAGTGCCAATAATTTGTTGTAACAGACTTTAGCGTATCTTCCCTCTGGCATAAGTAGGAGTCTGTACCATAACTGTAACATTTTTTCCAATATTAGTAGTTCGAGTTTATTTTGGCCAGTTTCTCGTCTTACTAGATAATTTGGTACTGTTTTATGTAGCCCGAAAATATTCTTAAAAAATTGCGTCATACCTTTTTCCATAGAATTAACTTGGGAAGGGCCCCATATTTCTGCTCCATATAATAGTGATGGTACTAAAACTGATGAGTAAAGTTTGGTGGTTGTCTCCCAACAGAACATTTGTGCCCTTATTAGTATTTGCTTTATGGTACCTGATGTTCTGCGTGCCTTAGAGATGTAAGATTTTGTGTTTTCATTAAATGATCCAGAAGTGGAGAAGGTTACTCCTAGGTACAAATAAATTATCACTACAGGATCTTCGTTTTCTGAAGCCAGATTGAGCCTCTGGTAAGATATTATTACTTTCTGTCCATGTTTGTAACCTAAAGTTTAAGATATACGTGAGAACTTTAGTTATAGTGTTCACTAGCGCAATTCCTCTATAGTTATTTTTGTCCAGATAGTCTCCTTTTTTATATATTAATGATAATTTTATATTTTTTAATTTTTGTGGCAGGTCTTCATTGTTGAGAAAATTGTTTAATAAATTTTGTAAATAAACTTTTCCTGAGGAGGGAAGATTTTTCAATTGTTCGTTAATTATGCCGTCCGAACCAGGACTTTTATTTAATTTTAGATTTTTAAGTGCGTAATTTATTTCTTGCAGTGTAATTGCAGTATCTAAGTAGAAATGTTTGGCATCAAAAAATTCTTGTTCATTTATAATTTTAGAGCCGAACCATTTCCTGGAAGTACTGATTCCATTCTTTTATATTAATTGGGTTTGTTGCAAAGGACGATGAATGTAGAGATTTAACAGTTTTCCAGAACTCTGTTTGATCCTTTATATTTTCTAGTTTTACCTTAATTTCCATTTTGTGTTTTTTCTTCTGAGCATTAATATAATTTTTGTATTCTTTTTTTGATTGTACGTATAATTTTACTTTTTCACTACTGAAGTTGTGGATTTTACACTCTCTGAGGTTACGTCTAGCTATTCTTTTTAAATCAGCACAGGTTTTGTCATACCATTGTTTGGTTTTTAGTTTACAATTATTATCATCGCAAATTTTTACCTTTTTTTCCAAGCCTATTTTGTTAGAGGTTGCAGCAATAATATTATTGAAAAGAACGTATTGTCCTTCGATATCCCTTGGTAGAATTATATCATCCAGCTGCTTTTCAATTTCTTCTTTAAAAATATCAGTTCTTGAATTATCCCATTTAATTTTGTAAATTTCTTTGGTTGGTTTTATATCTGTTTTAGTTATGTTAGTATTTATATTCTTTATTTTTATTGAGCACATTAAATGGTCACAGACAACTACCTCTTCAATGATTTCAAAGTCTATTATTAGGTGAAGTGCGCTGATATCGACCCAGACCAGGTCAATAGTACTTTTGCCGACAGGCCCTATATATGTATATTTTGCCGGATTGTCGCTATGTGTTCTTCCATTTAATACTATTAAGTTTTCTTGCTCCATAATTTCCACTAACTCTTTACCCTTTTTGTTAGTAATACGATCAGAAGCTGCTCTTGATGCGTGTATGTTGCTGTTCATAAGAAGAGTCTCTTCGATTTGATTCAGTTCACCTATCCGTGCGTTGTAATCCCCCCCTAGTATAAGAGAATGATTTGGGTATGTACTTATTATATTTTTAACGGTGTCCGAGAATAAGTCTAAAAGCACAGCATAATCATACGAAAATGAGAAGTATGCCAAACCTAAAATAATGTTTTGTACTTTGCTTTTTAGGCTGAGGAATATCCAGTGATTTTCGCTTTCAACGGTTGTGAGTTCAACAAAATCTATCTTATAGAAAATCAATAGTCCCCCAATCGCCCTACCTGTACTAGCCTCCTTTTTTTGCTTTTTGTTCTATTTTAGAATAATTTTTAAAAAAATATGGTAACTAGTAGGTAACTAATAAAAAAAAAACAGTTAACATGTTACATGCGGTGATAGAAATATCATAGATTTGATAGCACTTTCAGTCTTTAGCCAGTAAAGTTAGTTAAGTATGTATATACCATATGATACATGAATTATATTTAATTAACCAAATAACCATGTTATCAACAGGTATTTGTATGTCCTCTTTAATTTTCTTTCTATATAAGGATAACATGATCATAATAATACTTACATCGGCTCGTTGGTCTAGGGGTATGATTCTCGCTTAGGGTGCGAGAGGTCCCGGGTTCAAATCCCGGACGAGCCCACAGTTTTAAAGCTGTAATATTATATACGAAAGTAAACGACCACGATATTTCGAACGAATCCGATCGATGATTAAATCGAGATTAATTGCAATTCATAATACCGATTCAAATCTTGGTACAAAGGTCTCTTTTCGCTACGTGCAATCTAAAAGCCTCCCCGACGGGGAATCGAACCCCGGTCTCCCGCGTGACAGGCGGGGATACTGACCACTATACTATCGAGGATATTTGTAACACTCTTATACTGATAATGTAACCAGTATAGTAGGTTAAACTCATTTTTTGGTTATAAGTAAAATAGGTTATACTCGTAATTGGCTAAATTTGATTTTAGATTTAATTCATAATCGAATAACTCGTTTTTAGGTTATATTCATCTTTAGATAAAACTCATCTTTAAAATAAATTGGTTTTTAAATAATATTTGTCTTTAGATAAAACTTGTTTACATACAACTCATCTTTTAATAGAAATCGTCTTTACATAAAACTTGACTATAGATAGAACACGTCTTTAGAATAAACTCGTCTTATGATTTAACTTGTCTCTAATTTAAACTTGTTTTTAAGTTAAATTCGTCTTTAGATTAAACTCGTCTTTAGATAAAACATTCGTCTTTAGGATTAACTCGTCTTTAGATAGATCTAAGATTTCCATCCAAAGCCTGTGGAGATGTCCCATCCAAAGAATGTGGAGGTGTTCCATTTTAATACTGTTAACACGCCCCATCCAAAGCCTTTAGAGGTGATCCATCTAAAGCATGTGAAGATGTTCCTTCTAAAGCCACCCACACACACATACAAACACGCAGACAAACAAACACAAACACATACACATACACACAAACATACGCACACACAAACATACGCACACACAAACATACGCACACACCAACACAAACACATACACACAAACATATACACACAAACACATACACACAAACACATACACTCAAACACATACACACAAACACATACACACCAATACACGCACACACAAACATACGCACACACCAACACAAACTCAAACACATACACACAAACACGTTCACACAAAAACATACACTCAAACACATACACACATACACATACACACATACACACAAACACATACACACCAATACACGCACACACAAACAAACGCACACACCAACACAAACTCAAACACATACACACAAACACATATACACAAACACATACACACAAACACATACACACAAACATACGCACACACCAACACAAACACAAACACAAACACCATCACATACACAAAAACACATACACACAAACACATACACACAAACACATACACACAAACACATACACTCAAACACATACACACAAACACATACACACCAATACACGCACACACATACATACGCACACACCAACACAAACTCAAACACATACACACAAACACATACACACAAACACATACACACAAACACGTACACACAAACACATACACTCAAACACATACACTCAAACACATACACACAACCACATACACACCAATACACGCACACACCAACACAAACTCAAACACATACACACAAACACATACACATACACACCAACACACGCACATACAACCATACGCACCCACCAACACAAACACATACACACCAACACACGCACACACAAACATACGTACACACCAACACAAACACATACACATACACACAAACACATACACACAAACACTTACACACAAACACATACACACAAACACTTACACACATACACACAAATACGTACACACAAACACATACAAACAAACGCACACACAAACATACGCACACACCAACACAAACACAAACACCATCACATACACACAAACACATACACACAAACACTACACACAAACACATACACACAAACACGTACACACAAACACATACACACAAACACACGCAGACACAAACTCAAACACATACACACAAACACACGCACACACAAACATACGCAGACACCAACACAAACTCAAACACATACACACAAACACATACACACAAACACTTACACACAAACACATACACACAAACACTTACACACAAACACATACACACAAATACGTACACACAAACACATACACACAAACACATACAGACAAACAAACGCACACACAAACATACGCACACACCAACACCAACACAAACACCATCACATACACACAAACACATACACACAAACACGTACACACATACACACAAACACACGCACACACAAACATACGCACACACCAACACGAACTCAAACACACAAACACACAAACATACGCACACACCAACACAAAGTCAAACACATACACACAAACACATACACACAAACACATACAGACAAACACACGCACACACAAACATACGCACACACCAACACAAACACATACACACAAACATACACAGAAACACATACACAAAAACACGTACCTACACACAAACACATACACACAAACACACGCACACACAAACGCACACACTGATTTTTAACATTAGATTTTAAGTGAGATTATTTGCAAGTAACGAAAGGAGTGTTATATATTAATTTACGACCCCATTTTGTAAACCATCTTTATTAAGCCCATTTTACATTGAGCAATATTGCAAATGCAAGTGCAACTTTTGACAAGTTGCTTCAATATTGCATGAGTGTAATACAGAAATTATAAAATTATTATTCTAATATATCTGTTCGTGTTCATATATAATATAATATTGATTAGAATTTGTTTAGATCCTACCGAACTAAACAGGAACATTCTCAGACGACAATACCCAATATCAGTCTACATGTTTAATTTAAAATTATTTTGTAAATGGCTGAAAAAGAAAATTGGTTGACAAGATTGTAGTGGTAGATTTTTGAACTATTATAGGTGCCACGCACACCAAAGTAACCTGAAGTTGTTACAACAATGTGAAATGGGCACTTCTGCATTTTTAGAACATAAAGTACAATACGCGGGAATACCCCAATAGTATGTTATTAATTTCATAGATATTAAACACACACTAACGAATAAACCAATAATTATTAGCTAAGAATTGCAAGTAACGAAATGAGTTGATATTAATTTATGACCACATTTTGTAAACTTCTTTATTACAGAAATGATAACAATAATACAACAAATTATATAATTAAAAATTAAATGATTTTTAGCTATATTTACATCAAATTTAACCACATAGACCATAAAAATTCCTGTTATAGGCTGTAACCATGTAGACTGCGCCATCTCGTGACAGCTTTACGCAAGATCTAGGTTTTGGTTCCTCAGTATTATTTTTATTTTTAAAATAATAGAAAAATAATAATATTAAATAAAAAATTAAACAACACAATATTTATTTATTATTGATTGATACATTTGGATAAAAGATTTTTTACAGCTAACTTCTTGTGAATAATAGGGTACTTGCATGGTACTGAAAATTAGATTTTTACCACTATGCACATAATGTTAGAACTAAAACATAGGTAAAAATACAAATTTTATTTAAAAAAAATTATGTAATTTAGTAAATTGAGATTAAATTTTCTGTGACGTCATTTGTGTGAACAGAAGGTAGGGAAGCATAGTTAAGAATGTAAGCTGTAGATAGCGTGCGTGTCAGTCAACAAATGTTTGAATTTGACACTTGCTTGTCAAATATACACATAAAATTTAGTAACAATACATTACTTTATGAATGTAGACTATTTAGTTTATGAAAACACAAATATTTACTTATATTTTACAGCATCAAAACATGTACGAAGTACAAATAATGCCAAACACATCTGATTTGTCAACTTGCCAAACTCGTTCCTGCGCAAGCCGTAGTTAGGAGCGTTCACTAGTACAGTCGTTGCTATGGCTTAACGGCCATTCATTGGTTGGGTTAGTTTTTACGTCACATATTGAATATTTAAATATTTTTTTTTGGGCTTATAATAAAATTTTTGTCAAAATAAAAAATTCGGGTCCCAAGTTTTGATCTTTTCTTCAAAGCTATAATTTGCCATTAAAATTGTATTATTTACCTGAAACAAAATATTAATGTATTTTATGCGTTACTGCATCTTTTAAAATAATAAAAATATCAAACAACCAAATTCCATAGCTTGACAATATCAACAATAACAACTGTCATAAGACTGACGGATGTTTTATATCGCTAAATTAGATAAAAATCATTATTTTATCTTATGATTATCTTGTAAAATGTGATTTAGGGACATAAGCAAATTTTTGTGACCTTAAACATACGATGAAATAAGACCATGTATAACGCTGTCAAAAGCTATAATATCCCATTTACATATTCTTCATCTTCAGATTTTGCTTTCTCCTTGGCTATTACAGCATCCATTTCTTCGTCGTCGGAATCATCTCCGCCGAGTCTGTCGTCCATATATCACTATCGTCACAGGATCCAGTAGCAGCTGATAATCGTCGTTTGGAATTAATAACTGTCGATTTGACAGGAGATGATTGTGTTTGTCGCTGAGTAGCTGTTTTTGATACCTGGTTAGCTGGTGGGCTTCTGTGGCCTGCATAAAGTTTGTAGGAGCACCAACAGTCATGTTTACTTGTGGTTAATATGATATTTCGTACGCAGAAAACACGACATGTTTTGTTGATTTTCCACTTGGAAGTTTTGCTGACTTTGCAGTGCACCATCATTTTTATATCTGGATCCTTATTTCCGGGGCCTAATTATGCTTTATTTTAGGTCAGAGAATGTAACTGGTTTATGTTTTCCTATAAAGAAAAATACAGATATTAAGATATATTCTAATGCATTTTCATCATAATAATACAAACCCACGCGGTAAATTAATGTCGTATAATTAGTATGCTTTATATATAATGGCAAAATTGTAGTAGATGTAGTAAATATTTAAAATGTAGAAACTTCAATAAGAAACCATTTGTCAAAGTAAATGTTGTCGTGTAAAAATTGTTCGTATTGCATTTCGCCAAAGTATAAAAAGTTTACAGTATACGCTACCCTCTGTAGTTTCATGTACCACTCACGTTTATAAACAATTTCGTACAGTTTCAAACATATATAAGCCCATTTGATGCTTCTTCTGATCTTCTTCCAATTTCTCTGTTCATTATTTCCTTGTATATGTACATTCATCAACTTTTATATCATGCGAAGTTTATTATTAAAGTATGAATAATAATATTGATGTTATGAGGTATTATTACTGATAATAATAAGAAATAATAATGTATAAATAAGATGAAAATCTTATACCATGTACTAATATAACGATAACCTAAAATTTTTTGACGTAAACTTAAGCCAGTGTTGCCAACGTAGTTGAGAAAAATAACGTGCAAAATAATCGTATTTACTATAAAATTATCGTACAAATGATAATTTAATTAAATATAGATATTTAAAAATAAATAAATTTTTATATAAGTTATATAGGAAGTAATTCAAATATGAATAAATTGAAATAAATTTGTAAAAATTTTAAAATTAATATACAGTTGGTAACACTGACTTCGCGTGTAATGACGTAGTAAGTAATACCAACATAAATTTAGTAATTTTATTAGTAACATAGCTAATTAATATATATTTTAATGAATTATAAAAAACTCCGACGTAATTGAGAAAAATAAGCTTTAAACGGGGTCTTAGAATTTTTTTCTCTTTAAATTGATATATGTCACATAACCACCAAATCAGTGCTACGTAATGTTTGCAAGTAGATTATAAATTAACGGATGGTTGTGTAACCAGTATAGTAGGTTAAACTCATTTTTAGGTTATAAGTAAAATAGATTAAACTCATCTTTAAGTTATAAGTAATATAGGTTAAACTCATCTTTAAGTTATAAGTAAAGTAAGTTAAACTCTTCTTTAAGTTATAAGTAAAGTAGGTTATCAGTGTAGTAGGTAATACTCGTAATTGGCTTAATTTGATTGTAGGTTTAATTCATAATCGAATAAATTTAATTTGAAGTTTCAATTATTAAATTAATATACAGTTGGTAACATTGCCTTGGCGTGTTTTTCGGTTGCTGGGCAACCGTTATGACGTATATATGTAATACCAACATAAATTTAGTAATTTTATTATTAATTAATTATAAAAATACTAAAGACACATAGAGGTAAACATAAGTTTTAAACGGGTTCTTAGAATTCTTTTCTCTTAAAATTGATGTATAATATGTAAACTCAGATTAAATAATTTTTGTTTTTAAATAATATTTGTCTTTAGATAAAACTTGTTTAAATAAAATTAATTTTTAAATAGATATCGTCTTTATATAACTTTATATAGAACACGTCTTTAGAATAAACTCGTCTTATAATTTAACTTGTCTCTAATTTAAATTTGTAGGTATATAAATTAAATTTGTTTTTAAATTAAATTCGTCTTTATGGTCATGATTATGTTAACATTTCAATAATATTATTACCTGCTTTCAGGTCTACGACATTAATGTATTTCACCACAAACAAAACTCGTAATACTCGTAATTGGCTTAATTTGATTTTAGATTTAATTCATAATCGAATAACTCGTTTTTAGGTTATATTCATCTTTAGATAAAACTCATCATTAAAATAAATTGGTTTTTAAGTAATATTTGTCTTTAGATAAAACTTGTTTAAATACAACTGATCTTTTAATAGAAATCGTCTTTACATAAAACTTGACTATAGATAGAACACGTCTTTAGAATAAACTCGTCTTATAATTTAACTTGTCTCTAATTTAAACTTGTATTATAAATAAAATTCGTTTTTAAGTTAAATTAGTCTTTAGACTAAACTCGTATTTAGATAAAACATTCGTCTTTATGATAAACTCGTCTTTAGATAGATCTAAGTTTTCCATCCGAAGCTTGTATGGATATCCCATCCAAAGCCTGTGAGAGTGTCTCCATCCAAAGTCTGTGGAGATATCCCATCCAAAGCCTGTGGCGGTGTTCCATTTTAATACTGTTAACACGCCCCATCCAAAGCCTATAGAGGTGATCCATCCAAAACATGTGGAGATGTTCCTTCTAAAGCCACCCACACACACATACAAACACACAGACAAACATAAACACAAACACATACACATTACACATACACACCAACACACGCACACACAAACATACGCACACACCAACACAAACTCAAACACATACACTCAAACATATACACACAAACACATACACATACACACAAACACATACACACCAATACACGCACACACAAACATACGCACACACCAACATAAACTCAAACACATACACACAAACACGTAAAACATATACACACAAACATACGCACACACCAACACAAACAAAAACTCAAACACCATCACATACACACAAACACACTAACACATACACATACACACAAACACATACACACAAACACACTAACACATACACAAAAACACATACAAATACACACAAACACATACGGACAAACACAAACACATACACACAAACACATACACACAAACACAAACACATACACACAAACACAAACACGTACACACAAACAAATGCACACAAACACATCAAACACATACACACAAACACATACACACAAACACATACACGTACACACAAACACATACACACAATCACATACACACAAACACATACACACCAACACATGCACACACAAATATACGCACACACCAATACAAACACAAACACATACACACCAACACGCGCACACACAAACATACGCACACACCAACACAAACACATACACACAAACACGTACACACAAACACATACACACAAACACGTACACACAAACATATACACACAAACACATACACACAAAAACATACACACACAGAAACACATACCCAGAAACGCACACACCAACACACGCACACACTAATTATTAACATTAGATTTTAACTGAGATTATTTGCAAGTAATGCAAGGAGTGTTATATATTAATTTACGACCTCATTTTGTAAACCATCTTTATTAAGCCCATTTTACATTGAGCAATATTGCAGATGCAAGTGCAAATTTTGACAAGTTGCTTCAATATTGCATGAGTGTAATACAGAAATTATAAAATTATTATTCTAATATATCCGTTCGTGTTCATATATAATATAATATTGATTAGAATTTGTTTAGATCCTACCGAACAGGAACATTCTCAGACGACAATACCCAATATCAGTCTACATGTTTAATTTAAAATTATTTTGTAAATTGCTGAAAAAGAAAATTGGTTATTAGCTAAGAATTGCAAGTAACGAAATGAGTTGATATTAAATTATGACCACATTTTGTAAACTTCTTTATTACAGAAATAATAACAATAATACAACAAATTATATATTTAAAAATAATATGATTTTTAGCTATATTTACATCAAATTTAACCACACAGACCATAAAAATTCCTGTTATCGTCTGTATCCATGTAGACTGCGCCATCTCGTGACAGTTACAGTTCCTCAGTATTTACGTTTATAAACATATTTGTACAGATTCAAACACAACATATTAATTTACAAAAAACTATCTGTTCATTATTTATTCATAAAATATCTCTGCAAAAAATTATTTAATTGTATAATATTATAATATGTCCTATATACCTACGAACAACTTTTATTTATGTCATGCGTAAAGTTTATAAATAATAATAATATTTTTGTCAGATATTATTATTAATAATAATAAGATATAATAATGTATAAATAAGATATTGTACAACGTACTTTTACCCTATAAATATCTGACGTTTGTGAAATAAACCATCATCATAATATGCTGCCTACCTCACTTTATTTCTACCGGCACAATGAAATACTGTTCTAACAATACATAACACTAGTATTACATTGTTCATATATTTGTATTAATCAATCCCAGCTATAATATCCCATTAAAATTGTATTATTTACCTGAAACAAAATAATATTAATGTATTTTACGTGTTAATGTACCTTTTAAAATATAATACAAATGTCAAACCTAAATCCAGAACTTAACACCACCACCAACAAAACAGTCATGAGAAGACTGATGGATGAATATTAATATTATTGAAACACACTTTGTACAGAACATGTCAATATTATTGACATTTATATTATTAAGTATGAGATTTAGATATTTTATCATAAATATAGAAAACGCGAAATGATTTGATGGTTTAATTAGGTTACTGAAGAAAAAATAGCCGGCGCATCGTGAAACTGTTTTACAAACAAAAAATAATGTCAAGATCCTCGTCTGAGATTCAGATCTGTCAGCAAATATATTTGAGCCACTCTGTACAGTATATCTAAAAGCAAGTCAATAAGAGTATAAGAATTACCTAGTCTCTGATACAAAATACCTAATAAATTTTATTATCAATACGAAAACCAAGAAAGTGTTGTCAAAGAGTAACAAAAAAATGTTGTCATTCGTCTTGCATTTCACCGCACCAATGTTTAGATAGACACGACAACAACTTACGTTTCTAAACTATTTTGTACAGATACAAAATACATATTTACAACCTGATCTGATTTTCTTTTTCCGTAATATCTCTGCAAAATAATTATTTCATTATACTATAATATTATGTTTCATACCTACATACAACTTTTATATAGTATGTTATGCGCGTTACGTTTAGAAATAATAATATTGTTGTTAGATATTATTACTAATAATAATAATAATAAGATACAATAATGTATAAATAAGATCTTGTACTAATTATAAATCAATAACCTAAAAAAATATCTGACGTTTAATAAGAGATCAGGAGATCAGTGTTGCCAAGCTAGTGGAAAAAAATATCATACATTAAATACAAAATAATCATATTTAAGACATAATAAACGTATAAAAATAATATAAATATATAAATAAGTTAATTATTTATCAATTATATATATAATATAAAGATGAAATAATAGAAATTTAAAAAGTTAATTTCTAAAATTATTATAGAGTTGGTAACATTACACTTAAGATTATTCAATAAATATGTATTTTAATTAATAATAAAAAAGTGAAGACATAGAGAGAAAAAGTCGTTTGAAACGGGTTCTTAGAATTTTTTTCTCTTTAAAATGATATATAATATATGAACTCAGATTGATTTTACATAATGTTTGCAAGTATAATATAAGAATAAAAGTTTTAACCAGTATAGTAGGTTAAACTCATTTTTAGGTTATAAGTAAAATAGATTAAACTCATCTTTAAGTTATAAGTAATATAGGTTAAACTCATCTTTAAGTTATAAGTAAAGTAAGTTAAACTCTTCTTTAAGTTATAAGTAAAGTAGGTTATCAGTGTAGTAGGTAATAATCGTAATTGGCTTAATTTGATTGTAGGTTTAATTCATAATAGAATAAATTTAATTTGAAGTTTCAATTATTAAATTAATATACAGTTGGTAACATTGCCTTGGCGTGTTTTTCGGTTGCTGGGCAACGTTATGACGTATATATGTAATACCAACATAAATTTAGTAATTTTATTATTAATTAATTATAAAAATACTAAAGACACATAGAGGTAAACATAAGTTTTAAACGGGTTCTTAGAATTCTTTTCTCTTAAAATTGATGTATAATATGTAAACTCAGATTAAATAATTTTTGTTTTTAAATAATATTTGTCTTTAGATAAAACTTGTTTAAATAAAATTAATTTTTAAATAGATATCGTCTTTATATAACTTTATATAGAACACGTCTTTAGAATAAACTCGTCTTATAATTTAACTTGTCTCTAATTTAAATTTGTAGGTATATAAACTAAATTTGTTTTTAAATTAAATTCGTCTTTATGGTCATGATTATGTTAGCATTTCAATAATATTATTACCTGCTTTCAGGTCTACGACATTAATGTATTTCACCACAAACAAAACTCGTAATACTCGTAATTGGCTTAATTTGATTTTAGATTTAATTCATAATCGAATAACTCGTTTTTAGGTTATATTCATCTTTAGATAAAACTCATCATTAAAATAAATTGGTTTTTAAATAATATTTGTCTTTAGATAAAATTTGTTTAAATACAACTCATCTTTTAATAGAAATCGTCTTTACATAAAACTTGACTATAGATAGAACACGTCTTTAGAATAAACTCGTGTTATAATTTAACTTGTCTCTAATTTAAACTTGTATTATAAATTAAATTCGTTTTTAAGTTAAATTAGTCTTTAGACTAAACTCGTATTTAGATAAAACATTCGTCTTTATGATAAACTCGTCTTTAGATAGATCTAAGTTTTCCATCCGAAGCTTGTATGGATATCCCATCCAAAGCCTGTGAGAGTATCTCCATCCAAAGTCTGTAGAGATATCCCATCCAAAGCCTGTGGCGGGTGTTCCATTTTAATACTGTTAACACGCCCCATCCAAAGCCTATAGAGGTGATCCATCCAAAACATGTGGAGATGTTCCTTCTAAAGCCACCCACACACACACACACACACACACACACACACACACACACACACACACACACACACACACACACCACACACACACACACACACACACACACACACACACACACACACACACACACACACACACACACACACACACAAACACACAGACAAACATAAACACAAACACATACACATTACACATACATACCAATACACGCACACACAAACATACGCACACACCAACACAAACTCAAACACATACACACAAACACATACACACAAACACATCAATACACGCACACACAAACATACGCACACACCAACATAAACACAAACACATACACACAAACACGTAAAACACATACACACAAACATACGCACACACCAACACAAACAAAAACTCAAACACCATCACATACACACAAACACACTAACACATACACATACACACAAACACATACACACAAACACGTACACACAAACACATACACACAAACACATACACACAAACACGTACACACAAACACATACACACTAACACACAAACACATACACACAAACACATACACACACAAACACGTACACACAAACAAATACACACAAACACATACACACAAACACATACACACAAACACATCAAACACATACACACAAACACGTACACACAAACACGTACACACAAACACATACACACAATCACATACACACAAACACATACACACAAACACATACACACCAACACATGCACACACAAATATACGCACACACCAACACAAACACATACACACAAACACGTACACACAAACACGTACACACAAACACAACAATACAAACAAAAACACATACACACCAACACGCGCACACACAAACATACGCACACACCAACACAAACACATACACACAAACACGTACACACAAACACGTACACACAAACACGTACACACAAACACATACACACAAAAACATACACACACAAACACATACCCAGAAACGCACACACTAATAATTATTAACATTAGATTTTAACTGAGATTATTTGCAAGTAATGAAAGGAGTGTTATATATTAATTTACGACCTCATTTTGTAAACCATCTTTATTAATCCCATTTTACATTGAGCAATATTGCAGATGCAAGTGCAAATTTTGACAAGTTGCTTCAATATAGCATGAGTGTAATACAGAAATTATAAAATTATTATTCTAATTTAACCGTTCGTGTTCATATATAATATAATATTGATTAGAATTTGTTTAGATCCTACCGAACAGGAACATTCTCAGACGACAATACCCAATATCAGTCTACATGTTTAATTTAAAATTATTTTGTAAATTGCTGAAAAAGAAAATTGGTTATTAGCTAAGAATTGCAAGTAACGAAATGAGTTGATATTAAATTATGACCACATTTTGTAAACTTCTTTATTACAGAAATAATAACAATACTACAACAAATTATATAATTAAAAATAATATGATTTTTAGCTATATTTACATCAAATTTAACCACACAGACCATAAAAATTCCTGTTATCGACTGTATCCATGTAGACTGTGCCATCTCGTGACAGTTACAGTTCCTCAGTATTTACGTTTATAAACATATTTGTACAGATTCAAACACATATTAATTTACAAAAAACTATCTGTTCATTATTTATCCATAAAATATCTCTGCAAAAATTATTTCATTGTATAATATTATAATAATATATCCTATATACCTACGAACAACTTTTATTTATGTCATGCGTAAAGTTTATAAATAATAATATTTTTGTCAGATATTATTATTAACAATAATAAGATATAATAATGTATAAATAAGATATTGTACAACGTACTTTTACCCTATAAATATCTGACGTTTGTGAAATAAACCATCATCATAATATGCTGCCTACCTCAACTTTATTTCTACCGGTACAATGAAATACTGTTCTAACAATACATAACACTAGTATTACATTGTTCATATATTTGTATTAATCAATCCCAGCTATAATATCCCATTAAAATTGTATTATTTACCTGAAACAAAATAATATTAATGTATTTTACGTATTAATGTACCTTTTAAAATAATACAAATGTCAAACCTAAATCCAGAACTTGACACCAGCACCAACAAAACAGTCATAAGAAGACTGATGGATGAATATTAATATTATTGAAACACACTTTATACAGAACATGTCAATATTATTGACATTTATATTATTAAGTATGAGATTTAGATATTTTAACATAAATATAGAAAACGCGAAATGATTTGATAGTTTAATTAGGTTACTGAAGAAAAAATAAGAACCCAATATGATTATCGCTGTCAAAAGCCGGCGCATCGTGAAGCTGTTTTACAAACAAATAATGTCAAGATCTCCTCGTCTGAGATTCAGATCTGTCAGCAAATATATTTGAACTACTCTGTATATATCTAAAAGCAAGTCAATAAGAGTATAAGAATTACCTAGTCTCTGATACAAAATACCTAATAAATTTTATTATCAATACGAAAACCAAGAAAGTGTTGTCAAAGAGTAACAAAAAAATGTTGTCATTCGTCTTGCATTTCACCACCAATGTTTAGATAGACACGACAACAACTTACGTTTCTAAACTATTTTGTACAGATACAAAACACATATTTACAACCTGATCTGATCTTCTTTTTCCGTAATATCTCTGCAAAATAATTATTTCATTATACTATAATATGTTTCATACCTACATACAACTTTTATATAGTATGTTATGCGCATTACGTTTAGTAATAATAATATTGTTGTTAGATATTATTAATAATAATAATAATAATAATAATAATAAGATACAATAATGTATAAATAAGATCTTGTACTAATATAAATCAATAACCTAAAAAAATATCTGACGTTTAGTAAGAGATAAGGAGATCAGTGTTGCCAAGCTAGTGGAAAAAAATATAATACATTAAACACAAAATAATCATATTTAATACATAATTAACGTATAAATTTGTATAAAAATAATATAAATATATAAATAAGTTAATTATTTATCAATTATATATAATATAAACATGAAATAATAGAAATTGAAAAAGTAAATTTCTAAAATTATTATAGAGTTGGTAACATTGCATTTAAAATTATAAGATAAATGTGTATTTTATTTAATTAAAAAAAACGTTAATTATAGAGAGAAAAATGCATTTTAAACTGGTTCTTAGAATTTTTTTCTCTTATAAATAATATATAACATATTAATATAATAGAATTTTATATGATGTTTGCAAGTAGAATATTAATAGTAAAGGTTGTTTAACCAGTATAGTAGGTAGAACTCATTTTTAGGTTATAAATAAAATAGGTTAAACTCGTCTTTAAGTTATAAGTTAATTAGGTTAAACTCATCTTTAAGTTATAAGTAAAGTAGGTTAAAATCATCTTTAAGTTATAAGTTAAGTAAGTTAAACTCATCTTTAAGTTATAAGTAAAGTAGGTTAAACTCATCTTTAAATAGAAATCGTCTTTAAATAAAACTTGACTTTAGATAGAGCACGTCTTTAGAATAAAATTTTCACATTTACGCTCGTCACTTATATATTGACGCTCATCACTTATATATTGACGCTCGTCACTTATATATTGACGCTCATCACTTATATTGACGCTCGTTTTTAGGTTATATTCATCTTTAGATAAAACTCGTCTTTAAAATAAATTGGTTTTCAAATAATATTTGTCTTTAGATAAAACTTGTTTAAATACCTACAACTCATCTTTTATTAGCAATCGTCTTTACATAAAACTTGACTATAGATAGAACACGTCTTTATAATAAACTCGTCTTATAATTTAACTTGTCTCTAATTTAAACTTGTATTATAAATTAAATTCGTTTTTAAGTTAAATTCGTCTTTAGATTAAACTCGTCTTTAGATAAAATATTCGTCTTTAGGATAAACTCGTCTTTAGATAGATTTAAGTTTTCCATCCAAAGCTTGTATGGATATCCCATTCAAAGCCTGTGGGAGTTTCCCCATCCAAAGCCTGTGGAGGTGTTCCATTTTAATACTGTTAACCCGTTCCATCCAAAGCCTCTAGAGGTGATCCATCCAAAGCATGTGGAGATGTTCCTTCTAAAGCCACCCACAGACACATACAAACACACAGACAAACATAAACACATACACACAAACATACGCACACACCAACACAAACACACAAACACATACACATACACACCAATACACGCACACACAAACATACGCACACACCAACACAAACTCAAACACATACACACACACACACACAAACACATACACACAAACACATACACACAAACACGTACACTCAAACAAATACACTCAAACAAATACACTCAAACACGTACACACAAACACATACACACAAACACATACACACAAACACATACACACACACATACACACAAACACGTACACACAATCACGTACACACAAACACATACACACACACATACACACAAACACATAAACATACGCACACACCAACACAAACACCATCACATACCCACAAACACATACACACAAACACACTAACACATACACACAAACACATACACACAAACACACTAACACATACACACAAACAAATACATACAAACACATACACACAAACACATACACACAAACATGTACACACAAACAAATACACACAAACACATACACACAAACATGTACACAAAAACACATACACACAAACATGTACACACAAACACATACACACAAACAAATACACACAAACACATACATAAGATTATTTGCAAATAACGAAAGGAGTGTTATATATTAATTTACGACCTCATTTTGTAAACCATCTTTATTAAGCCCAATTTACATTGAGCAATATTGCAGATGCAAGTGCAACTTTTGACACGTTGCTTCAATATTGCATGAGTGTAATACAGAAATTATAAAATTATTATTCTAATATATCTGTTCGTGTTCATATATAATATAATATTGATTAGAATTTGTTTAGATCCTACCGAACAGGAACATTCTCAGACGACAATACCCAATATCAGTCTACATGTTTAATTTAAAATTATTTTGTAAATTGCTGAAAAAGAAAATTGGTTATTAGCTAAGAATTGCAAGTAACGAAATGAGTTGATATCAAATTATGACCACATTTTGTAAACTTCTTTATTACAGAAATAATAACAATAATACAAAAAATTATATAATTAAAAATAATATGATTTTTAGCTATATTTACATCAAATTTAACCACACAGACCATAAAAATTCCTGTTATCGTCTGTATCCATGTAGACTGCGCCATCTCGTGACAGTTAACGCAAGATCTAGGTTTTAGTTCCTCAGTATTTACGTTTATAAACATATTTGTACAGATTCAAACACATATTAATTTACAACAAACTATCTGTTCATTATTTATCCATAAAATATCTCTGCAAAAATTATTTCATTGTATAATATTATAATATGTACATACCTACGAACAACTTTTATTTATGTCATGCGTAAAGTTTATAAATAATAATATTTTTGTTAGATATTATTATTAATAATAATAAGATATAATAATGTATAAATAAGATCTTGTACAACGTATTTTTGCCCTATAAATGTCTGACGTTTGTGAAATAAACCATCATCATAATATGCTGTCTACCTCAACTTTATTTCTACCGGTACAATAAAATAATGTTCTAACAATACATAACACTAGTATTACATTGTTCATATATTTGTATTAATCAATCCCAGCTATAATATCCCATTAAAATTGTATTATTTACCTGAAACAAAATAATATTAATGTATTTTACGTATTAATGTACCTTTTAAAATAATACAAATGTCAAACCTAAATCCAGAACTTAACACCACCACCAACAAAACAGTCATAAGAAGACTGATGGATGAATATTAATATTACTGAAACACACTTTATACAGAACATGTCAATATTATTGACATTTATATTATTAAGTATGAGATTTAGATATTTTAACATAAATATAGAAAACGCGAAATGATTTGATAGTTTAATTAGGTTACTGAAGAAAAAATAAGAACCCAATATTATTATCGCTGTCAAAAGCCGGCGCATCGTGAAGCTGTTTTACAAACAAATAATGTCAAGATCTCCTCGTCTGAGATTCAGATCTGTCAGCAAATATATTTGAACTACTCTGTATATATCTAAAAGCAAGTCAATAAGAGTATAAGAATTACCTAGTCTCTGATACAAAATACCTAATAAATTTTATTATCAATACGAAAACCAAGAAAGTGTTGTCAAAGAGTAACAAAAAAATGTTGTCATTCGTCTTGCATTTCACCACCAATGTTTAGATAGACACGACAACAACTTACGTTTCTAAACTATTTTGTACAGATACAAAACACATATTTACAACCTGATCTGATCTTCTTTTTCCGTAATATCTCTGCAAAATAATTATTTCATTATACTATAATATGTTTCATGCCTACATACAACTTTTATATAGTATGTTATGCGCGTTACGTTTAGAAATAATAATATTGTTGTTAGATATTATTAATAATAATAATAATAATAAGATACAATAATGTATAAATAAGATCTTGTACTAATATAAATCAATAACCTAAAAAAATATCTGACGTTTAGTAAGAGATAAGGAGATCAGTGTTGCCAAGCTAGTGGAAAAAAATATAATACATTAAACACAAAATAATCATATTTAATACATAATTAACGTATAAATAATAATAATAATAATATAAATATATAAATAAGTTAATTATTTATCAATTATATATAATATAAACATGAAATAATAGAAATTGAAAAAGTAAATTTCTAAAATTATTATAGAGTTGGTAACATTGCATTTAAAATTATAAGATAAATGTGTATTTTATTTAATTAAAAAAAACGTTAATTATAGAGAGAAAAATGCATTTTAAACGGGTTCTTAGAATTTTTTTCTCTTATAAATAATATATAACATATTAATATAATAGAATTTTATATAATGTTTGCAAGTAGAATATTAATAGTAAAGGTTGTTTAACAAGTAGAATATTAATAGTAAAGGTTGTTTAACCAGTATAGTTGGTAGAACTCATTTTTAGGTTATAAATAAAATAGGTTAAACTCATCTTTAAGTTATAAGTTAATTAGGTTAAACTCATCTTTAAGTTATAAGTAAAGTAGGTTAAAATCATCTTTAAGTTATAAGTTAAGTAAGTTAAACTCATCTTTAAGTTATAATTAAAGTAGGTTAAAATCATCTTTAAATAGAAATCGTCTTTACATAAAACTTGACTTTAGATAGAGCACGTCTTTAGAATAAAATTTTCACATTTACGCTCGTCACTTATATATTGACGCTCGTCACTTATATATTCCCAGCAAACACAGTTAGATAACTATGATGTGGCATACATAAAACACGTACACCATTCATGTCTACTGCCATATGGCATGCAACATATATGGAGCTTGCATGCGCTTTCCTATGTCAGCCATTCTCACCATGTATGCCACATGGGAGTTACGTTTGAAAGACAACGGTACTGCTATATGGCCACGGCAGGTTACCGCCATATGGCATATAGAAATGGCAGATACATTTCTGTATTACGTACTATATAAAATGTAGCAATAATTATTTTATTTATATTAAAAAAAGCAACATTTTATAACTAAAAGTTGAATCCATCGAGAATCCATAGATCCGGAGAGAGATACAAATGTTAATTTGATATTTGCTGGATCGTGCTGGATTTGAACCATGGACCTGAACCTTCGGGACGATGTTCCTATACGCCGCAAACCGCTCGGCTAATCTGACATATCGTATAGTTTATATGAAATATCAATTTAAAGTGTACAGTATAGTATTGTAAATAATACTTAATAATTTAAAACTAAGACTTTTAATAATATTGTGAATAATACGATTTTAACGAGCCCAGAGTGCTGAAACAAAATCCATAGCACAAGAAGTATACATTTCAAAAAGACAAATGCTTATGCGAACAAAAACTTCTATTTAAATACATTCTTTTTTGTTGTAGTGGCTAATGGCTATGGATGTGAAGGTATTTTGATATTTCATAGAATCGAATTACTTAGTTGTTTGTTGGTGTCAAACTCATACATATTTTGGATAATAATCTAGTTTCATATTCACAGCTACTGAATTAAAGTTGATTATATTTTCAATAAACTAGTTATCTCTTAAAATGTGATTCATACCTAAAAAAATAATAATGAACAATTAGGCGGAGTAATATATCATTTTATAACGAATCTGAATACACAAATATTAACATAAGTACTACAATTCATTTAAAGAAATCTACATTTCTCAGCTTGCATAATATTAATGGTTAATTTAGTGCATCCAATAAAACAAATAAACTAAAATCGAATGTTTTAAGTACGAAATACGCAGACATGCCAAGCTCCAACTCCAAGCATCTGTCAACAGAAAGTGACAAAGTGAGGTTATCTCTTGATCGATAAGATAGATTTCTTAAACCTAGTTCACACGAGGAAAGTTTTTCTTAATATGTTTCTTTTTTCTATTTATTATATTAAAGATCACTACCTTTAATATATTTTATAGAAATAATTAGTTTCTATAAAATATAACCGGTATTAACAGTTTCTTTTATAATGCTCCTAGCACTTGTTTTACTTGCATGAAACTTTTTACGTAAATCTTTCCTAGTGTGAACAGACCATTTGAGCTTATTTTGTTTAAATACAAATTATTATTTTAAAATTTTGTAAAATGGTATATTTTCTCAGGTGTCAGTTGTTATTTGTGGTTTGTAAATAATTTGCTTCAAAATAAAATTTGTTTAAATGAAGGCAAAAATGAATCTAAAGAAATCTTAGTATGTTGACCAATGAGATGAAAGTATTCATTGTCTGTTGGATTGGATGTACATTGAACAGGTGATTCGTTTCCATTTCCATCCATCTTACTATGATCTGTCAGTAAATATGAGATTATTTATTATAATTTCTCTCATTTTTCAAATTATTATTCATGTCTGTAAAGTGATGTCATGGAGATATGGCTACAAAAAGTTATAATCAGATGGCAGTGCCATGTGGCAAGTATGTAAGATATAAGTTCTAATGCCATGTGACTTCTGATCCATTAACTATTACGTGCCTGCCATATAAATGTTGGTTTCATGTCTGTAAAGTTATGTCATGGAGATATGGTTACAAAATTTTACATTCATATGGCAGTGCCATGTGGCGAGTATGTAAAATATGCCATGCGATAACTGATCCGTATCTGTTACGTACCTGCCACATATATATTGGTTTTATGTCTATAGTGTTATGTCATGGAGATATGGTTTCAAAATGTGTCATCCATATGGCAATTTTATGCATCATTTATGCAATATTTAGGTTCGTCAACGATGTTCTCTAAATATTACATAATAGTTACGTATATGTCAACACTGTGTTTGCTGGGTTGACGCTCGTCACTTATATATTGACGCTCGTCACTTATATATTGACGCTCGTCACTTATATATTGACGCTCATCACTTATATTGACGCTCGTTTTTAGGTTATATTCATCTTTAGATAAAACTCATCTTTAAAATAAATTGATTTTTAAATAATATTTGTCTTTAGATAAAACTTGTTTAAATACCTACAACTCATCTTTTAATAGCAATCGTCTTTACATAAAACTTGACTATAGATAGAACACGTCTTTATAATAAACTCGTCTTATAATTTAACTTGTCTCTAATTTAAACTTGTATTATAAATTAAATTCGTTTTTAAGTTAAATTCGTCTTTAGATTAAACTCGTCTTTAGATAAAACATTCGTCTTTAGGATAAACTCGTCTTTAGATAGATCTAAGTTTTCCATCCAAAGCTTGTATGGATATCCCATTCAAAGCCTGTGGGAGTTTCCCCATCCAAAGCCTGTGGAGATGTCCCATCCAAAGCCTGTGGAGGTGTTCCATTTTAATACTGTTAACACGTTCCATCCAAAGCCTGTAGAGGTGATCCATCCAAAGCATGTGGAGATGTTCCTTCTAAAGCCACCCACAGACACATACAAATACACAGACAAACATAAACACATACACACAAACATACGCACACACCAACACAAACACATACACACAAACACATACACATACACACCAATACACGCACACACAAACATACGCACACACCAACACAAACTCAAACACATACACACACACACACAAACACATACACACAAACACATACACACAAACACATACACACAAACACGTACACTCAAACAAATACACACAAACACGTACACACAAACACATACACACAAACACATACACACAAACACATACACACAAACACGTACACACAATCACGTACACACAAACACATACACACACACACACACACACACACATACACACAAACACGTACACACAAACACGTACACACAATCACGTACACACAAACACATACACACACACACACACACACACACACACACACACACACACACACACAAACATACGCACACACCAACACAAACACCATCACATGCCCACAAACACATACACACAAACAAATACACACAAACACATACACACAAACACACTAACACATACACACAAACAAATACATACAAACACATACACACAAACATGTACACACAAACACATACACACAAACAAATACACACAAACACATACACACAAACACATACACACAAACATGTACACACAAACACATACACACAAACACATACATAAGATTATTTGCAAATAACGAAAGGAGTGTTATATATTAATTTACGACCTCATTTTGTAAACCATCTTTATTAAGCCCAATTTACATTGAACAATATTGCAGATGCAAGTGCAACTTTTGACACGTTGCTTCAATATTGCATGAGTGTAATACAGAAATTATAAAATTATTATTCTAATATATCTGTTCGTGTTCATATATAATATAATATTGATTAGAATTTGTTTAGATCCTACCGAACAGGAACATTCTCAGACGACAATACCCAATATCAGTCTACATGTTTAATTTAAAATTATTTTGTAAATTGCTGAAAAAGAAAATTGGTTATTAGCTAAGAATTGCAAGTAACGAAATGAGTTCATATCAAATTATGACCACATTTTGTAAACTTCTTTATTACAGAAATAATAACAATAATACAAAAAATTATATAATTAAAAATAATATGATTTTTAGCTATATTTACATCAAATTTAACCACACAGACCATAAAAATTCCTGTTATCGTCTGTATCCATGTAGACTGCGCCATCTCGTGACAGTTAACGCAAGATCTAGGTTTTAGTTCCTCAGTATTTACGTTTATAAACATATTTGTACAGATTCAAACACATATTAATTTACAACAAACTATCTGTTCATTATTTATCCATAAAATATCTCTGCAAAAATTATTTCATTGTATAATATTATAATATGTACATACCTACGAACAACTTTTATTTATGTCATGCGTAAAGTTTATAAATAATAATATTTTTGTTAGATATTATTATTAATAATAATAAGATATAATAATGTATAAATAAGATCTTGTACAACGTATTTTTACCCTATAAATGTCTGACGTTTGTGAAATAAACCATCATCATAATATGCTGTCTACCTCAACTTTATTTCTACCGGTACAATAAAATACTGTTCTAACAATACATAACACTAGTATTACATTGTTCATATATTTGTATTAATCAATCCCAGCTATAATATCCCATTAAAATTGTATTATTTACCTGAAACAAAATAATATTAATGTATTTTACGTGTTAATGTACCTTTTAAAATAATACAAATGTCAAACCTAAATCCAGAACTTAACACCACCACCAACAAAACAGTCATAAGATGACTGATGGATGAATATTAATATTATTTATTTATTTTATTTTTGATGGCAACCAACCTACAGAATTAACTTCCAATTACAGGATGGTAGATGTTATTATAGTGGAATCCAACCACTCGGACCCAGTGGTATTATTGTCGGTTGTGCTGGGAATCGAACTGGGGACCGCTAGCATGCTAGGCGGACCCTCTACCGCTGAGCTAACCACTGGCCGTGAAACACACTTTATACAGAACATGTCAATATTATTGACATTTATATTATTAAGTATGAGATTTAGATATTTTAACATAAATATAGAAAACGCGAAATGATTTGATAGTTTAATTAGGTTACTGAAGAGAAAATAAGAACCCAATATGATTATCGCTGTCAAAAGCCGGCGCATCGTGAAGCTGTTTTACAAACAAATAATGTCAAGATCTTCTGAGGGTTTCCTCGTCTGAGATTCAGATCTGTCAGCAAATATATTTGAACTACTCTGTATATATCTAAAAGCAAGTCAATAAGAGTATAAGAATTACCTAGTCTCTGATACAAAATACCTAATAAATTTTATTATCAATACGAAAACCAAGAAAGTGTTGTCAAAGAGTAACAAAAAAATGTTGTCATTCGTCTTGCATTTCACCACCAATGTTTAGATAGACACGACAACAACTTACGTTTCTAAACTATTTTGTACAGATACAAAACACATATTTACAACCTGATCTGATCTTCTTTTTCCGTAATATCTCTGCAAAATAATTATTTCATTATACTATAATATGTTTCATACCTACATACAACTTTTATATAGTATGTTATGCGCGTTTCGTTTAGAAATAATAATATTGTTGTTAGATATTATTAATAATAATAATAATAATAAGATACAATAATGTATAAATAAGATCTTGTATTAATATAAATCAATAACCTAAAAAAATATCTGATGTTTTGTAAGAGATAAGAAGATCAGTGTTGCCAAGCTAGTGGAAAAAAATATAATACATTAAACACAAAATAATCATATTTAATACATAATTAACGTATAAATTTGTATAAAAATAATATAAATATATAAATAGGTTAATTATTTATAAATTATATATATAATATAAAGATGAAATAATAGAAATTTAAAAAGTAAATTTCTAAAATTATTATAGAGTTGGTAACATTGCATTTAAGATTATAAGATAAATGTGTATTTTATTTAATTAAAAAAAACGATAATTATAAAGAGAAAAATGAGTTTGAAACGGGTTCTTAGAATTTTTTTCTCTTATAAATGATATATATCATATTAATTTATTAGAATGTATTGGTATTGTTTGTAAGTAGAATACTAATAATAATGGTTATTTAACCAGTATAGTAGGTTAAACTCATTTTTAGGTTATAAGTAAAATAGATTAAACTCATCTTTAAGTTATAAGTAATATAGGTTAAACTCATCTTTTAGTTATAAGTAAAGTAAGTTAAACTCTTCTTTAAGTTATAAGTAAAGTAGGTTATCAGTGTAGTAGGTAATACTCGTAATTGGCTTAATTTGATTGTAGGTTTAATTCATAATCGAATAAATTTAATTTGAAGTTTCAATTATTAAATTAATATACAGTTGGTAACATTGCCTTAGCGTGTTTTTCGGTTGCTGGGCAACCGTTATGACGTATATATGTAATAACAACATAAATTTAGTAATTTTATTATTAATTAATTATAAAAATACTAAAGACACATAGAGGTAAACATAAGTTTTAAACGGGTTCTTAGAATTCTTTTCTCTTAAAATTGATGTATAATATGTAAACTCACATTAAATAATTTTTGTTTTTAAATAATATTTGTCTTTAGATAAAACTTGTTTAAATAAAATTAATTTTTAAATAGATATCGTCTTTATATAACTTTATATAGAACACGTCTTTAGAATAAACTCGTCTTATAATTTAACTTGTCTCTAATTTAAATTTGTAGGTATATAAATTAAATTCGTTTTTAAATTAAATTCGTCTTTATGGTCATGATTATGTTAGCATTTCAATAATATTATTACCTGCTTTCAGGTCCACGACATTAATGTATTTCACCACAAACAAAACTCGTAATACTCGTAATTGGCTTAATTTGATTTTAGATTTAATTCATAATCGAATAACTCGTTTTTAGGTTATATTCATCTTTAGATAAAACTCATCATTAAAATAAATTGGTTTTTAAGTAATATTTGTCTTTAGATAAAACTTGTTTAAATACAACTCATCTTTTAATAGAAATCGTCTTTACATAAAACTTGACTATAGATAGAACACGTCTTTAGAATAAACTCGTCTTATAATTTAACTTGTCTCTAATTTAAACTTGTATTATAAATTAAATTCGTTTTTAAGTTAAATTAGTCTTTAGATTAAACTCGTATTTAGATAAAACATTCGTCTTTATGATAAACTCGTCTTTAGATAGATCTAAGTTTTCCATCCGAAGCTTGTATGGATATCCCATGCAAAGCCTGTGAGAGTGTCTCCATCCAAAGTCTGTGGAGATATCCCATCCAAAGCCTGTGGCGGTGTTCCATTTTAATACTGTTAACACGCCCCATCCAAAGCCTATAGAGGTGATCCATCCAAAACATGTGGAGATGTTCCTTCTAAAGCCACCCACACACACATACAAACACACAAACAAACATAAACACAAACACATACACATTACACATACACACCAACACACGCACACACAAACATACGCACACACACAAACATACGCACACACCAACACAAACTCAAACACATACACACAAACACATACACAAACACATACACTCAAACATATACACACATACACATACACACAAACACATACACACCAATACACGCACACACCAACATAAACTCAAACACATACACACAAACACGTAAAACACATACACACAAACACATACACACAAACATACGCACACACCAACACAAACAAAAACTCAAACACCATCACATACACACAAACACACTAACACATACACAAAAACACATACACATACACACAAACACATACACACAAACACGTACACACAAACACATACACACAAACACGTACACACAAACACATACAGACAAACACAAACACATACACACTAACACATACACACAAACACATACACAAACACGTACACACAAACAAATGCACACAAACACATACACACAAACACATCAAACACATACACACATACACACAAACACATACACGTACACACAAACACATACACACAATCACATACACACAAACACATACACACCAACACATGCACACACAAATATACGCACACACCAATACAAACACAAACACATACACACCAACACGCGCACACACAAACATACGCACACACCAACACAAACACATACACACAAACACGTACACACAAACACATACACACAAACACATACACACAAAAACATACACACACACAAACACATACCCAGAAACGCACACACCAACACACGCACACACTAATTATTAACATTAGATTTTAACTGAGATTATTTGCAAATAATGAAAGGAGTGTTATATATTAATTTACGACCTCATTTTGTAAACCATCTTTATTAAGCCCATTTTACATTGAGCAATATTGCAGATGCAAGTGCAAATTTTGACAAGTTGCTTCAATATTGCATGAGTGTAATACAGAAATTATAAAATTATTATTCTAATATATCCGTTCGTGTTCATATATAATATAATATTGATTAGAATTTGTTTAGATCCTACCGAACAGGAACATTCTCAGACGACAATACCCAATATCAGTCTACATGTTTAATTTAAAATTATTTTGTAAATTGCTGAAAAAGAAAATTGGTTATTAGCTAAGAATTGCAAGTAACGAAATGAGTTGATATTAAATTATGACCACATTTTGTAAACTTCTTTATTACAGAAATAATAACAATAATACAACAAATTATATAATTAAAAATAATATGATTTTTAGCTATATTTACATCAAATTTAACGACACAGACCATAAAAATTCCTGTTATCGACTGTATCCATGTAGACTGCGCCATCTCGTGACAGTTACAGTTCCTCAGTATTTACGTTTATAAACATATTTGTACAGATTCAAACACAACATATTAATTTACAAAAAACTATCTGTTCATTATTTATTCATAAAATATCTCTGCAAAAAATTATTTCATTGTATAATATTATAATATGTCCTATATACCTACGAACAACTTTTATTTATGTCATGCGTAAAGTTTATAAATAATAATATTTTTGTCAGATATTATTATCAATAATAATAAGATATAATAATGTATAAATAAGATATTGTACAACGTACTTCTACCCTATAAATATCTGACGTTTGTGCAATAAACCATCATCATAATATGCTGCCTACCTCAACTTTATTTCTACCGGTACAATGAAATACTGTTCTAACAATACATAACACTAGTATTACATTGTTCATATATTTGTATTAATCAATCCCAGCTATAATATCCCATTAAAATTGTATTATTTACCTGAAACAAAATAATATTAATGTATTTTACGTGTTAATGTACCTTTTAAAATATAATACAAATGTCAAACCTAAATCCAGAACTTAACACCACCACCAACAAAACAGTCATAAGAAGACTGATGGATGAATATTAATATTATTGAAACACACTTTGTACAGAACATGTCATGTCATGTAGTAGGTTATACTCGTAATTGGCTTAATTTGATTTTAGATTTAATTCATAATCGGATAAATTAAATTTTATGTTTCAATTATTAAATTAATATACAGTTGGTAACACTGACTGCGTGTTTTTCGGTTGCTAAGTAACAGTAATGACGTGTTTTTCGGTTGCTAGGTAACAGTAATGTAATACCAACATAAACTTAGTAATTTTATTAGTAACATAGCGAATAAATGTAGATTTTATTTAATTAAAAAAAACGATAATTATAGAGAGAAAAATGAGTTTAAAACGGGTTCTTAGAATTTTTTTCTCTTATAAATGATATATATCATATTAATTTATTAGAATGTATTGGTATTGTTTGTAAGTAGAATACTAATAATAATGGTTATTTAACAAGTACTACGAATAATAATTGATTCAAAAATCGATCCTGCCAGGATTCGAACCTGGAATCTTCTGATCCGTAGTCAGACGCGTTATCCGTTGCGCCACAAGACCTTGCAAATTGAAGTATTGCGACTTTCATTTCAACCATGGGCAGTAGTACTAGAATATAATACATGTTTCCGCCCGGGATCGAACCGGGGACCTTCCGCGTGTTAGGCGGATGTGATAACCACTACACCACGGAAACTATGAATCTGTTAATCTTTATATCAATTTTTAATATTAAAGAAAATTACCTTATTCCAAATAATGGACTTGCATATAGTCGACGTTGGCAAAATTCCCCTGCGCTCCCAGAGTGAATTTGATTCCTAGTCAGACGCCTTAAGAGCATTCTGTACAGGAAGAATGTACACGTAAAAAGCACTTTACACGCATACACCTTATCGACACATGGTTACACATTTTAACAAAAACTAATTTTTATATGGTACATAAGGGATAAAACTTCGTTCTATTAGTGCCATTTTTTCTGTTTTATACCGAAGTTTTAGTTTATAAAATAAAGAAAACTACAAAAATTCACATTTTTTACCTCTAATTTTCTCGAAATCAGAAAGTTTTTTCTAAAAAATAACACTACCCCAACGTAGATTAAACTTTAAACTACATGATTCAAGTTTTAAATATCATGTTCTGCGAAATATAAAGAAAAATCTGTAGGTGCTTCTAAACGCCTGCAAGCGGTTGAAACGTTGAAAGTAAGTAATTTCGACCGTTGAGAACGTGCTGAAAAAAATGGCACTAATAGAACGAAGTTTTATCCTTTATCTACCATATAAAAATTTGTATTTGTTAAAATCTGCAACCATGTGTCGATGAGGTGTATGCGTGTAAAGTGCTTTTTACGTGTACATTCTTCCTGTACAGAATGCTCTTAACTCGCATTGTACCACTGAACCGCTCATGCTCATGCTACATATTTATTTATCATAATCGGCATTATTGTTTTAGTCGGAAATCAAAAATTTTCTCCAAGAAAGCGCAGGTTTCACTCGGAGAAAATTTTTAACAGTGCCTTAATTGTAGCTTCTATTTGTTTAAAAAATGATCGTTTCTAAATAAAAATTGTGCTGCAAACCGGAAGGCGATATCTTTATTCAATATAAAATAATTTCCATTTTTTCGTGATGAAGCAATATACGTTTGTATATTTGATTTAAATAAATACATATTTTTAAAATATATTTTTACGATATTCTAGAAAACTTTAATACTTACATGAAAATTGATACGAAACTTTTGATAGCGTATTGGTTTCTTTACAATTTCATACCATATCATACCATACTATACAGTTTTTCTCGAAATATTCCCATTTACGAGATACACAAGAGAAACTCCAAAAAAATACCTCTTAAATAAAGAATGCAGACGGCGGAGCATCTGACACTTTTAGTATGTTGTTGAGGATATCAATAAATACACGGGCCGCGTAAAATACTATTTTACGATTTCTTATTTTTGTTGGGAATCTTTATACTTCTTACATTTAACAGTTAAGTCGCAATACTGGTATAGGTGATGTCACTTAATTTTAGAAGAATTAATATTTGCCTATAAATAATACACTTCCACACACATTAAAGTCAGTATTATGCAGTAAGAATTAGGGCTGGTTTATATATACTAGATGTATTCGGTTACTTCTTCTGTAAGATGTGTGATGTGAATAAGAAGTGTGTGGTTCGTAATCATTTCAGTAATCTGCTAACTTGACGATATAACCTTTCTTATATTTGTCAGAAATGGATCCGTTTGTTGAAAGTTATACATAGTTGGATCTGCAATGTTTATAACAATAAACATTGTAGCGAAATATGGAACATTCATCAAAATGTAATCAAAGATCAACAAAGAACAAATAGGACTTGCTTGCTATTTGTTGGGAAAGAGTGAAGTATCTAAGAGAGTGGCTTTATACGGAAGATTTTAAAAGTTAGATACTGAACTAATTTTTGAAAATCATATTGTCACAGTTAAACATTAATTAATTCCACATTTTCTATGGCCACACTCTTTTAACCTTCCGCTTACCTGTAAAGGAAGGTATTGGAATCATGCAAAAATTCGGGTAGTGAGTTTTAAGTGGATGAGCACGAATTAGGGTCCTTACAACTCATTTTTGATATTTTCCCGATGTCTGTATGTATGTGTGTGTATGTGTGTAATACGAATTACCCAAAATTTTGATATTTGGTATTTTACAATTGTATACGAATAGGAAGAGCTCATTAGATTTTGGTACAAATATCTTCACCGGAAGTGATATTTTTTGAAGATTGAAAAGATTAAGTGTCAAATATTTATTTGTAATAAGAATAAGAGGAAAAGTTATTTGCAATTTACGTTATAAAAAATTGTCTTTATCTGGTAGCATTAAAGAACTGCAGTAAAATTTTAAAAATAAATTTATCAAATGTTCGGTTGATTTTTGTTTCTACATAAAAAATATTGACAGATGAGACGGGTGACAAGTTGGCATACTAACGCCATATAAGTCATAAGTAAGCTATTAAATGTAGTAACTTAACGGAGGATTGCTTCAACACAGATGAGTTTTCGTGTGAATGAATCTTTTGATTCAGGTGATACTAATTTCTGTGTTTGAATATTTTAGGTTTTTATTTGTATATATGTTAACCTGAATGTGTCAAAATGGCTAAAAATAAAACCCCACAAACTCGTTTTTGGTATTTACTGCACTAACATAGCTAACAAAACCGTAATAGAGCCCCACAAACTCGTTTTTGGTATTTACTGCACTAACATAGCTAACAAAACCGTAATAGAGCCCCACAAACTCGGTTTTTGTTTTTATTGCACTAACATAGCTGACAAAACCGTAATAAAGCCCCACAAACTCGTTTTTGGTATTTACTGCACTAACATAGCTAACAAAACCGTAAGAGAGCCCCACAAACTCGTTTTTGGTATTTACTGCACTAACATAGCTAACAAAACCGTAATAGAGCCCCACAAACTCGGTTTTTGTTTTTACTGCACTAACATAGCTAACAAAACCGTAATAGAGCCCCACAAACTCGTTTTTGGTATTTACTGCACTAACATAGCTAACAAAACCGTAAGAGAGCCCCACAAACTCGTTTTTGATATTTACTGCACTAACATAGCTAACAAAACCGTAATAGAGCCCCACAAACTCGGTTTTTGTTTTTACTGCACTAACATAGCTAACAAAACAACTGGTGCAAAAGAGCAGCATACACACAAGTCTTTACCTTTTGCTTCCTTTGGGAGGTCCTGTTCTGACATCTCCAAATCCAGCCGTCTATACGAGAAGAATCCTCGGTCAACGTCAGGCTGCCCCCACATTTACGACACCGTCTAGTTCGTGGAATCAAGTTCCACTCCTGCAACTGGTGCAAAAGAGCAGACTTGTCCTCACTCACACTCACTACAGCAGACATCGTATACAACAATTAAACAATGGTTGTTATAAACAAACTCATTTTTTTTGTATTCATGTTTTTAACATGGCAAACACTATTGAAATTTATATTAATCTAAAACAAATGTAATATACAAAATCGGCCCTAATCCTTGCTTCCGCGGCAAAATTTTGCTTTATTCTAGGACAGAGAATAGGAATGAACCGATTGACACAAAAAAAAAGGTTGTGATTGTCAGATTTTTATATACTGATACTCTAGGAAGTTTTCTTAAAAGTTGGCGAACCTTACTGTAACAGTATAGTTAAACGTCAAATCCAGTGTCATTATGAACCGTAACATTGAAATACCTATAGCTCATGTTAACAGAACACAGAAGAAGTCACCACATCCATTATAAACCAGTGTTTATCGTGAGTAATGAATGACACTTTTTGTCTAAAACACCTACAAATATAAATTCATATTCGTTCTTTTCGAGTGCTGTGCTACATTTAACGAAATTTCATTGTGGTCAATAAATATCTAAAAACAAGAACATATTTATTTTATAAAAAATGTTACCTAGCAATGTTCTTGTTACAAGCCACGGCGGCCTAGTCTTTTAAAGTTCTATTTTGCCGCCTATAAATATTCCAAGTGTCGAAATAAGCACCTTACTTGCGAATATTTTATTTGCAGTACGACCAAGGAGAGCTATGCAAGAAACATAAGCATAGAGCATTTCTAGAAATATATTTACTTGCATTTTCATTTATTCACAATTCACTATATGTCATCATTTCACTTTGACGCGTTGACATTATTTGTTTTTAAGGTCCGCGTCGATTTGGGCTAGACAAACTATTCCGCTGCGTAGCGCTACAATCGCAAGGATAAAGGAGAGCTAGAGGAGAGCCGCCAAACTCTCCGAGAGTAAAATTTGAAAATGCGTGATCAAGGTTACAGCACGGCGAGGAGCGAGAACAAATAGTGTTCATGTCGCGATTGAAGGCTGGTTTGTGTTAGCAGGATGGTATGAGATTAACCGGAAAATATGTCTACTATCGGAGTAATAAGTATAGTCACTCAGATGTAAAGTTGAATAACTTATTTAAAAATAATCAAAAAAAAATTAAATATAACTGTATACTAAAGTATGCACATTTCTACGTTATTGTATAGAATTTCAAATTTTTAAATGTATATGTGTAGAAATAACAAAAATTTATAGCAAAAGTGAGCTATGATTTTGGTATAGTATAGTTATAATCTTAGTTAAGTTATTTGTTACTATAATTTTCTTTTAATATTTATATTTTGTATATAATAATAAAATAAATAATATCTTTGTTACTGCTAATCTTATTAGATTCAAATTCAGGTTACTGATGACTTATATAATTATAAAAAAAAATTGTTAATCATTTTTATTTTAAACTTATTACCTATATGAATTATAATAATTGTTTTCTGAAAAAGTGATATCTCAGGATTCATATATTTCAGAAAAAAATTTATTAAAATTCAAGTAATAATTTTTAAATACAAATTATAAACAAATCTTTTTTATAATTATATAAGGCATCGCTAACCTGAATTTGAATCTTATAAGATTTACTAGTAACAAAGATATTACATGTTCACTTATTTTATTATTATAAACAAAATATAAATATTTAAAAAAAATTACAGTAGCAAATAACTTAACTAAGCTTATAACTATACTATACCAAAATTTGAATTTTTTTGCAAGATGTATATTGGCAGTAGACGTCATTAAAGTTAACAGTTTCTAAAAATGTGTCAAAATCATAGCTTATTTTTGCTATAAATTTTTGTTATTTCTACACATATACATTTAAAATTTGAAATTCTATACAATAACGTAGAAATGTGCATACTTTAGTATATAGTTTTATTTAAATTTTTTGGATTATTTTTAAACAAGTTATTGAACTTTATATCCGAGTGACTATACTTATTACTCCGATGGTAGATACCTACTCTTTACTGCATTATTTTTATTCTTTTGAACTTCAATAAGACCTATGAATATAAGATTATTTTATATAATTGTCCCATAGTGCACATTTTAGAATGAACCGTTTGTAATTTCATGGCCCATTGCAGAACATACCCTAATTGTACAATACGGTTACCAATGATGGTTTTCTCAAAATTAAATTAACTTGAGGGGTTAAAATCACGCTCAATGCATAATTTATGTTTATTTATAATACTGGGAAGAAATAGGTTCTTATTAAATCCATATTACGATTACGTATACCTACATTTTGTTAATTTTGAATGTTAATACTTAATATTTTTTGTGCATAAAATACCCGCAATATTCATATTATTTCATGATAAGTATACATTTGACTTGGTAATATATTTCTGTTAAAGTTAAACCCATTATTTATATTTATATGAATATTGATAAAAATATTGTACTACCTTAACACCAGATATCTTCTAAATTAATTAATTCTTCCGTATTGTCTAAATTAGCATTAGAATTTTTTGGCATTTGTTCAGAAGTCTCACAAAAATCTAACAAATTTCTTGTTGGATTCACAGCAGAATTTTAATTATATGCTTCTGGTTATTGGTATTTTTTTAACCAAAGAAGTTTTATTTCTTTCATAAGCTTTCTTGGTACGTTTTTTTGTTTTAGGCGAATTTTTTCTTGAATTCTTACCCATTTTTTATGTAAAAATATATATCAGTATTCAGTGCAATAATATTATTAAAATAAAATTTACCCTACATAAAATTGCAAATCAAAATCAAAAGTCGTACATCGAGCGTATACATGAGAGAAAAGGAGTGTTGGCATGACCTGAAGAGAGGTGGTGGCGAGCGCGGTGCAGCGAGAGCGACGGTAGAGTACCAGAATCTCGCTCCGGCAAAACGCTGAACTAAATTAACATTACAGCATAGGGAAATATTGTGCTTCCATTATTTCGCAACAATTACTAATTGTATTAAAATGCTGTTTTCATAATTAAATATCAAATATATTTCTACACGCAACTAGTATACTTTGAACTCATTTTTATCGTTTATTGCATGATTTATTATTATAAACAATGTTATAATTGTTGATAATCGTATGTATACTTATTGCATAGATCATTAATTCCCAAAATCAATATACAAAACCACATTTGATTTGATCAACTCCTTCTTTCACAATAATGGAAATACGTTTAGACTGTATTCGACGACAACCTTAAGTAAGAAATAACGCGATAGGTATAGCAACATATAGGAAACATGCATTTTTAAGTAATTATGATACACTCCTGCTACGTCTTGGGTTAACAATCCCACACGGCCGTTCTACTGTTTGTAAGATGACAATTTCGAAGAAAGCAGTGAATGTCGGAAGTATGCGAATTTTGGTGGTAGGCGTAAAAGAGTATAATATAAACCTTACAACAGTTTTTAATGTACTGCAAGCGACTAAAAGTATGCTGACATACATTTTTGACGATTATTTTTCTTATTTAATTTAAACCGAAAATCGTATTTCTTGCCCTTCGCTTTACCCTCGGCTTTACCCTTTAAAATTGCCGCCCGAGCAGGGACTTGAACCCTGGACCCTTGGATTAAAAGTCCAATGCTCTACCGACTGAGCTACCCGGGCTCTTGTAGACTGAAAACCTTTTGTGGTACTTGTACGTTATCTCCGTAAAATATATCAGCTCTGACTTTAGGCTAAAGTTTTTAGGAGCGTTTATTAGATGAATCATGTTGATTATATATTGTTAAATAGTAATAGTTATCTGAAAATCAGATTAGGACTCAATAAACTAACCTCCGTGGCGCTATGGTTAGTGCGTGGACATAGCTGCACCCTCCTCCTGACCCGAAATAAAAAAAGTAAACGATTATTTTTTTCTATTTTACTTATCAAAAACTAAGTGTAATCTTAGCGTAATGCTCGAAATTGAAGCTTAAAAATCATGAACAAGTAAAACAAAAGTAATTTTCTATTATTCGATAAATAATTGAGGTACGTATATGAAGGGGTGAGCAGAGCAACTTTCAATTACAGGGCATCTGGCCTTGGATGAAAAAGAAAATTCGCCTGCGGCGCAGTTTATTACCAGCACCAGTACAATTTGAATTTTTTAATTTTTGGTGCCCACCCGTCAAAAAATCCTAGATCCGCCCCTGTCCCACACTGAAGATCTAAAGGTCCCCGGTTCAATCCCGGGTTTCGGCAATCATTAATTTAGTTGAATTGAATCTCGGTTTAAATCCCGGAATAAAGTTACAAAATCATCAGATAATCACTCTTACGTATTTTAATTTAAAATAAAACCGCATACATTTGGTGAAAGTCATACACTATATTCTAAAACATCGGCCCATTAGCTCATGGGCCAACTGTTTTAATTTATCCACTGGTTTGTTAAAGAATAATATTAACATTGTGCATATAAATAGGGTACTTAACATTTTTTTATATTGCAGAAATTTTTATTTTTGTACAATATTTGACTTATAAGAAGATAATTAATGTAAAAAAAATCAACAAATATGTTACCAATGTTTCTAAAAATAGATGTAAATTTTACATGCTTCAAAGCATCCCCTCTAATGTGACGTCACGTGTGCTAGCCATAAACCGCAGGTGCGTTGATGTTTTATTTGGGACAGATGTTAGGGGGTTATTTTGTAATGTCAAAGTGACAGCGATTTTAAAGTTTATTTTATTTCTTACCTGAAACTACTCTTTGCACAAAAAATATGTTGTAAAATTAATACTTATATCGCTTATATCTCAAAATAAAGATAAAACACGCAGAGGTTCTATTTTGATATCTTCAAAATTTTAAAATTGTCACTGTCAACACAATCACAACAAAAACAAACTTCCCCTTTGCCCCACAGACATACGTAGCAAAAAAAGTATAGCTGTCTTCGTCTAACACTACGACAGCACGTAGAAACTTAACCCAAACATGCGAAGCACACGTGACGTCACAAAAAATACCTGAATTTTCAATAATTTTTTTCTCCTGTAATAATAAAATTCATGCAAAATAAAAAAATACGTCAAACTTAGATTCAAAAATAGTTTAACATATAAAAAAATCAACATAGGTGTTAAGTACCCTATTCTTGTACCCTATTTCTTCTGTACGGATCATACGTCTTCTAAAGTCTAACTGACCCTAACCACCCGAACCCAGAACATTCCGCTGCGCGCAACTTGTGGGGCTGTCACTAGGGGGGCGACTGAAAGGGGTACATGCACTTGTAATATGGATCCGCAGTGACATATTTAAGAAGTCCATTTGCGAAATTTTAATTTTTAACTCTAACATATTAATTTCTGTCTCCTAAAGCTTCGTGTAAAACTCGGTGTAAAATAACATGCAACTTCCGTAACCCACAGCATAGTTAATACAAGGAAAAAATTACACAGACCAGTAACCACTAGAAGTCGACCGCGGACCAGTTTAGCCCGATCAATTATTAAAATACGTCATACATATATTTCACGCTTATTACAACACAAATACCAATGGAACATAAATGAATGCAATGAGTGCGAGAATGAGTGTTAATTAAAATAGTTGGCCCATGAGGGGATCGAACCCGCGACCTTCGCGTTATTAGCACGACGCTCTAACCGGCTCTATAGTCCAGGCAACGAAGACCAAAAAAGACCAAATACGAGAAATAATTCATGTAGAAGCCAATTTTGGCACAGTTGTAGGGGAAGGTGTCCTTAACAACATACTAAAAGTACTGAGGGGTGGGGGTGGAGCTAAGGGCTGGGTAGGTCTCTAAAGGTCACTTTTTTCAGTTTTTCGTTAATAACTCGAAAACTACTGCCTCTAGCGAAAAAATGTTCACATATTAAATTAATCTACATAAAATTATCTACAAAATGGTTCGATACACTTTTTCGCTAGGATCAATACTTAAAGAGATATAAGATATACAAGAACCTATAAGAATTCAAAATTTTTATAATTTTCTCTTGGAGACAATAATTAAATTTCGGCTTATAAAAGGCCCTTCAAAAAAAATAGTACAATGTATCTTAAATAAAAATGCCCGAGAAATCCAATGCCGAAAACCAGAAGTCGATATCTTTATCCGTTCAGAAAATAGAATTGATTAAACACAAGAAACTATAAAAATTCTAAAATTCTAAAAATCTACTTTAATTTCTGAACGGATCAAGATATCGATTTCCGGTTTTCGGCATTGGATTTCTCGGACATTTTTATGTAAGATACATGGTATTAATTTTTTTTAAATGCCTTTGATAAGCCGAAATTTAATGATTTGCTCCAAGAGAAAATTATTAAATTTTAGAATTTTTATAGTTTCTTGTGTTTAATCAATTATATTTTCTGAACGGATAAAGATATCGACTTTCGGTTTTCGGCATTGGATTTCTCGGACATTTTTACCTTCCGCTTACCTGTAAAGGAAGGTATTGGAATCATGCAAAAAATCGGGTGGTGAATTTTTAGTGGATGAGCACGAATTAGGGTCCTTACAACTCATTTTTGATAGTTTCACGATGATGTCTGTGTGTATGTGTGTGTGTGTGGTCAAGGGGTGTTAGTCGCATAACTCAAATACGAATTACCCGAAAATTTTGATATTTGGTATTTAACTTTTGTATATAAATTGGAAGAGCTCCTTAGATTTTGGTACAAATATCTTCATCGGAAGTGATATTTTTTGAAGATTGAAAAGGTTAATTGTGAAAATTGTATATAAATTTGGAAAAATATAGTATTTATTTGTAATAACAATAAGAGGAAAAGTTATTTGCAACTTACGTTATAAAAAAATTGTTTTTATCTGGTAGCATTAAAGAACTGCAGTAAAATTTAAAAAATAAATTTATCAAATAAAACGTTGATATCTTGTAATCCATGATCGGTTGATTTTTGTTTCTGCGTAAAAAATATTGACAGGTGAGACGGGTGACAAGTTGGCATACTAGCGCTATATAAGTCCTAAAAGTAAGATATTAAATGTAGTAATTGAACGGAGGATGGCTTCAACACAGCAGAGTTTTCCTGTGAATGAATCTTTTTATTCAGGTTCTGTTTAAAGTCTAGATATGGCGGAAGGTTGTGTGATGGCCACGTCAGATTTTTATTTAAGATACATGGTATTAATTTTTTTATAGTGCCTTTGATAAGCCGGAATTTAATGACTTGCTCCAAGAGAAAATTATTAAATTTTAGAATTTTTATAGCTTTTTGTGTTTAATCAATTCTATTTTCTGAACGGATAAAGATATCGACTTCCTGTTTGCGGAATTGGATTGCTTAGTCATTTTTACATAAAATATATTGTACTATTTTTTTTGAAGGGCCTCTTATAAGCCGAAATTTAATTATTTTCTCCAAGAGAAAATTCTAATTTTTTTGAATTCTTATAGTTTCTTGTGTTTAATCAATTCCAGTTTTTTGAACGGATAAAGATATCGACTTCCGGTTTGCGACATTGGATTTCTCAGATATTTTTATGTAAGATACATTGTACTATTTTTTAAAAAGGCCTCTAATAAAACACAAGAAACTTTTAAAATTCTAAAAATTTCCAATATTCTCTCGGAGAAAATAATTAAATTTCGGATTATTAGAGGCCTTTAAAAAAAATAGTAGAATGTATCTTACATAAAAATGTCTAAGGAATCAAATACTGTAACCCGGATACAAATTAATGTTCAAGATACATCCGTTAGCACTAATTATTTCATTTTTAACAATAACAATTGTTTCTTTTTAATTTTCCATTTTCTTCCCGCCATATCTCCTTAAGTATTAATCGTAGCGAAAAAGTGTATCGAACCATTTTGTAGAGAATTTTATGTAGATTAATTTAATATATGAACATTTTTTCGCTAGAGGCAGTAGTTTTCGAGTTATTAACGAAAAACCACTCAGTACTTTTAGTATGTTGTTAAGGACCCCTTTCCCTATGTAGCAAGTCCTAGTCATCACAATTAAGTAGGTGCGACGTCAGTCATTAGTTTAACAGGTCAGAGTTACCAAATAAATATAAATAAATATGTTTGTATTGCTAATACTAGTTTTGCTGACTAAGGACTTGTACATGAGTATAAATAAGATAGAGATAGGGTAATAGGTAGTTCCAATTCAGTTGCGTTCCGATTCCAGTATGTGACAGCATAGAGATAAGTGGTTAACGTAAGATGGTATTATTATTGTTATTATATTATTATTATTATTATTCATTAAATATACTTTTGTAACCTTTGAGTATTAATTGATACTAGTTTCCCAGTCTCGACAAGGACCCAACAACTTATTATTAGTACACCCAATTTGGGAGGTACATATTGGTGGCAATGGTGGAAGCTGTTGTTAACCCAATTTGGGTGGTACATATTGGTGGCAGCGGTTTCGGATTTTTGTCAGACCAGAATGGCCGATACACTTGTATTTGGTTTCACTCGCGGGAGACTATAGTATTCCAGTTCAAATTGAAGTATTTATTTCAAAATTTAGTAAGAATTTATAGTACCTATTCAATTTCAAAATTAGTGGTACTTGTGACACTCAAAATTTAAATGTGAGTTATACAGGTAATGATTATGCTGGGTGTAAGGAATTGAACAATTGTAAAGTCAGAAAATTTCCATGTATTATGGCTATGGCAGTAAGTGAATTTAAAGAGAAATATGAAGATATGTAGAAATATGTTGTTATTCTATTTTTAAACCGTAAAACCTGGCACGACTGAGTGATTTTGATTAATTCAGATTTTGTTTTTGAAATTGTTGATTTTTAAATTGTGTCTATGCTGTTACCACTGGCGGGACGTAAGGAATTGGGACTCATTTGGTAGGTAAGTGTAAAAATTTATGTTGTCACATATAAACACAATTTATTTTCAAAATTGAGTAAAAATTAAAATGTTGTGCTTAAAAAAAAACCATAATAAATTTTTGCTTTGAATTTATCAATCATTGATTTGTTGTAACTTGAATTAATCGCGATCTTTAATTTATAACATTACAAAAATTTTATATTATGAAACTATGAAACACGTAACAACGATAAGACTAAGTTGCTGAGAACAGCAAAAATATTATCGCAACGACAAAAAATGATGTCATCACACATGACAATGTAGAACAGACCGATGACGTAGAGAGAGATAGGTCAAGAACTGCGAAAATGCAAGTATTTAAGGTAATACGTCACATCAGTGATCAAGATCTGATCAATCCCGGTCACGATTGGATGATAGAGCCTAAATATGAATAACAACAATGAGGGTAATAATTAAGATGACAATTGAAATGACAGCCAAGCAACCGAGGTGTTTATGAAGAAACACGAAGGAATCGTGAGTACGTGAGTTAATACGAGGTAGTATTTTTTAAAGTTGTACACAGGGGTTGTGTGACAACAATGTGTGGTAAATGATTCCACATGAGTCAGGAGAACTCAGCGCTGAAGTAAAATTTGCAAGAGAATTTTACTCTTAAATTCTGAAAAAACGCAAGCTAAGCGCTAAGCGTAATGTGATAGAGGAATTTAAATTGACGAAAACGGTATTATAGATTTTTGGCGGTATAAAGCTAATGTACAAGTTACAGGCGGGCCAATATAATACGTTTAAATTTGTGAAATTGTGCACAGATAGGTGTGACAATAAAGTTTGTAAATGGTTTGAGGGCTGCACGAAAAACAGAGTATTACTACCCAATTAAAAAAAAAACGTTGTTTGCATTTATAAATTTTACTATTATTTCGTTTCATACTTAATTTTCAATTTTGATCGTATTTTATTGATTACTTTTGGATTTAAATTAAATTAATTTTGTGATATTTCTAAAGTTTAGTTGTTAAATGGAATCGGGCATAAGGAATTAATAGATAGCTTAGTTAAAAGTTAATTTATTTTTGTTAGTGTTTTAAGAACGAGACCAGACACTAGCATCCAATATTGAAGCGAGACCCGTGACAAGAGCCAATGAGGGACCACCCTCAGAGATGGAGTTCTGCAGAGCAACCAGATGGGTATATACCAAATCAAGGAAAGAGGAGTCCGGCTCTTAACGATTCATTGAAGAAGACGTCTCCCTCAATACAGAAAAAGTGTGAAGTGTTATGGTCCTAGAAGACACTAAGTGTAGTTTAAGGAAATTGTGCCCCTTTCAGGAAGCAAATTTCTGAAGCTGGGAGGTATGTAGCAAGTCCTAGTCATCACAATTAAGTAGGTGCGACGTCAGTCATTAGTTTAACAGGTCAGAGTTACCAAATAAATATAAATAAATATGTTTGTATTGCTAATACTAGTTTTGCTGACTAAGGACTTGTACATGAGTATAAATAAGATAGAGATAGGGTAATAGGTAGTTCCAATTCAGTTGCGTTCCGATTCCAGTATGTGACAGCATAGAGATAAGTGGTTAACGTAAGATGGTATTATTATTGTTATTATATTATTATTATTATTCATTAAATATACTTTTATACTTTTGTAACCTTTGAGTATTAATTGATACTAGTTTCCCAGTCTCGACAAGGACCCAACAACTTATTATTAGTACACCCAATTTGGGAGGTACATATTGGTGGCAATGGTGGAAGCTGTTGTTAACCCAATTTGGGTGGTACACCTACAACTGTGCCAAAATTGGCTTCTACATGAATTATTTCCGCTATTTTTCCTTCGTTGCCTGGAGTACTAACCATTTGAGCTAATGGGCCGATATTTCATCAAATAGAGTACGATTGTGTGTTTAGAAATTTTAAATTAAATGTGTTACGTAAGTAATAATAATTCCTTTTAAATTCAATTTCGTAATGTAAACCAAGATTTATATTTTTTCAATATACAATTCAATTAAAACAATGATTACCGATAAAGCCGCTTCTTGTTAAATTTTATACGAGGTATTATAAAAACCTCATCGATGGGGAATCGAACTCCAGTCTCCTGTCTGCTTAAAAACACGAATATTGACTACCGAGGACTTTGTAGGAGAATAGCACCTTTTCCAGAGCTAATAGTCCAGTCAATAAAGGTTTCTATGGATATGTCGCGATCACAATTTTTTACTTCAGGGATGTGTTTAGACTTGTTAGGAGGTAAACATACTAAAAGTCCTCGGATTTTGTTTGTGAGGGAGTGCAAGAAAGGCACGAAGAAGATCCCGGATATTGGATTTTTGCATATTAGTCCATGAGCCAATTACTTTTTTGGTACCACCTGGGGTGGCAAATGCTGACTATGATTTTTTTGTTCAGTTTTATGTGTAGACCAAGAATAAATGTGATAGCAATGTCTAAGTAGTAGCTTTATGGCACAAAATAACGATTTTTATAGTAAATAGTGATTTTTCATCATCAAATTATAAAAAGGTACCAATCAAGGTGGCACATGCTATCAATGTTTTTATTTTTCAGTTTTGTGTTTAGATTAAGAAAATATATGATAGCACGGACTATGGAGTAGCTTTTTGCAGAAAAAAACAATTAAAAAAAAAAGAAAGAAATTTTAGTATTTTAAAATTTTTGTGTGTTTAATCAACTCTAATTTCTAAACGGATAAAGATATCGACTTCCGGTTTGCAGCGTTGGAGTCCTCAGTAAATTACGTAAGATACATTGTATTAAATTTTTGTAAGGCACTTTTAATAACCCAAAATTTAATTATTATTTTCAAGTAAAAGTTGGAAAATTTAAGAATTTTAAATATTTTTTGTGTTTAATCAACTCTACTTTCTAAAAGAATAACGATATCGACTTCCGGTCTGCGGCGTTGGATTCTTTAGTAAATTTTACGTAAGATACATTATATTTAATTTTTTTTAAGGCCCTTGATAACCCAAAATTTAAAAATTATCTTCAAGTGAAAATTGCAAAATTTAAGAATTTTAAATATTTTTTTGTGTTTAATCAACTCTACTTTCTGAACGGATAAAGATATCGACTTCCGGTTTGCGGAGTTGGATTCCTTAGTAAATTTTACGTAAGACATATTGTATTAAATTTTTTGTAAGGTCCTTGATAACCCAAAATTTAATTATTACCTTCAAGTGAAAATTGCGAAATTTCAGAATTTTAAATATTTTTTGTGTTTAATCATCTCTACTTTCTGAACGGGTAAAGATATCGACATCCGGTTTGCGGATTTGGATTCCCTAGTAAATTTTACGTAAGACACATTGTATTAAATTTTTGTAAGGTCCTTGATAACCTAAAATTTAATTATTATCTTCAAGTGAAAATTGCGAAATTTCAGAATTTTAAATATTTTTTTGTGTTTAATCATCTCTACTTTCTGAACGGGAAAAGATATCGACTTCTGGTTTGCAGCGTTGCATTCCTCAGTAAACTTTGCATAAGATACATGATACTAAATTTTTGTTAGGCCCGTGATAACCCAAAATGTAATTATTATCTTCAAGTGATAATATCAAAATTTAAGAATTTAAAATATTTTTTGTGTTCAACCAACTTTACTTTCTGAACGGATAAAGATATCGACTTCCGGTTTGCAGCATTGGGACATTTTTATGTAAGATACATTGTACTATTTTTTTAAAGACCTTTAATAATCCGAAATTTAATTATTTTCTCTAAAAGAAAATTGTAAAATTTTAGAATTTTAAAAGTTTCTTTTGTTTAATCAACTTTTATTTTACTTTTGGGTTATCACGGGCCTAACAAAAAATTTAATATTATGTATCTTAAGCAAAATTTACTGAGGAATCCAACGCTGCAAACCGGAAGTCGATATCTTTCTCCGTTCAGAAAGTAGAGATGATTAAACACAAAAAATATTTAAAATTCTTAAATTTTGCATTTTTGCATTTGCATTTTTTGAAGATAATAATTAAATTTTGGGTTATCAAGGACTTTACAAAAAATTTAATATAATGTATCTTACGTAAAATTTAGTAAGGAATCTAAATCCTTAAACCGGAAGTCGATATCTTTACCCGTTCAGAAAGTAGAGATGATTAAACACAAAAAATATTTAAAATTATTAAATTTTCAATTTTCACTTGAAGATAATATTTAAATTTTGGGTTATTAAAAGGACCTTACAAAAATTCAAAATAATGTATCTTACGTAAAATTTACTAAAGAATCCAAAGCCGCAGACCGGAAGTCGATATCTTTCTCCGTTCAGAAAGTAAAGTTGATTAAACACAAAAAATATTTTAAATTCTTAAATTTTACAATTATCACTTGAAGATAATAACTAAATTTTGGGTTATCAAAGGACTAACAAAAAATTTAATATAATGTATCTTACGCAAAATTTACTGAAGAACCCAACGCTGCAAACCGGAAGTCGATATCTTTATCCGTTTAGAAATTAGAGTTGATTAAACACACAAAAATTTAAAAATACTAAAATTTCTTTCTTTTTTTTAAATTGTTTTTTTCTGAAAAAAGCTACTCCATAGTCCGTGCTATCATATATTTTCTTAATCTAAACACAAAACTGAAAAATAAAAACATTGATAGCATATGTGCCACCTTGATTGGTACCTTTTTATAATTTGATGATGAAAAATCACTATTTACTATCAAAATCGTTATTTTGTGCCATAAAGCTACTACTTAAACATTGCTATCACATTTATTCTTGGTCTACACATAAAACTGAACAAAAAAATCATAGTCAGCATTTGCCACCCCACGTGGTACCAATTTAGCTCATTTTCGGGTTTGGCTCATGGACTATATATCTTGAAAACGGTTATGCCTGACCAAAATGTAGGTTAAAAAAAATTAAAGCTGATAAAATTTCCTACAAGAATATCATCATGTTTTGTTGTTGTATCTGTTATAGTATCTGAGGTACACATATGGTTTTGAAATTCGCAAATATTCGAAAAAGTTAGTTTTGCCTCATGTGTTTTAATAAACTTTGCCTCTTAACTTTATTAGGTACCGTTCATTTGAGAAAAAAAGTCCGTCTAGGTCCGGGGACTTTTAGTATGTATACCTCCTAACAAGTCCTGAAATAAAAAATTGTGATTTCGACATTTCGCTCTAGACCCCCCTTTTAAACATTCATTGCCTGGACTATAATTCATTCTCATATCTCATACCTATACATACGCATATTGATTAAACTATGTTTTCTTGATATTTATCTCTCAAAGCTTTTTGTTTTCATTTGGACCAGTCTTCTTCCTTATATGTAGTTCGGTTACAGGTCAGAAGCCCAATTGACAAAAACCCATAGGACAAATGCCCAAAGACAAATACTCAATTGACAAATACCCATGCGGACAATTGCGCACGCGGACAAAAGCCCATGTGTACAAATGCTCAAGGGTACAAATGCTCATGCGGACAATTGCCCACGCGGACAGAAGCCCAAGTGTACAAATGCTCATGGGTATAAATGCTCATGCGGACAATTGCTCACACGGACAAAAGCCCATGTGTACTAAAGCCCATATGTACAAATGCTCATAAAATTATTTTTTCTCATCGGCATGACTTAAGGAGGTACACTCGACATTTGAAATAATGAGAGAGTTTAATGAAACTTTGCAAAATTAATCAAAACATTGTAAAAATGTTACCTGATTTTTTTCATAATTTTTCACCACGTAGATTATCCAAAAATAAATATTAAAAAAACTACATTTTACATGGCCTCTTATGGGACTACTTTTAAATCAACGTAAAAAGCATTTAAGGAAATGAGAGAAAATTCCAATTGCTTTTTTAAAACGTACATTATTATCTCATAGACAGGATAAAAGTAATACAAGCATCATTTACCACGTAATTAACAAGATTTCTTAATCGAAAGACTGACGTTTATGCCTACTGGAGAATATTGGCGAGATCATAATATAGACGCGGCAACGTTGAAAAGCCCTAAATTTGAATTTAACCTGGAAAAAATACATTAACTATCTATAATCACAAGTTATGCACAAGAATGAAAGGAATATGCACAAATGATAATAAATAATTCATACCCAACGATTTAAATGAAATTTCAAGTGCAGAATTCTCTTCACCTTCTATTTTTACTATCTGTCAGATTGACATCTGAACGTGAAAAATGACATGTACAGCACAGCGTTGCCGTAGTTTACACTGGTATTTAGCCGAATGAAATCTTATAAAATAAACAATTTTTAAATAACAAAAATTAATAATATTATTAATTAATTAATTTAAATCTCATTTTATCAGAAAAAATTCAAATAGTCTGCGTTTACATACAATACAAAATGTTTATTTTTATTTTTTATAAGTTGGAACCCTGATATGAAATACATTGCGAGTATAGGAGATGCCCCTAACCCCCCACCACTCGAGTGTACCACCTTAAACTTCATGATTATACTGCGTTTGTTCTGAACATCTGTTTCTAAGAATTTTAGAAGAGATTACTGTAACGGTGTTATTGTTACTTACCCACTTATTTAAAATCATTCCCTTAGTTATTATTTGTGATCTCGTGTATTCACTTTATCGTGCGTTTCCGATAACACAGCGCGCTAAAGTATTTTGTTTTTTGCAAAAAATAAAATAAAATGAAAGAAACAATAAAATTTGTTATTTATTTATTTAAGGCTGCTCATGTGCACATCGCACAACAATGTACAGCAATGGTATTTAAGTTAAACCTAAGATCACAGCAAAAATAATTGAACTGAATAGAGAACCTAATACCCTTCTTGAGCCCCACATACTCGGTTTGTGTACAAGCTCTGATTGAATAGAACTACTCGTAAATAAGGAACCTTATACCCTTCTTGAGTTCCACATTCTCGGTTTTGATACAAACTCTGAGTAAATGCCACACCACCGAAAACCACAGCGTATAAAAACCATACCGCCTAATAACCACACGTCCGAAAAACCACAGCGTATAAAAGTTCCCCCTCCACAATGTCCAGCTACCCATATACCAATTTTCACACTTCGATTTGCACATTTGTACCCAAACTAATCAATACTAACAAAACCCTAATTGAGTCCAACAGAACTACGTTTTTTTAAAATAAACTAATCAATACTAACAAAACCCTAATTGAGTCCAACAGAACTCCGTTTTTTAAAAATAAACTAATCAATACTAACAAAACCCGAATTGAGTCCAACAGAACTCCGTTTTTTTAAATAAACTAATCAATACTAACAAAACCCTAATTGGGTCCAACAGAACTCCGTTTTTTTTAAAATAAACTAATCAATACTAACAAAACCCTAATTGAGTCCAACAGAACTCCGTTTTTTTAAATAAACTAATCAGTTCTAACAGAACCCTAATTGAGTCCAACAGAACTCCGTTTTTTAAAATAAACTAATCAATACTAACAAAACCCTAATTGAGTCCAACAAAACTCCGTTTTTTAAAAATAAACTAATCAATACTAACAAAACAGAAATTATAATCAAGCAGTTCAGAATATACCGATGAGAAAAAATAATTTTATAAGCATTTGTACATATGGGCTTTAGTACACATGGGCTTTTGTCCGTGTGAGCAATTGTCCGCATGAGCATTTATACCCATGAGCATTTGTACACTTGGGCTTCTGTCCGCGTGGGCAATTGTCCGCATGAGCATTTGTACCCGTGAGCATTTGTACACATGGGCTTTTGTCCGCGTGCGCAATTGTCCGCATGGGTATTTGTCAATTGAGTATTTGTCTTTGAGCATTTGTCCTATGGGTTTTTGTCAATTGCGCATGTGGCCGGCCACCATGTAGTTCTGTAGTGCGAGTTATTTTTCATCTTTATAAAATGAAAATGTACTATGTATCATTGATGTACATATCTAGTTTACGACGACTGATCTTTCAAGAACTTCCAGGTCAAAACAGTATATTTGTGCACAATATTATTTATTGTCTTTGCGATAATCTAAGTAAATCACAAGAAAATTTGCTTTTATAACTTTATTTAGTAAGCAGTCGTGGCCGAGCGGTTAAGGCGTCTGACTAGAAATCAGATTCCCTCTGGGAGCGTAGGTTCGAATCCTACCGACTGCGCATTACTATTGTTTTACACATTTTGTTCTTCATAATAAAAATAAACCTAAAATCAAATACAGATATCATACGTAATTTAAATACGAGTCCTGGAACATTTTGCTCCTTGGACGCAACGGATAACGAATCTGACTGTCTGAGCCCGACTAAGAATTAGAAGATTCCCAGCTGATTCCCTGTTCGACTCGTTGCAAGATAGACTTTTAACGCATACTACCACTGGACCACCGATGCTCTTTCCTGAGATTAGTAGGCTTTTTCCACGTCCGCGATCGTAAGATCAAGTATGATCTAGAATCTAGATGCTATAAATAGAAAATATAAAGAGTGATGAAAATTGAGGTTAGCCCCGTGAAAGTGATTAGGTAAGGAAATAACAAAAAACTCCTTGGAGTAGTCTTAACTTTCACTCTTTATTGCAGTTTATGTGCTACCGGTTTCGAGAATTTAGATTCTCATCTTCAGGCTGAAGACTAGAAGAGAAAATGTTGTCAGTGAGATAATACGATATATAACAATAAATAATGATATTTGTGAACCTCACTGATGTAGTAGTGAATAGCTCAATTACATACTTTAAGTCAATCAATAAATTAATAATATAAGGATTCTATAATAAGTTACAAAAGTTTTGGAAAACAAATTAAAGTAAAAATTGTTGGTTAAAACAATAGACTTACATTAATGTACAGTTGACTGAATAAACAAGATTATCTCTCGAAGATGAGAATCTAAATTCTCGAAACCGGTAGCACATAAACTGCAATAAAGAGTGAAAGTTAAGACTACTCCAAGGAGTTTTTTGTTATTTCCTTATATAAAGAGTGCATCGACCGGGAATCGAACCCGTGCCGCCTGCGTGGCAGACGAGCGTTCTAGTCCAGTCAAATTAGAGTTTCACCTCGGAATGAGAGATAATAAGCTGGAAACTCGTAAACACCTTCATTTTTGCGTTCTAAAAGTTGTCTCAAAAGTCTCATAAAATCTCGTGTCTGCGTCGTAAGTTATTCGAGGTCAAAGGTCACAAAACTCGGTTTTTAGAGATTATCTAGGTTTCTATAGCTCCAATGATGTTAACCTATTATAAAAATTGTAGAGAATAAAATTTCCTACAACTTTGGTATTAAAAAAATTTCTCCGATCAATAGTTCAAAAGTTACGGCCTAAAGAAAAAGGAACGCTTTTTAAAAATGTAATTATGCCATTACTTTATGTCATAGTATACAAAAACGACTGTAACTTTTCAACACATTAAAATATTGACTTCCGGTTTGAAGCATTCAATTCTTAAGACTATTTTGAATCTACAATACGATTTTTAAAATTTTGGAGGTCCTAGTTTAGCCAAAATTTAAACAAAAAAAATAATTATTTTTTTGTATTTTCTTAAATTATTGTGTTTAATCAGCTCTAATTTCTGAATAAATCGAGATATCAACTTTCGGTTTTCAGCATTGAATTCCTGAGACTTTTTGCTATAAGGTACATTATTTCAAAAATGGTATAAACTTTGTTGACCTGAAATTTTAAGTTTTTCTCCGAGAGAATATAGTCAAATTTTAGTTTTGTTATAAATTATTGTATTTAATCAGCTCTAATTTCTGAACTAATTAAGATATTGACTTCCGGATTCCAGCATTGGATTTCTATAAGAAACAATATTTTTAAATTTTTTTAAAGGTATGTGATGACCTAAAATTTAAAGTAATTTATAACAAAACTAAAATTTCACTATATTCTCTCGGAGAAAAACTTAAAATTTTAGATTACCAAAGTTTTTACCCATTTTTGATATAATGTACCTTATAGCAAAAAGTATCAGGAATTCAATGCTGAAAACCGAAAGTTGATATCTTGTTTCATTCATAAATTAGAGCTGATTAAACACAATAATTTAAGAAAATACAAAAAAATAATAATTTTTTTTGTTTAAATTTTGGCTAAACTTGGACCGCCAAAATTTTAAAAATTGTATTGTAGATTGAAAATAGTTTTAAGAATTGAATGCTTCAGACCGGAAGTCAATATTTTAATGTGTTGAAAAGTTACAGTCGTTTTGGTATATTATGACATAAAGCAATGTCATAATTAAATTTTTTTTAAACGTTCCTTTTTCTTTCGGCCGTAACTTTTGAACTATTGACCGGAGAAATTTTTTTTTAATACCAAAGTTGTAGGAAATTTTATTCTCTATAATTTTTATAATAGATTAACATCATTGGAGCTATAGAAACCTAGATAATCTCGAAAAACCGAGTTTTGTGACCTTTGACCTCGAATAACTTACGACGCAGACACGAGATTTTATGAGACTTTTGAGACAACTTTTAGAACGCAAAAATGAAGGTGTATACGAGTTTCCAGCTTATTATCTCTCATTCCGAGGTTGAGCCCATTTTATTGCTTAAATGACTGGACTATTCTACCACTAAACCCGAGACTGAACCGCACTAAACTACCGATGCTTCTTACAGAGATTAGATGGCTTTTTCCGAGGCCTCGACCATGAGATCAAGTATGATCCAGACAAAGTAACAGGAGTGCATCGGCCGGGAATCGAAATTTTAATTGAAAAAATCAGAAAGAGACAAAAATGATTTATACCTCTCTTTGTACGATACATTCCAGCAAAACACTGCGCCCAACGTGGGGCTCGAACCCACGACCCTGAGATTAAGAGTCTCATGCTCTACCGACTGAGCTAGCCGAGCAGATATTGCAAGAGATATTATTAAATAATGTAAATCATCATTATGTTTAGTACAGCGAACAAACAATCAAATCTGACAAAAAGAAGTTATTATATTTGGTTTAAAGTTCTCCGATAGCCGTGATCCTCGCCGTGATCGTCTAGTGGTTAGGACCCTACGTTGTGGCCGTAGTAACCCAGGTTCGAATCCTGGTCACGGCAATGTGCGTACATTGTCACGGTGGAGAGTCATTTTTACACATTCTCTTGTACCAGTGTACCAAAACCTCGCCTGTACCTAGTCAAATTTTTAGCAAATGGAGATTTATCAGCTATTTATGACCGATGAATATCCATAACCCGAATTATATTATTTGGAGAAAATAAAATATATTTCTATCATAGCTTTAATAGCATATTTTTAAACTCAGATAACCTTTATCAATTTCGTCTTCACTGACATTGCCACCATACCATGTATGTTCGCCTTAATTTTCTTTTTATATGGGGATACAATGACCATAATATTATTTATCTACGACTACTGTGAAAAGTTTATATTTATGTTTTCAATTGTCAACGTAAAGTTGATTGTTACTGAGGACCACGCAAAAAGCATTTTATTGCGCGTCTCCTATGAAACGAGCAATAAAGTACTATTTGATTACATAAAATAAAATAAAATGACAGAATCAAACAATTTTTTTATTTATTAATAATAATAAATATAATAATAAAACATAAATTGATTGAACACAGATTGAACTAACTGCATACTATTATTATTATAATAAATAATTTTAGTCGTGGATAAAATTATGTGTGTATTACGAGCGTAAAGTGTATTATTTGTACCACTTGCACTATTGCAACTCGCGCTGCAATTACCGTGCGCGAGTCACTTTACGCTCTTAATACACAAATAGCTATTACTAGCGTCAGGCCCCGCTACGCGGGCCTTCGGCTAGGTCGCGCTACCGCGCGACAAGGGGGATTCGCCCGCTTCGCGGGCTCAAGTTACACGGACCCTGCGGAGATTCGGCCCTTCGGGCCTCAAATAATTCCAATTTCATATTTAGTTTAAAAATTTTGAATTTTAAATGTCATTTTGACATTGACAGCTGTCATTTTGATATATATATATATATATGTATATAAATGACTCCTCTTAGTCAGATGTGCAGAACTTGATATGCACAAATGTCCAGCAAGAACCACGGGAAGGTAGGAGCTTATATCTTGCCAGGAAAGGATGGGATACAAAGGATATATGGGTTAGGAACAAGTTTAGGGAAATAAAAGTATATTCTGTGAAGTACCTAATAAACAAAAAAGAATTATTAATTAATTTAAAATTATTATTAAAATCCTGAAAATTAAAACATTTAGATTGAAAAATATATAATAATTATATCTACATGTGAGTAATGAGTAAAAGTATTATTAAATAATGTTACCAGATTTTTATCAAATATATTTTGTTCCGTAGCGCAAATTATGGTATATATAAATATATTTTATTTTGCAGTGTAAACTGTGGTGAATATTGAATTTTATTTCGTATAGACAACCGTCATGTGAAGAACATATTTTGCAGTGAAAACTGTGTTGTATATTGTAATTGCAGCGCTCGCCGAAATAGGTTTTGGTTTTGCGTAATATTGCATCAATTACTATTGTATATATTTACCGTTTTTATTTTAATTCGTTTACCGTGGTGCATATATTCGCAGCGCCCGCCGAAGCAGGTTTTGGTTCTGCGTAATATTGCACCAATTACTATTGTATATATTTACCGGTTTTATTTTAATTCGTTTACCGTGGTGCATATATTCGCAGCGCCCGCCGAAGCAGGTTTTGGTTCTACGTAATATTGCACCAATGACTATTGTATATATTTACCGTTTTTATTTTAATTCGTTTACCGTGGTGCATATATTCGCAGCGCCCGCCGAAGCAGGTTTTGGTTCTGCGTAATATAGCACCAATGACTATTGTATATATTTACCGTTTTTATTTTAATTCGTTTACCGTGGTGCATATATTCGCAGCGCCCGCCGAAGCAGGTTTTGGTTCTGCGTAATATTGCACCAATTACTATTGTATATATTTACCGGTTTTATTTTAATTCGTTTACCGTGGTGCATATATTCGCAGCGCCCGCCGAAGCAGGTTTTGGTTCTGCGTAATATTGCACCAATGACTATTGTATATATTTACCGTTTTTATTTTAATTCGTTTACCGTGGTGCATATATTCGCAGCGCCCGCCGAAGCAGGTTTTGGTTCTGCGTAATATAGCACCAATGACTATTGTATATATTTACCGTTTTTATTTTAATTCGTTTACCGTGGTGCATATATTCGCAGCGCCCGCCGAAGCAGGTTTTGGTTCTGCGTAATATTGCACCAATTACTATTGTATATATTTACCGTTTTTATTTTAATTCGTTTAGCGTGTTGTATATGATATTCGCAGCGTCCGCCGAAGCAGGTTTTGGTTCTGCGTAATATCACACCAATTACTATTGTATATATTTATTTTTCTATAAGCTGCAGTATTTTTAGATACTGGTTAACTGGAGTAGAGTAGTCTTTTAATAAATGTTTATTTACATTTCTAAAATTTCTGTAAATACAATATTTTTTGTGAATCCTTCGCCGTTTTTATTAATTTCTTCATTTGTTAATTTTGTTTCCAAAGATCTAACTCGCGACATTGCTACATATAACTGACCGTGTGTAAAAATTGGTTTTTCTAAATTTATACCGACATAATCAAATGTTTGTCCCTGGGCTTTATTAATAGTCATAGCGAATGCTAATCGTATTGGAAACTGTCGTCGTTTTAAAATAAATGGGAGATTGGAATCAGTTGGTATTAAATCTATTCTAGGTAAATACATTCTAGATCCTGAACTTTGTCCGGTTAACACTTCTAAATCGAGAAAATTGTTTTTCATATCTTTTATGATAAGCCGTGTTCCATTGCATAGTCCTGCTTTCGGATTCATGTTTCGTAATAACATCACTATTGCACCAACTTTTAACTGTAATTTATGGCGGGGCAATCCAGAAGGTGTTTGACTGTTTAAGAATTCTATTGGGTAATTGATTGTATTACTTTCATCACATTCCGCTGTATCTGCACTATAATATGTTCTAGTTAGTCCAATGATTTTATTCAGAACAATATCATTTATATGCATGGTATCTTCATTTTTAGGTGCTAATATAGCCCTGTTTGTATAGGCATAAATATCAACTGGTGATATTGTGTTTTCTCCGAAAATTGCATTTTCTAAGGAAGTAGTTACTATGCATTGTGATGGTATTTGTATGGTTTCTGCTAGTCCATTTCCTACATTTAAAAGATATTTAGAAAAATCGATTTCTTTTTTGTTCACCCGCATGTTTTTTGTTAACGCATACTTTTTGAACAACGGCCAAAGATGACTTCGTAACATGGATATTTCGATAATAGCGGTTCTGTGGTTCGTATATTTTACTATAGGCAAGCATTGTCTGAAATCTCCACCTAATACAATAACTTTACCTCCGAATGGTAATGTATTGTCCATAAGATCTTTCAGAATTAGGTCGATAGCTTTTAGCGCATGAGAAGGTGCCATGGTAATTTCATCCCAAAGTATTAATGATGCCGATTTAATAAATTTTCCTGCATTACTATTTGCGGTGATTTTGCATACGCTCGATTCGTTGACGGGTACTGGAAGTTTGAATACCGAATGTACTGTTTGGCCACCTTTTAAAAGAGTTGCTGCGATTCCGGTCCAAGCAACAGCTATCACAGTTAATGCTTTACCTCTCAAACTGCTAATTAAAGTGTTGTATAAAAATGTTTTACCTGTTCCGCCAGGGCCATCTATATAAAAGTACCTATTTTTCTCTGTTGGATCATTGATTGCGTTCATAATTTGTTGAAATATATCTGATTGTTCTGTATTAAACATTGCCCTATTTTGTTCACCTTCTTTTTCTTCAAGAATTCTGTTATATGTGTCATCTTCTGCGATATCATTTGATTCGTCAGGTTGAGGTAGACAAAAATCTTTTAATTCAAATCTATGAAGTAATAATATGCTTTCAATATCATGAAGATACTTGTTTTCGGCTGTAGGTTTTGAAAATCGATGCATATAATCTTCCATTAGATGTTCTTTGAATTTTTTCCATAATTCAAGCGCATTAGTCGAGGTATGAAAGCAAATTAAATAAGCGAATAGTTCTCGTAATTGTTTGGGAAATTGGTTTAAAATAGCTTCCTCCAAACATTTTTCGCATTCGTCGTCATTGGCTAACAGTCCTTTGGCCCGCGCTGCCTCTTGATATGTGTTGTAAAGTTTTCCGTCCACTGTTCGCAAATCTTCAAAACTTGTTGCTCCTGAAGCATGTATTAGTATCAATCGTAAGTGAAATCTTTCTATATCTTTTGGACTAACAGATATCATGCGACCAATGGGTGGTTTAATTTCTTTCTGTCTCGCTTTCCACATGTTGTCATTTGAAAACACGTAATATTTCGGTATGTCCATGTATAGGTATTGGCGCGCTATTGTATCATTTTCATTAAGTTGAAACCAAGCAGTAAGAGTGGTGTTTCTTGTTTTGGCGCGTTCTACTGCTTGTTTTATTTGTCCAGGCTTGAATACAACTGTTTGTTGGTTTCTTAAATGAACTGCAAGGTCAAAAACTGCGTGAGACTTGTCATGTAGATGATATTCTAATAAACGCCAACAACTTTCTGGTGCGGATACATATCTGGCGTCTAAGTAACCGCTAATTTCATCCCATTGTACAGTTTTGGAATTATCTATTTGTCCTAATTTAACGCTAGCGCAATCATGACCTTTGCATAGGTAGTCGCATATGTATTTAATACTCTTAACAGAAGAGCAAATTTCAATATTAATATGTGCGCGATATTTTTTACTTAAATACGGGTTATATGGTACGATCCATCTGTTGTCGATAGTATATTTGATTGTATTATTTTTCCATAAAATGTACATTTTCTGATTATTGTTGCGTCGTCGATATAGCGGATAACCATTAACATTTTCGCGTGTTTCATTGTGGAAGTCTTTCGGATAATTTTTGGTGCATTTATTGTCGCTCATGCATGGTGAAGTTTTATTTAATATGCCGCAAGGCCCGTGAATCATATGTGTTTTAATGATTTCGTAGAGTTCGGGATCATTATCTTCGTCTGGTATTTCTGCGCTTACCACTGCATCAATTTCATCTTTATTTCGAATTTTGTCATTTTCCGCGAGAGTAAGTAATAAATGCATATGTGGTAATCCTCGTTTTTGAAATTCGATAACGTAAATATATGCAATAACTTTACCAAAAATGTTATCGTGTAAAAATTCATGTAACATATTTTTAATTTTACCATAAAATACGCGAGCTACAATGTCGGGTCGATCGGATGCGTTTTGTCCTACATGTAATTGTTCTGTTATTTCCCGCCATTTTGGATTACATGTTACGGTTATGAAAAGATCAGGTCTGCCGTATTCACGTACAATCGCCATCGCGTTTTGATACATTTTCTGCATAAATCTGTTTCCACCTTGGAAAGAGGAAGGTAAAATAATCATAGTACCCGGTTTTGCACCCTCGTTTGCTGCAATATTGTTTATATGATCCATTAAACCGCTGTATAATTCTACTCTCAGTTTTGGTTGATTTTGTCTTATATATGTTAATCGTTCGGATTCAACTTTCACATATGCGTCTACTATGTATTGTTGTGTTAACTTACCAGCTTGTAAACATGGATTAAAATGTCCGCGGTCCGCTAACCTATTCATATAAAATTGTAAAGGTGTTTGCCGTTTAATGCCGTCCGCTTGTTTTAAATGGATGCCCCAACCTGGCTCTCCATGAGGGAATAACAAAGGGTATACCATTGGATCGCAGTTTTCGCTATACTGATTAATTCTAACACTACTCTGACCTCTTGGATGGATACAAATATCTCTGTTTATAGGTGGTTCTCCATCGTTAGATGTGAAGACAACAGCTACCTCGTTGCATGTAGGAATATTGTACCTGCGTTTATCTTTTCCTCTATCATTCAAAATCCATAAATTAATACTGGGCGCAACTTGATTTGTTAGCATGGCTTTTGTAGTTTCAATATCTTCCAATTCTTTTAACATCATGAATGCTTTAAAATATGGATTACTTTCGCGAATTATTTCATCTAATGTTTTCATAATGTGTGGGTTACAATTTTGATTATGTTTATTATTCATACGTTTAGTAAGTGCTTCAGTCGTGTCAATGACGTATAGCTGTGCGAATTGCTCTGTTTCACCATTTTCTGGATAAATTGAAGAAGTCCTGTGATAAATTTGTCCATGAATGCGAAATGTGTATGGTCCTCTACCGTGCGGAATTTCAATTTGGGCCCCCATTGATGCAAAAGCTAGAGCACTGTTGTATTGACGAATATTTTCTTTAAAGTTTTTATTTTCTTTTTCATTTTCAGTCATTAATTTTTTCAAATATTGTGGGTAATCCTTTAATGTATTTGAAATTAATTTTCCCTTTCTGCAGCAGTGTGTGAATTTTCCATCGTATGGTTTTTCAAATTGGAAATTTTTTGAAGAACACATTTGACAAATAACATCCATAGGTCCTAAATAATGTTGTTCAATATTGTCTTTCAAGGTATTTCGTGCTAGATAACTATTTTGGATCACCTTTTTATGTTTTTTGGTACTTTGTTTTTTTTGTGATTCTTTATTCCTTTTTAAACGTTCATTTTTTTGTATCGGTGTTTCTTTTGCAGTGTGTTGTTTCAAATTTATTTTCAATTTTTCTAATGTTCCCAATTTTTCTTTCTCGGGTTCCGTTATAATTTTTGACATATTATACTTCATTTGTTTATTTAGACGGTCCTCTTTTTCTTCGTTTGTCTCGTTTTCTATCTTTTTTTTGTAGCATTGCCTATTTTGTTGTTGTTTCATAATTGGGAATGGCGTAATTTGTTTCGATGTATAAATGTTCGCAAGATGTGTTCGCATTTTACTTATATCATAAGTAGTATTTTCTGGATCTTGACCGAACATAACACTTATAAAATTCGCGATTGCAAATAACCCGCAGTCGTAGCCATTGGTTTGTCGCTGAATTTCCGCGAATTTAACTGGAGGTTTAAATGGAAATAAGCGATTTAAATAGACTTCAGCATCCGGATGCATAGTTTTTCTATTAAAACTGTCATATATTATTAATGTCGTTCCATCAAAATACGCACAAATCCAATGTCCTATACCAAATCCGTAACCAGTTAAATATAAAGTTTGAAGATGTCTCGTAGTTTGAGCAATTGGCATAATACGATTTGGTGAATGTAAATAAAAAGTTGGTTGCGGTCTAAAATTAGAAATGGCGCGAACTAAGTTGAAAAAATGGTCCATGTGAATATCTTCCAAATATCCACGCGGACTTAGAACAGTATTCATATCTATATTTGTCATATTACATTGAAATGCTTGAACGGTTCCCGAATTATTGTTTTCAGTTGTGATATTAATATTCGTTACGTTTTTTAATTTATCATCTTCGATTTCATTGTTTAATTTGATATTATTTGAATATTTTTGACGTTTTTCTTGCCGTTTTGTGCGGTCTTTTGAAGGCATTTTGATATATAAGATAATTGATAATATATTACTGGTAATCAATATAATAATAATACAAATTATTACTATTACTTATGTTATATAAAAATAATTTATTTTTATAGTACTTACTTGATTGTAGTCTTGTCTGTATCTTATTTGACTGTGCAAATATAATCTTACCTCTGTTTTGGATATTTACAAATTGTAAAAAAAACTTATACAGATTTTACTTCTTAACTTCCAATTAAATACACTTATTTCAGTAGAACTACTCAATTTTACCACAATGTAGCAAATATGAACACTTAGTACGTACTGTGCAATATGCAGTGCAAAAAATTAGTTTTCGCACTTACCACTAGATGACAGCTGTATTTAATAAATATTTCAAAATGCAAAGAAAAATCGCATAATGATACTGCGCAAGTACACAAGTGTACAAATGTGGTTAAAAAATTAATTAATATATTAATAAAATAAATAAGTATTTCCGTGATTTTACATCCGCACGCGCAGCTAGATACTTATTGTTATTATTACTCTTATCTTATATCTTCTTATATACTAAAAGTATTTCCGTGATTTTATATGCGCACGCGCAGCTAGATTCCTATCGTATTTTAATAGACGATTTTCATTTAGAAATCGATAGTGGCGCCAGCGGTTGCTGGCTGAACTATTCTAACAGCAGTATTTAATAACGCTAGCTAGATTTGATTAGTATTTTGACGGTGTAGGTTTGCATTACATTACAATAAAGAATAATACATAAATTTTATTGTAAATGTTAAGTTTTTGAATCTTTCGTTGTGCACACGGTTTTTCAAGCCATCGTTTTAATTTAGCTATTGAATGTTGATTTATAGTAATGTATTTTAATTTAGCCTCGGACATATCATCTTCTCTTAAATGTAATATATTTTTATCCATAATTATATATTAAAATTACAAATATCAACAAACAACCATAACCAAAATCAAAGCTATTGTAATTACTGTCAGAATAATTTACAAAACTGCCACAGTCAAATGACGTCATAATGGAAATGGTCTATTGTTGAGTGCTGCATGAAAATATTTGTAATTAGCATATTAATGAAAAAATGAAATTCGTACTTTTCTTTCGGAAAATCATGTTTTTTATTCAGAAAGAGGAATCACGTATTAATATTTATTGTACCATAATTTTTTTGAAAATACTATAATTTTTTACCGTCTGCATCATAAGTTTACATGCGAGAGTTGGCAATACTGGCTCTGTGCTACCTATGCTAAGACGCAAAGGATTTTATATTTTTGGCTTTGAATTCCGTTTTTACCTGTGTGCTCTTATTTATATTAAATATTATGGAGAAATCTGTAAGTAGTTATAATTGGTATTATTATTATTATTATTAATTATATGTACTAATTTTTATTTTCTTAATGAAACGTATTTTTATTAATTTATTCTAGATTTATCTTAATTATCAAATTGTTGGTGCCAGTAATATGGTACGATTTTGTAGTACAATATTGGGCAGTCGTGCTATTAAAAATAAAAATGTGAACAATGGCAGTTCAACAATTAATTTATGTATATCTGGGCAACGTATTCGTAATTTAGAAGTTCGTCTTCGAAGAGAACACAAAAAATTATCTTCACACATCATTATATGTATAGGGACCAATGATGTATTAAGAGTAAGTTTATATAATGGATATTTATATTTAAACAAATGTAATAGAGACTACATTGGTACATTTATTATTTTAGATGAATCCTGTGAGAAATTTTAAAAAATCAGTAAATAAAATTAATAAAATTTTACGCGGGAAAAAAGTTGTGTGGTTGACTATACCACCCATTTTGAAATTACAACACAGTGAACTTCATAATAAGCGTATACAACAATTTAATAAAGTTATTGCAAAACTTGGTAAAATGTTTATAAGCCTCGTTAATATTCATTCATTAACATTATATAATTTGTTATAGCCAAAATACCGAATTCGGCAGTTATAGATTTGTACCAGTTCTGCCATAACAAAAATGGGAACATTAGAGAGGAATTATTTTCAAAGTAAGGAATGTGTTGTCCGTCTAACTGGGTTATTATTGTTTTTTTTAGTAAAAAAATAGAAATACTCTGAAATAAATTAATAGATTAATGTAAGTTTTACATAGTTGCAAATGAAAATTATAAATCAAATACCTATTTTATGTATTTGATCTTTAATTTATGAAATATTTTCAATACCAATAAAATAATTTTAAAGACAGTATAATTTTGTACTGTTTTTCATTTGTTTTTATTTATTATGAAATAGAAAAGTTAGCAATTGCAATAATATCCAATTTTTATTGACATATGTACTTACTGAATTATTTATTAGAATTATTAAGAATATGTTATTTTAGATTCTATATCAGACCGCGAAATAAGGCTCACCTTCCGTGTCGTGAAGATGGAATACATTTTAACATAGTAGGTTTAAGAAAAATTGCAATGTGGTTGAAAAGAATACTGCTGCCTGTATAACTAATATAATTTGTTATTATATTATAGTTAACCGTATATATAATTATATGTATATTTTTATATATTCAAATTTATTGTATTAGAAACAATAATTGTTGTTTTTGTAAGTTGAAATATTTTTGGAAAAGCTCAACGGTATTTCCCACGCGTTGTATCAGACTTCTAAGTATGGGCATCAGGTTTTGCTGTTAAAATATCAGTTTCTAAAATTTACGAGTTTTGGCATTTCGGTAGATGTCAAAATGTGAGATACGGAAACCATTTAGTTCAATGAAAAGTATTTCAACTTCACTTGGAAATGTTTGAGTGTTTGAGATTTACTGTCGCCACGGTCAGAATTATTTTTTGAATCAGGGGATAGTTTTGAACTATAGTTTTGTAACATATTTTCGTTTTTAAAATAGTTAGTTTTAAGATTTCAAAGAGAAAGACGTTATTGATAATTGCAAATGAGTTAATTTGAAGATTTCGAAAGAGAAAGACGTTTTTAAATATTGGGAATAATCTGTCTTGATTTAATTGTTTATTTGTGCTCAAAGTGAATCTCAATACTCTCCGTTTTTATTTGTGAATGTGAAACTATGTATTTTTGAGTAAGTTGATATTTTATGTTTTTATGTTTGTTTTTGTTATCTGTGTTCTTCGTAATATATTAGTGGCTAACAAATTTTTTTCCAAAATTCATCACGAACTTTTGTTTAAAGTTTTTCCATTTAATTAATTAGTTAACAAATTAATTAATGGTTTTCCTGAACGCTTAAGACAAATGTCGAAAGTATCGTTTTATTAAATTTAAGTATTTTATTTAAATATTAGTTTTTGTTTCTATTAATATAGTTAATCCTTTAATTACTACTGTGTTATATTTTATTAAACATTCCCATTCTTATATATATATATATATATATATATATATATATATATATATATATATATATATATATATATATATATATATATATATATATATATATATATATATTGTTAAATTTGGAAATTTATTTAAACGTATTTCCCGCCTTTAGCTTCCACTCCTTCTATTCATTACGTGTGCACCTAGATGGCTCTGCGGCTACAGGAAGTTATCAAATTTATGTTTCGGGCGCCAGATCTAAATTACAACTTACTGAGATCGAATTTATTTTAATTTTAAGTATTGATCTTTATTATCTTGGGATTCAGTACAGTGAGAGCAAGATGCTTAAATAATAACTCAATTTAAGGTTTAACAACATGCAAGATTTATAAATTAAAACATGATAACAATACAAAACAAACATGAATAGTGTGGGGTGAACTGCCGTAATCAAATGTATTTAATTGTGTTGATTACAAGAATGTTCGTTGTGATTTCAACAATGTAAATAAACAATGTTACAATCAGTTGATTACAAAAATAAATTGATTATGAAAATCATGTTGAGGATTTCAACAATTGCTTTTTGTGTTAAAATGAAATATACTATTACTATTAAAGTTAAAGTTTAAACAAAAACATCCTTTGCGGCTTCTGCACATAAATAAATTAACCAGAGTTTGAGCGAATGTAATTCTGAGTGTAGTGTAACAGCTAGTGAAATTTGTAAATTAATATGGCGTTTCATATACTTTTGTCAACAAAATAATTGCAAATTGAATAATTAACGTTTAAAATAATACCAAATTCACTAGGTTAACCGATTTTTGAGCTCGTGGCAAGTTTAAAGTTTTGGAAAAATCGAAATAATTTATATTTATTTAAAATTTTAATAATTGCAATTGGAAAAAAGGCGGGAGGCTTTGGAACGATTGTTACGACACTCAATGGGTAATTTGGTTTGTTAATTAATTAGAGCTTTAAAATTTTAAGTAAAATACTGGGATTTATACAAATATATAGTATTAGCCACGGATATTTGATATATAGGTAACTATTCCTAAGAAATCTACGTCTGGTGACAGTTAGTGGAAGCTGTCAAATAGACATTAAATCTTGAAGAACTACGCTTCGTTATATTTATCAATATTATCTAAGTATGAAAACAAATATAGAAAATTAGTAAAATACTACAGTTTGTCACAGTGTAAATATTGCAAAGTTTTGTTAGGTACCTAAGTAATTATAATTGAACATTTAAACTTGAGTCAAAATATGCCATAAATATAGTAATAAATAAATAGCAACATGAGCAACTTGACAGTAGTGCGTTGTAAAATTGAATAAAAATTTCAAAAATAATATTATTTCAAATTTATACAAAAACATTATACCTAGGTATGTAAACATAATGCGTGCTCCATCTTTAAATACTCAATAAAAATTTCAAAACACTCTTACCTTACCAAATATGAAAAAGATATCCAAATAAAATTTCAAATTGGAAACGTCAAATCTGACAGTAGACAAAAAAATCATTTTTATCAAAAAGAAAACAAAACTTCCATGGCATGCTCCCATTTGCGTTCCGTGCATTTTGCAGTTTTTTCTTAATAACTTTCTTAATATACCCAATATTGGGTTGAAACATGCATAGAAATATAGTCAAATTCATCCACTACCTATATGTCAAATGAAAAAAACAATCGAATAAAGTATAATGCCCGTATCCAAGGAGTCAAAAAAATCACTGTTTTTCAACTCCCCTGCGACTACCACGCCATCTACAATATTCATATACCCAAAAGGCACTACTTCACATGAACCTTTATCAAATAAAAAAAAGTTTATAAAAATCGGTTCACCCGTTTAGGCAGTAGGCGAGTCGAAAAACGGTTGCTAAGCTGCTGAAAATGATCTCAAGCCTTTTAGTATATAAGATATTTATTAATAATAATAAATATAATAATAAAACATAAATTGATTGAACACAGATTGAACTAACTGCATACTATTATTATTATAATAAATAATTTTAGTCGTGGATAAAATTATGTGTGTATTACGAGCGTAAAGTGTATTATTTGTACCACTTGCACTATTGCAACTCGCGCTGCAATTACCGTGCGCGAGTCACTTTACGCTCTTAATACACAAATAGCTATTATATTGGCTCGTTGGTCTAGGGGTATAATTCTCGCTTAGGGTGCGAGAGGTCCCGGGTTCAAATCCCGGACGAGCCCACGGTTTTAAAACTGTAATATTTACGACCACGATATTTCGAACGATGATTAAATCGAGAATCCGATTAATTGCAATTCATTATACCGTATTGACATCGATAGAGACCAAATCGAGACTCGATCGAGACATCGATTCTTGGTACAAAGGTCTCTTTTCGCTACGTGCAATCTAAAAGTCTCCCCGACGGGGAACACTCTTAAGGTGCCTACACACCGAAAAAATAACAAAAACATGTTTAATAACAAAACATGTTACAAACAAAAATGTTGTTAACAAATTACAGTTTAATTAATGCGGCCGCTAAAAATGTCGGTAGCAGCATGCTACTGACATTGCTGGTTGCATTGTCAGTAACAATGTTAGCAGAAAAATTCAACAAAAAAACTAGCTTGTTGTTAACAAAATATACTAACATGTTATTGCTAATAACATGTTAATAGGACACATATCGTTTATCAACATTGTCAAATAATATCGTGAAGTAGGTTATTTATCTATTACGTACTGGCGACCGGAAATCCAGCTTTATAATTTTAAAGAAGTATATCGCACAATAGATCGAGATATCTAATTCTGGAGACTCGATATAATAGTTATTTATGTATAAGGGCGTTAGGAGGCTTTTATGGCGTGAGACGTGATTTTGAGCTCGAGCGTCAGCCGAGGGCTAAAAATTCGTCAAATGCCATAAAAGTAAGTTACGCCCGTGGTACATACACAACTTTATGCAAGATCAAAGAATTTCTAAAACATTAATTTATTAAATTTATTTGTTCAAAGAACTAAAAATTCACTAATACTTGGACTGTTGCTAAGATACCAAAAAAATTCTGAAAATAAACCAAAATCTATAATGTGAAAGTTGTAATTATTGAATTAAAATCGCAAAGTCAATTTTTTAAATAAATTGTTAGAGGGGCATGCAAGTAGTTTAAAACTGAGTTGTCACCCCCCTGGGTCCCTGCAATTTTTGGGAAATCCAAAAACATTTTGGATTTGATTTTTCGCGAAAACGGTAGGTTGTAGAGAGAAATTTTGTTAACAAATATTGTTAAGGACAGTATTATCTACAATTTATGTCATTGGGTCACTGCTCTACGACGAAAAGTGCAAAAAGTACAGGGCGCCAAAGTTGCCAAAAATAACTTTTTACACTTTTTCGCCGCTAAGAATTGCAACAACGTACGCACGTTTGATGAAGAAAAAGAAGTAGACATTGACGAACCTCCCTCCCAAAGTTTCCGTTATGAGGATTACACTAATAAGTCAACCTCATCTCATGTCGTTCAACAAGTAGGTGCCGCCGAAGAACCCCCAAAGAAGAAAAAAAAATGACGAGTAACAAAAAAATCACTCGGAAAATATGAAATTTCATTTACACTAATTGCCGTTTTACACTACGCTAAATATTGAACAAGAAATTGCACAACAAATTGAGCAATAAATTGCTTTGTTTTTAATGAACTGTGTTTTATACTGAGACATTTTTATGTACCTTCCTACAATATTTGGTTTTACAGCTGCGCTTATCTATTTTTTCAGACAATTTACGAAGCAACAAATGAACAATATCTTGATCAACGGGCTTATGATGATCCTTTTTTCCAATGTCAGTTATTTTGTTTTTTAAAATTTTGAATAAAAATTACAATTATTCGACCTCAAAAACATATAGTCCAGTCATTAGAGACTTTTTGCATGCAAAAGGTTGAGGAGTTTTGAAACTTGGTAGGATTGTAGACTAGGTAGCCCTAAGTATGCCCCTAAGTTTGCGACCTCGAGCGACCGCCGCTCCCGCCGCCATCTTGGAAAAATGGCGTCCAAAAAAATTGGTGTTTTTTAAATTTCTTGTGTTTAATCAACCTTACTATGATCTACAAAAATATTTAAAATAATGTTTCCAATAGAAAAATGTCTAAGAAATCCAATGCCGAATCCGGGAAGTCGATATCATAACCCGTTAAGAAATTGTAGTTGATTAAAAACAGCTAAAAGAAAAAATAATAAAATTCTACTATTTTCTCTCAAAGAAAAAGTCTCCATTTTGGCTTAATCAAGAACTCCAAAAAAATTTAAGATAATGTATCTGAAAGATAAATTTTCAAGGAATCCAATGCCGGAAACCGAAATTCAATATCATAACCCGTTAAGAAATTATAGTTGATTGAAAACAGTAAATAGAAAAAATAATAAAATTCTACTATTTTCTCTCTAAGAAAAAGTCTCAATTTTGGCTTAATCAAGGACTTTTAAAAAAAATGAAGGTAATGTATCTGACAGAGAAATTTTCAAGGAATCCAATGCCGGAAACCGAAATTCGACATTTAAATTCGTTTAGAAATTAGAGTTCATTAAACACAAAAAATAAAAATATTACCAGAATTTTAGTATTTTCTCTCGGAAAAAAACCTTAAATTTCGAACTTAGTAATGCCTTCAGAAGTTTTTCAAATAATGTATCTAATAACGGCCAGTGGTTAGCTCAGCGGTAAGGGGTCCGCCTAGCATGCTAGCGGTCCCCAGTTCGATTCCCAGCACAACCGACAATAATACCACTGGGTCCGAGTGGTTGGATTCCACTATAATAACATCTACCGTCCTGTAATTGGGAGTTAATCCTGTAGGTTGGTTACCATCAAAAAAAAAAATAGAAAAATGTCTGGGAAATCCAACTCCGGAACCCGGAAGTTACTATCTTATATCGTTTATAAATTAGAGTTAATTAAATACAAGAAATTTTAAAAACACAAATTTTTTTTCTTTCTTTAAAAAATTGTGCTGAAACCAGGGTCCGAAAAATGTTGATAATAATAATGTTGATAGAAAAATGTCTTTGGAATCGAAGCTAGAAATCAAAAGTCAATATTTTTACCTGAACAAATTAATTATAACCATGTACGAGACAAACGTGAAAAATTTAAGAAATGGATATGCAACTCGCAATACACATCTTCTGTAGGACTCCGGGGGTTGCTAGAATTTCGGTTTGGTAGAGAATGATCTAAAGAACACATATTATGCTAAACGGTATGCTTTAAGCATGAAATGCAAAGTACCCCATCTTTTTGTGTCTTAGCGTTCGATCTAGTAGGCTTAATCATCAGGAGTGGTGTGATAACGAGTTGACAAAAGCAAGAGTTTTCATTACTTAATTTCATGATACAACTTTAGGTACACTAATTGGCACATAATTGGAAAAAAATTGCATGCAAATACTGCTTTTCTGTGATTTTTAAAAATCCAGTCTATTATTCGGTCCTGTAACTCCTAAAGTATTAGCCTGACAAGAAAAGTATACAAACAGTTTTGTAGCAAATTTAGTCCTCTACAGGAACGGAGCTATATACCAAAAACTGAATTTGGGCGCCATTTTTCCAAGATGGCGGCGGGAGCGGCGGTCGCTCGAGGTCGCAAACTTAGGGGCATACTTAGGGCTACCTAGTCTACAATCCTACCAAGTTTCAAAACTCCTCAACCTTTTGCACGAAAACACCTTTTTTATGTCTCTAATGACTGGACTAATAAGCGTACTCATTTTCATAACATTTTCTCAATATTACTTCTATTTTAAACAGTTACCGCGTTATATCTCAGTCACAGTTTATCGTAGGGAAAACGTTGAATACTTATTTTAGAAGGTTTTTTGTGCTCTACAACTTTTCCATGTACACTAAAGATCAAAAAACAATTTTTCGCGGCGAAAAAGTGAAAAAAGTCATTTTTGGCAACTTTGGCGCCCTCTACCATAAACCAGGCCATAATCTATTATAATATTATCGAAACTCAATATATTACGATTATGAGTGAAATATAAGCCTCCGTGGCGCAATGGCTGCGCTGTTCGGCTGTTAACCGAAAGGTTGGTGGTTCGAGCCCACCCGGGGGCGACCTTTTAAATTCGATACGAGCAAAATAGGGCAAACATTGGCAAAGTTAATCGAACCGAATCGTACTGCACCTAGATATCGCATATGACTCGGCATACGATCATAGAATAAAATGCGATAAAATGACGACATCGCCACAATAATTTGTACCACGCTTAGTACGATCCATTGCAGCAAAACACTGCGCCCAACGTGGGGCTCGAACCCACGACCCTGAGATTAAGAGTCTCATGCTCTACCGACTGAGCTAGCCGGGCAGTTATTGTAAGGGAATAGTATTAAAAGTATAACAACAAACATACTACGGTACCAAATATGATCAAAAGGAAGTTATGTCAGTAATTATTTGTTTAACAGTGCTCCCGCTCCGGTAAGCGTGATTGTCTAGTGGCATCGTGGTTAGGACCCCAAGTTGTGGCCGTTGTAATTCAGGTTTTAAACCTGGTCACGAAAATCTACAAATATTGTCACACATAATTTTTGTGTGTGCCTTACAATTTATATCCACACTATTCGCCTTAATTTACCATCGTTTTAGATTGTTTACCATTGCTATATTTTTCACACTTTGACTGGTGTGTACGGCTGACTTAAAAGAAGTATTAGTCAAGGCCCCGGGGGGATTCGAGCCCCCGATCTCCTGTTTACTAGACAGGCGCTTTAACCAACTAAGCCACGGCGCCGACAAACTATATTATTTGTTTGAAAATTAATTAATTTATGATTATGTTTTATACTTTACATTAATATACATGGCCTTAAGAGCGCGAGTAAAACGCATACTCGTACCTAATGTTTGTTGTAAACTGGGAACTGTAAAGGAAACCAGTGTCGGCTTAAGTAATGAAAATCAGCAACTGGCTTCAGTAATAAGTACCTGCGCCGACTGCGAACTCACTTTTTTTTAAATACTTTGTGCATCGACTGGAAATCGAACTCGGACCGCCCGCATATGGCAGGCTATCAAGTATTTCACTATTGGACTGTACCACCGATTATCTATCTAGACTTTTTTTTTTAAATTAAGGTCAAGTATCAATAAGTAGTGTTACGAGAGACACTGCTTGATCTACTACAGAAAACATGTTGAATAGAATTTCAACTCGCACTACACCACTACAGAATTACACAATTCATAATATTTGATCCAAATGAAAACGAAAACCTTAAAATAAGAAATAGTATATAACTATGAGATATTTAAAAAGAATCTGCTAGGTACGTAGATTAAAAATATGTGTGATCTGGAAAAGCTTGCGTTCTTTAAGAAAGTTCTTCAGAAGGTTTAGAAGTCCTCGATAGTATAGTGGTCAGTATCCCCGCCGAGGGGTTGGTCACTTAGGAATTAAATTGTACACTTTTGGGAATTGTCAAGGAATTACCTAAGAATTATCGGAATTATTAGGAATTGTGAAGAATTACGAGGAATTATGAGGAATTGCGAGGAATTACAAGGAATTGCTAGGAATTACTATAAAATACTGGGAATTACAAGAAATGTTTTCAAATTTACAGTTATAGAAAATGGGAGATTCCCGAGAACCTTCCGTCGAAAACTTCTGTCAGGGTGCCAATTCTAATAAACCAAGACAATCTTGCTATCCCTCTAACGGATTTGTTAGATATAAAGCATGATTTAGACGATTTATATTTCGCTGTCAAGTTATTATGTCTTATTTTCGGCGACAATTTGCAATATGAGCATAATTCGTTCTATCATATGTTATATTTTGTATTAATTTAATATAATATAGTATTTTTATAAGCGCACTTGAAAATGTTTTTATTAATAAAATAATAAGCGTCTAAAGCGGCCTTACATAACAAATTATATGAAGACTTGTCAACAGATAGCGCTATTAGAATAAACTATATTTATAATTATTAACGCATGCTCAATAACCAACAAATGGAAATAAATTAACCAGCAAACTGGCGCGCAGTACAATTATTTATTATTTTTGTGATAATAGAAATAGCGGCAAATTTGAATTTGACAATTCTCCTTGAATTTGCCAACCTGTTATATTAAATTTTCAAAATGAAGCGATTAAATAATTAATTTAAAGACACTATCACATCACAACTATCGCAGCCATTTCCAGTCATTTCTTCTATCAATATAGGTTTATTAAATCTGCCCCGTTCTGCCCATATTATGTTATAAAAATAAAAATTAGTTAATATTATGAAATATGTAGAATTATTGTTTTAGCTCGGTTTTAGCGACATCCTGAACAGCTCGACCGACAAATAACTTAAGTTTGTTCATCAGTTAAATTTGTGTGGTATAGATATAATTTTTATAAACTGATAAAATATCGTATTACAGTTTTTTCAAAAAATTGAAAGCACTATAAATTATTATGGTACTAAAACTTTATTTAAATCTGTATACCTACCTACAGCTTTATAATTCATGACCTTCAATTAGTGTAATACGGTACTACCTCGGGTACTACATAAGTACATAATATGATATAATAATATTTTTTCAATATTTTTTTACATATCTTCAATCTTAAAATTATACTTTTTATTTGTAATTACTAAGGAATTACGAGAATTACTCAGGAATTTCATGAATTACTCAGGAATTTCATGAATTACTCAGGAATTTCATGAATTACCGTGAATTATATGAATTACAAGGAATTACTAAGAAATTATGGGAATTATTGGGAATTAGAATTACTTTGTACACTTTTTGGCAAGTGACCAACCCCGACCCCGCCTGTCACGCGGGAGACCGGGGTTCGATTCCCCGTCGGGGAGGATTTTGTAAAACCCTCGGTAAAACCTCGTACAAAACTTATAAAGAAGCAATATCGAGCAACATTGCTGACGATATACAGTTACGATATCACCGAGGATATCACTTTACACCAAAAACTTATACTTTTTAAGCTTGTTTATAATGGATATAACAGGTGACTTCTTCTGAGTTCTGTTAATATGTATGTCTATGTTACGGTTCATATTGACATGACACTGGAATTTTTATACTGTAACATTAAGGTTCGCCAACTTTTAAGTAAACTTCATAGAGTATCTATATATAAAGATAAGGCAAGCCCTATTTGTTCTTTGTTTACATTTTGATGAGTATTTTATATTTTGCTACAATATTTATTGTCATAAATATTGCAGATCCAACTATGCAACTTTCAACAAACAGTACTATTTGCGACAGATATAAGAAACGTTATGTCGTCAAGTTAGCAGATTATAGTAATTATTATGAACCACACACTTCTTATTTAGATCATACATCTTACATAATACAGAAGAAGTAACCGATTATAACTTATAACCTAGCCCTTAAACGACACAGGTCCGCAATACAATAATCAGTATGGTACCACCGACACGATATTGCGTGTACAGTACACGTTCTTCAGATATCGCACTATATATTTTATACCTGTAATTTTAGTGACCTATACAAATCCATGTCTTATTTTAACACGACTGGCCATATAAATTGTAGCTATTTATTGTAAATTTGAGTAGCGTTGTCTCTGTTGCTGGCAACGGCAATCGAGAAATAGATCAATGGCTACCGGTGCTGGATTCTGTAATCCCAAATAATTGCTTTTCACTTCATTGTCAACTGAACTAAATGAACAACCAAGTACTTTCCTTGAGTCTGATATACTTAGTTTTGGTAGATTATTGTTTTAGGTTTAACTGAACTTGTGTTCAACATACTTATAGTTTTGATTAGAATTAGAGCGGTAAAACCTAAAAATTCTTTGCTGCCATCTTAATCGAGCACGGAACACCGTTTCCGGCAGCAGAGTCTCTACCCTAGTATAGTAGTGAAAGATGGCCAAGAAGGTAAAACACAAATTAAGATCCCATATGGATCTAACTGCATTCGTGGAAGCAAGCGACCTTGCACCTGGGTTGGCATGCTAGTAATGTGACGTCACGTTAGTGGTCTATCAGTGCCGCTTGCCGCAGCTTTCTTAGTATAGGATTTTACGGGAAGTACATTTGAAATTAGTTTTTGATTGCTAGATAAAATTGTTATTTTTGAAATATACCGTTAAACATAATATAATAATATTACAACAAAGTTTTAGGGATATGTATTACTATACTCTATTTTTACTACGTATAATAAAGATTACATATAAAATTGCATTATGTTATAGCTATTAACATACCTAGGAATGTTATGAGTATCATTACAGCCGCAGATGTCAGTTTGATTTTAAGACATCTAAGGCCTGTTATGACTCATAACATCCGTGGTTTGTTCAATAGTTTATCGGTTTCAGAATAATAACACGTTAACGTCATTAATAAATATTAGTTTTTGAAATTCTTTAATGAATAACGTCATTGTCATCAATCATTTTAGAAGGTGATCAAGTAAGTCTCTTGTCTGTAAGTTTTTATTTAACGTCATGGTTTCAATTGTTTTGTATCATATTTATAAATAATTTTTTTATTTAATATAATAAATAATACAATTAATATATATTATGATAAACAGGAGAAGTAATTTTTGTATTATTGTTGTTTTGAGTTCCGTTTGTATTAATAAATAGTGTTATATTATCATTGTTTTATTTTCATTTTCTTGATTGTTTTGACATTTCAGTATGGTAATATTACCTTACAGAATACAGTTATTACTTACTTACCAGCCTACTTTTGTGCATGTAAATATAGATTTAAAATCCTGAAACCGGTAAATTTTATTAACAAAGAAAGATGTCTAAACTACATATATAACCATATAAGTACCTAATACATAATAACATACTAAATGTCTTAGAAGCACACATATAAGAAACAAAATACAAATTATATTATAATATATAATTAAATAGTAAATAAAATCAAAAGAAACAAATGAAAGATATTACAAACTGCTTAATTTATCAAGTTTCCTTTTGCCTTTCGTTTTATTATCCAAAGAATTATTTTTAACTTTACAATAATTGTTTAAAAGCATATTAGAGAAAATTGTTATTGATTTAACTAATATTTTTCTTATATCCCATAAACAATATGTAATCCATTCATCATCATTATACATATATTTAAAGTACATCTCTTTTAAAAATGTTCTTTGACATTTTATTTGTATACAATGTTTTTCGTACCGGTCTGAAATAAGAATTTTAAACATAAGAAATATTTTAATAATCAAATTTACTATAATATTTTTTGGCCATTTTAAAGAACCCCGATCTATCATTTTTATATAGTCCCAAGCAGAGCTATCATTTACTTCAATATCTAAATTTGTATCGTAAATAAAAAAATCTCTACATACTTCACACTCATTATTTTTTAATACTTTAAAGGCTATATATCCTTCGATGTATATTAGCACCATTTTGTCATTATCAGTTATTTCTTCCGAATTTATTATATCACATACATCATTAAATATACAAGTCTTTGTGATCTATATCAACTTCATCTAAAAAATTTCTTATTTCAAATTGTCCTGCTAGTTTTGATTTTAATTTAGTTAAACTTATAAATTTTAATTTCCTCTCAGATTCTGAAATCTGTGATACAGAAACATGATAATTAGCGCCACTCATTTGCCTATATTGACCAAATCGTGCTTCTAAATCATCGGTTTGAAATTTTCCTAATAGTACGTATAGTCAAACTTGTATTTTTCAATAAGATATTCGCATAATAATGGTACTGTTTTTATGAAATGACTTAAGGCAAATTGAGTTTCATTTGTTAATTTACCGATATTTCTTCTACGGTTAGTTAAACTTTTTTCATTTGGCAACTTACTCCAATTTTCAATCCATGCGGAAAATTTGTTTAAGAACAATAAATTTTTATCAGAGTCAATTTGATATGATATGGGATCATAAAAATTGTCTTTAAATCTAATACCTTTGTACTTTGATTTAGTAGGTATTAACTATTTTCCACCAGTTTAAAATCATTTCTAAAAAGAAAATTGTACCATTATATTTACCAGTATTGTCTTTATCTAATGTTTTTAATGCCGTTATATTTTTTTCATCAAAAAGTCGAACGCAGTACGAAACATTTTGACGTTCAGTAGACGTTGGGTATAAAACTTTTTTAGACAATGCTGGAGCTAATTTGATAACATTTTTTTCCTCCATAAAATAAATTTCTTTTAAATCACTTAATTGTGCTATTTGCGTTTCATCAGAACTACCTAATTCCTTAGGAATTACAAAAGTTTGATTAGCATCAGCCTGATTCATCCAGTTGTTTCTTATATTTTTAAAAATATGTACACTGTCAAAAAGAAGAAATAATATTTAATGTTCAATTTTGTACGGATTTTGAATAAAAGGTTGCATTACACCACCGCAAAGTAACTCAAACATTTTTCTGTTCACTCTGTTATTGTCAGATATTATACTTATTATTATGTATCCTAGTTTTGTTAAAGTCGCTATAACTTCATGAACTAATTTAAATAAAAAATCGCTAGTTTACACTGTCACCGGATAAAGTCCTCTACGTCTTTGTTGTTAGAAGTGATAGATGATATCATAAATGTTTGAATTGTTTTAGCGGCTTCTTTTAACGAATTTTCACCAAAACCTTCAATTTGTCCAGCCTTATAACTAATGTTACTCTTGACATAAATTTCATCTGTTAATAAATTGACAATTTTATCGTTTTCAGGAAAATAGTTTATTTTTTCTGTTAAATATTTAAGGTGGGACAAAGTTATACCTGAACTAACAGAGCCTAGTTTCATCAAAAGAGTTTTTAAATATTTTGGATTCGGAATAGTTAATAATTCTGTATTTATAAATACATAAGCCCCAGGATGTGCGTAAGATAATGAACAAGCCCAAATTAGTGTTTCAGCTGAATACTTGTGCGAAACAGACGTAGTTTGTGTTAATTGTTCATTTAAAAATATTATTTTTTTACAAATACTTGCATCATTATCCTCATATTCTAAAGCACATTCCCTTAAAAGGTCATTTATATAACTTAATTTAGCCTTCGTAATTTCACCAAAACTAGGAGTTTCATACAATTCATTTAAATAGTGGATTACATTTTCAAATTTAGTCCAACTATTACATATATACTGGTGACCTATTATATTTTTTAGTTTTTCTGTTTTTAGAACAAAATTTTTTTAAACACATTCACAGTTTAAATTGTTTTTAATTTTAAAAGAAAAATTGATTTCAGGCACTTCTTTGTCACAATTAATTTTTAAAAATGTCACTATGTATCACCTCTCACAATCTCCAATTGGATTAGCTTCAATTTTTTCGAAAATTTAGCACAAAAATCATTAAAGTCAATTATTTTATCATTTTCTTGAAATTTCATATTTTCAATTTGAATATTAATTTGTATATCTTCGGCACGTTGCTTAGGGTCTTTCCTTGCAGGTGGTAATTTTTTGGTCATGTATGATGGTTGATTTTCAAAAATTGTTGGATATGCATCTAGTGTTAATTTTGGTCTATCTCTTGGTATGATTAGTTCTGAACCATCATCCCGCCTTACTTTATCAATATTTATAACAAATTTGCCATCAAAGTGTTTTATACACACCACAGAATTATTTATTATTTTATAATCACTGCGATGAATTGCACGTAGCCATTGTTGTCTTCGATTGTTGTCATTTGGAAATTTAAATACAGAAACATATTTTTTATCTGTGCAAGTATCATAATTGCTGTTACACAGTGGAACACAGCAACGTTGTGGCATTTTTCAACAAAAATATTATTTATAAAATTGAAACTGAGAGTGAGCGAACGAACGAGCGTAAAACTTGAGACCACTACTGTGACGTTTATCAAAGTGGAGGGGCGAGCATACCGGCCTTCTCTGTAGTATGGCCTTGGTTAAACCCTAGAACAATATTAAGATCGTGGAACTGGAACTACAATGCAATAAAATTTAAATATTTGTCAATGCCTATATTCCAATGCTACTAATGGCAACACAGCATATTTTAATTTTATTTGCTAAAGTTAATGGTAGAACATTATCTTTCTGTGTGAAAACCTACTTATCATTATATCGTTGGCGATATTGTATTGCTATCGCGCCGTATGAAAACGGTCTAAGATTCGGCCAACTCCGTTTAATAAAAAGCTTTGCTATTTTTACTAGCAAGGCCGAATCCAGTATCAACTGGTCCTATTTTAATCAGCCGAAATAGCTCAGTTGGGAGAGCGTTAGACTGAAGATCTAAAGGTCCCCGGTTCAATCCCGGGTTTCGGCAATCATTGTTTTAGTTTAATGGAATCTCAGTATATAGCCAAAGTGCTCTAAGAATGACACGAATGGCATTCCAATCATTCCAATGTATGAATTAAGTTCAACCATGTTTGATGTACCTTTTATACCTTTTTAAATAAACTTTGTAAAATACACAATACGTATCGTGTTTATTCAGACAGTTATTTTTCCAAATATGTTTACATTCTAACCGTCAAACTGAATTTGTTTTTCACGGCTTGTAATGTAATAATTTACATAAATATTGATGATATTTTTAAAATACAATGTAAACGTAGAATGTGAAATCATCACATTGGAATGCCATTCATAGAGCACTTTAACTGTACAGGGTAGTTTTGAAGTTAATGTCATAGATTTACGGGTATGTGTAGATTACGAAACAGAAAGAATTTTTTTAAATCACAAAATTAATTTCCATGTTTCCCAGCCATGTTTGTTTATTTTACTAGTATTATGTAATTAAGATGTTGATTACCTACTTCTATTGTTTATGAATAGGAATTTAATCTTTCGACTTTAAAAAATAATCTTTCCGTTTCGTAATATACACATGTCATACTACTTAGGTACCCAAAAATTTAATACATTAACTTCAAAACCTCCCTGCATATCCCTGAATAAAGTAACGAGTTGGTTAGAGCGTCGTGCTAATAACGCGAAGGTCGCGGGTTCGATCACCTCATGAGCCAATTATTTTCATTTATACCCATTGCATCCAACCAGGCATCTATTTATCATCCATCAGTTTGTTAGAGAATAATATTCGATTTTTAACGTGTACTACCACTGAACCACAGATGCTTCTCACCATGTTTGATTCATTATAGATTTTCAGCTTCCGCGACTGTGAGATTAAGTAGGATCCAGATCTTATAGATATAAATTAAAAGGAGTGCATCGGCCGGGAATCGAACCCGGGCCGCCCGCGTGGCAGGCGAGCATTCTACCACTGAACCACCGATGCTTCTTACAGAGATTAGATGGCTTTTTCCACGGCCGCCACTGTGAGATCAAGTATGATCCAGATACTATAGATACAAAGTAAAAGGAGTGCATCGGCCGGGAATCGAACCCGGGCCGCCCGCGTGGCAGGCGAGCACGGGCGAGCATTCTACCACTGAACCACCGATGCTTCTTACAGAGATTTGATGGTTTTTTCTGCGGCCGCGATTGTGAGATCAAGTATGATCCAGATACTATAGATACAAAGTATATTAGAATAATAAATAAAAAATAATGGCAGCACATACAAAATATACCCTTTTGTAGTGGGAGTACTGGTATCAATTCTTCAATTCAATTTTCTTTCTCTTGATTTTAATCGAAATGCGCATTCCTTACCCCTACAAAGTAGCCACCCGATCATAGACTTGAGCCCTGGGCCCGGCCTTGTATTCCTAGAATTAAAGTCCAACGCTGTACCCACTGAGCTATTGATATGGGCCAATAATGGTACTTTTGCATGAAATTGTTTAATATTGAGTTACTTTTTGTCGAACAACAATCCCTAAAACTCTATAAGTATACCTGGATCAGTTCGAGTACCTTGAGATGAGTTCCGCTATAATCGAGTTTAATATTTAAATTATTGAGCTGAAGGTTTTACTAAAGTTTGTTTATTAGTTACAAAAACATGTGTATGTGTTGACATTTGGTACTTTTCAATTTAGTAAATTTCTACGATTTCTTAAAATTGATATAAAATTGCAATTATAAGCCTCCGTGGCAAGGGCTATCGAATTCGTTTTTATGTGAAATGTTGGTAATTTGAGCCTTCCCCGATGCGTCCTGTTAATTAATGTAGTAACCCTCGGACGAATAGGTAAATATGGCAAATTTATTTGAATAAAATCACGAATATCATCAAAAGTTAAACGAAGACAAAAATTATTTATACCGTATCGCTTTGCACGCTCCATTGCAGCAAAACACTCCGCCCAACGTGGGGCTCGAACCCACGACCCTGAGATTAAGAGTCTCATGCTCTACCGACTGAGCTAGCCGGGCAGATATTGCAAGAGATATTATTAAATACATATCATCATTATGTTTAGTACAGCGAACAAACTATCAAATCTGACAAAACTAAGTTATTATATTTAGTTTAAAGTTCTCCGGTAGCCGTGATCGTCTAGTGGTTAGGACCCTACGTTGTGGCCGTAGTAACCCAGGTTCGAATCCTGGTCACGGCAATGTGCAAACATTGTCACGGTGGAGAGTATCATTTTTACACATTCAGTATCAGTATCTAGTTAAATTTTAGGCAAATGTAGCTGTTGTACCGGCTATTTATGGATAGGGACAGGGGCAAGGGTAGGGGTAGGTACGTGTATCATATTATAACTATATAATATACAGGTTGGTGGCGGTGAAATGCGAACATAGAGAAATATATGACAATTGAGTTATCATGCTAGACATCTTGATATACGTGGAATACTGTCAATGTCAAAGTAGCTGCCTGTCATATTATTTAAATTATTATTTTATCCGTGGAATAATTCCTTGACCAGATAGGTCTCCGAAATTATCTCCCCAAAATTTTTTCTTGTGGTGTTATATTAATAAATCTAAAATATATTGTTGTCAAAAAGAAAGAGTGACAACCCTGGATGAACTGCAAATTAAAATTTTAGATGCATTTGCAACAATTACGCCACAAGTGTTAAATAATGTTAGAACTGGATTTTACAATCGTTTAGGCTACTGTTTGGCAGAGGGAGGTTTGTTTTAATATTTATTGTAAATTCTAGCTTTATAATTTATTTAATAATAAAATAAAATAATATGTTCCTGCTTTATTTTCATAATGCACTTTTAGATTTTATTATTTGTTTCTGTTATTCATTACTCTTTTTGTCAGACAAATTCATATTTTTTCGTTTTGTGACACTACTACAAAATATATCAAGATACCTGGCATGAAATTTCGATTGTCATGTATGTTCCCTATGTTCGCATTTCACATCCACCAACCTGTATATCGACTAACATGAGTTAGTCGATAAAAATTGACCAAGTGCAAATCACCACTTCAATTTTCTGATGAATTAACGAATGCTATCACCGATGAATAATCATAGCCCGAGTTATATTATTTGGAGAATAAAATATAATGAATGAGTCTAAAATGTGAGGTTATGTTTTTTTAATAACTGTCAAAAATGTTTTACACTCAGATAACTTTTATCAATTTCGACTTCACTGACATTAATTTCCTTGCTTACTACAACCCGCCATCCCGGCTCATTCATTTTAAATCTTATATTTGGCACACAGCAATATCTAATTGAGAATCTGACAGTAGGTAACTAATAATAATAATAATAATAATAGTATTTATTTGCTTGAAGATATTATCTTATACAAATGTATTGGTAACAATATAATTTTATGATTTAATATACAACATAATAAAGCAATTTATATCTTTAAATTAATTTTACATAATATATGCATATTACTCATTACTCATATAACATAGATTTGAATTAAATTTTGTATATATATATATATATATATATATATATATATATATATATATATATATATATATATATATATATATATATATATATATAGTTACATATATTTTACTCGTTCAGTATAAATGATCTAATTCTTAGGGCCGATTTGCAGAAATAGAATATGTCCCACATTTTCTCTTTGTACAGGTCTGCGAGCAGGTCTTGATTGGCATTTGCAGATGAACTCTCTATATTGCGGGAGGTGATATGTTTTTGGATATATGTTGCTCTAAGAGGACTATATAGGACATCTGAAAAGGAAATGATTTAGGTCGTTGGGTTCGAAAGTGTTGCAGATATTGCAGGTTTCTTCCTTCCTGAAATTGTGCCAAGTTCCATCCTGGAAAATACTTAGATTTCTTGAGTTTGCTGTTCTAAATATTAATGATAGTTTTAGGACATTAAAGGGAATATTTAAGTTTAGGTATACGGAACTGGTTATATAAGATTGGAAGTTTGGGTTGTAGAGTGAGGCGATTATTCTTTTGGTGTCTAAAGCGTACATTTCTTCATTGTATGCTGTTAATATATTAAGTGTTTCTCTTTGGACAGTTAGAAAATTCTGGCTTTCCCAGACCCATTGAAAGTTTATCTTTTCAAGCATTAGTTGTAAGTGTCTGGTCCAATTATGTTTAATTTGTTTAATATGTGTAATTATATTATTTTGTTTGTCATTTAGTGCCAATAATTTGTTGTAACAGACTTTAGCGTATCTTCCCTCTGGCATAAGTAGGAGTCTGTACCATAACTGTAACATTTTTTCCAATATTAGTAGTTCGAGTTTATTTTGGCCAGTTTCTCGTCTTACTAGATAATTTGGTACTGTTTTATGTAGCCCGAAAATATTCTTAAAAAATTGCGTCATACCTTTTTCCATAGAATTAACTTGGGAAGGGCCCCATATTTCTGCTCCATATAATAGTGATGGTACTAAAACTGATGAGTAAAGTTTGGTGGTTGTCTCCCAACAGAACATTTGTGCCCTTATTAGTATTTGCTTTATGGTACCTGATGTTCTGCGTGCCTTAGAGATGTAAGATTTTGTGTTTTCATTAAATGATCCAGAAGTGGAGAAGGTTACTCCTAGGTACAAATAAATTATCACTACAGGATCTTCGTTTTCTGAAGCCAGATTGAGCCTCTGGTAAGATATTATTACTTTCTGTCCATGTTTGTAACCTAAAGTTTAAGATATACGTGAGAACTTTAGTTATAGTGTTCACTAGCGCAATTCCTCTATAGTTATTTTTGTCCAGATAGTCTCCTTTTTTATATATTAATGATAATTTTATATTTTTTAATTTTTGTGGCAGGTCTTCATTGTTGAGAAAATTGTTTAATAAATTTTGTAAATAAACTTTTCCTGAGGAGGGAAGATTTTTCAATTGTTCGTTAATTATGCCGTCCGAACCAGGACTTTTATTTAATTTTAGATTTTTAAGTGCGTAATTTATTTCTTGCAGTGTAATTGCAGTATCTAAGTAGAAATGTTTGGCATCAAAAAATTCTTGTTCATTTATAATTTTAGAGCCGAACCATTTCCTGGAAGTACTGATTCCATTCTTTTATATTAATTGGGTTTGTTGCAAAGGACGATGAATGTAGAGATTTAACAGTTTTCCAGAACTCTGTTTGATCCTTTATATTTTCTAGTTTTACCTTAATTTCCATTTTGTGTTTTTTCTTCTGAGCATTAATATAATTTTTGTATTCTTTTTTTGATTGTACGTATAATTTTACTTTTTCACTACTGAAGTTGTGGATTTTACACTCTCTGAGGTTACGTCTAGCTATTCTTTTTAAATCTGCACAGGTTTTGTCATACCATTGTTTGGTTTTTAGTTTACAATTATTATCATCGCAAATTTTTACCTTTTTTTCCAAGCCTATTTTGTTAGAGGTTGCAGCAATAATATTATTGAAAAGAACGTATTGTCCTTCGATATCCCTTGGTAGAATTATATCATCCAGCTGCTTTTCAATTTCTTCTTTAAAAATATCAGTTCTTGAATTATCCCATTTAATTTTGTAAATTTCTTTGGTTGGTTTTATATCTGTTTTAGTTATGTTAGTATTTATATTCTTTATTTTTATTGAGCACATTAAATGGTCACAGACAACTACCTCTTCAATGATTTCAAAGTCTATTATTAGGTGAAGTGCGCTGATATCGACCCAGACCAGGTCAATAGTACTTTTGCCGACAGGCCCTATATATGTATATTTTGCCGGATTGTCGCTATGTGTTCTTCCATTTAATACTATTAAGTTTTCTTGCTCCATAATTTCCACTAACTCTTTACCCTTTTTGTTAGTAATACGATCAGAAGCTGCTCTTGATGCGTGTATGTTGCTGTTCATAAGAAGAGTCTCTTCGATTTGATTCAGTTCACCTATCCGTGCGTTGTAATCCCCCCTAGTATAAGAGAATGATTTGGGTATGTACTTATTATATTTTTAACGGTGTCCGAGAATAAGTCTAAAAGCACAGCATAATCATACGAAAATGAGAAGTATGCCAAACCTAAAATAATGTTTTGTACTTTGCTTTTTAGGCTGAGGAATATCCAGTGATTTTCGCTTTCAACGGTTGTGAGTTCAACAAAATCTATCTTATAGAAAATCAATAGTCCCCCAATCGCCCTACCTGTACTAGCCTCCTTTTTTTGCTTTTTGTTCTATTTTAGAATAATTTTTAAAAAAATATGGTAACTAGTAGGTAACTAATAAAAAAAAACAGTTAACATGTTACATGCGGTGATAGAAATATCATAGATTTGATAGCACTTTCAGTCTTTAGCCAGTAAAGTTAGTTAAGTATGTATATACCATATGATACATGAATTATATTTAATTAACCAAATAACCATGTTATCAACAGGTATTTGTATGTCCTCTTTAATTTTCTTTCTATATAAGGATAACATGATCATAATAATACTTACATCGGCTCGTTGGTCTAGGGGAATGATTCTCGCTTAGGGTGCGAGAGGTCCCGGGTTCAAATCCCGGACGAGCCCACAGTTTTAAAGCTGTAATATTATATACGAAAGTAAACGACCACGATATTTCGAACGAATCCGATCGATGATTAAATCGAGATTAATTGCAATTCATAATACCGATTCAAATCTTGGTACAAAGGTCTCTTTTCGCTACGTGCAATCTAAAAGCCTCCCCGACGGGGAATCGAACCCCGGTCTCCCGCGTGACAGGCGGGGATACTGACCACTATACTATCGAGGATATTTGTAACACTCTTATACTGATAATGTAACCAGTATAGTAGGTTAAACTCATTTTTTGGTTATAAGTAAAATAGGTTATACTCGTAATTGGCTAAATTTGATTTTAGATTTAATTCATAATCGAATAACTCGTTTTTAGGTTATATTCATCTTTAGATAAAACTCATCTTTAAAATAAATTGGTTTTTAAATAATATTTGTCTTTAGATAAAACTTGTTTACATACAACTCATCTTTTAATAGAAATCGTCTTTACATAAAACTTGACTATAGATAGAACACGTCTTTAGAATAAACTCGTCTTATGATTTAACTTGTCTCTAATTTAAACTTGTTTTTAAGTTAAATTCGTCTTTAGATTAAACTCGTCTTTAGATAAAACATTCGTCTTTAGGATTAACTCGTCTTTAGATAGATCTAAGATTTCCATCCAAAGCCTGTGGAGATGTCCCATCCAAAGAATGTGGAGGTGTTCCATTTTAATACTGTTAACACGCCCCATCCAAAGCCTTTAGAGGTGATCCATCTAAAGCATGTGAAGATGTTCCTTCTAAAGCCACCCACACACACATACAAACACGCAGACAAACAAACACAAACACATACACATACACACAAACATACGCACACACAAACATACGCACACACAAACATACGCACACACCAACACAAACACATACACACAAACATATACACACAAACACATACACACAAACAAATACACTCAAACACATACACACAAACACATACACACCAATACACGCACACACAAACATACGCACACACCAACACAAACTCAAACACATACACACAAACACGTTCACACAAAAACATACACTCAAACACATACACACATACACATACACACATACACACAAACACATACACACCAATACACGCACACACAAACAAACGCACACACCAACACAAACTCAAACACATACACACAAACACATATACACAAACACATACACACAAACACATACACACAAACATACGCACACACCAACACAAACACAAACACAAACACCATCACATACACAAAAACACATACACACAAACACATACACACAAACACATACACACAAACACATACACTCAAACACATACACACAAACACATACACACCAATACACGCACACACATACATACGCACACACCAACACAAACTCAAACACATACACACAAACACATACACACAAACACATACACACAAACACGTACACACAAACACATACACTCAAACACATACACTCAAACACATACACACAACCACATACACACCAATACACGCACACACCAACACAAACTCAAACACATACACACAAACACATACACATACACACCAACACACGCACATACAACCATACGCACCCACCAACACAAACACATACACACCAACACACGCACACACAAACATACGTACACACCAACACAAACACATACACATACACACAAACACATACACACAAACACTTACACACAAACACATACACACAAACACTTACACACATACACACAAATACGTACACACAAACACATACAAACAAACGCACACACAAACATACGCACACACCAACACAAACACAAACACCATCACATACACACAAACACATACACACAAACACTACACACAAACACATACACACAAACACGTACACACAAACACATACACACAAACACATACAGACAAACACACGCAGACACAAACTCAAACACATACACACAAACACACGCACACACAAACATACGCAGACACCAACACAAACTCAAACACATACACACAAACACATACACACAAACACTTACACACAAACACATACACACAAACACTTACACACAAACACATACACACAAATACGTACACACAAACACATACACACAAACACATACAGACAAACAAACGCACACACAAACATACGCACACACCAACACCAACACAAACACCATCACATACACACAAACACATACACACAAACACGTACACACATACACACAAACACACGCACACACAAACATACGCACACACCAACACGAACTCAAACACACAAACACACAAACATACGCACACACCAACACAAAGTCAAACACATACACACAAACACATGCACACAAACACATACAGACAAACACACGCACACACAAACATACGCACACACCAACACAAACACATACATACTAACACATACACACAAACACATATACACAAACCCCTACAGACAAACACACGCACGCACAAACATATGCACACACCAACACAGAAACACATATACACAAACACATACACACAAACACAGAAACACATACAAACAAACACATACACACAAACACGTACACACAAACACATACACCCAAACTCATACACACAAACACATACACACCAACACACGCACACACAAACATACGCACACACCAACACAAACACATACATACTAACACATACACACAAACACATACACATATACACAAACACCTACAGACAAACACACGCACACACAAACATATGCACACACCAACACACAAACACATATACACAAACACATACACACAAACACATACACACAAACACATACACACAAACACATACACACAAACACATACACACAAACACATACACACAAACACGTACACAGAAACGCATACACACAAACACATACACACATACACAGAAACACGTAGGTACACAAAAAAACACATACACACAAACACGTATACACAAACACATACACACAAACACGTACACACAAACACACACACAAACACATACATACAAACACACACACAAACACATACACACAAACACGTACACACTAACACATACACACAAACGCACACACCAACACACGCACACACTAATTTTTAACATTAGATTTTAACTGAGATTATTTGCAAGTAACGAAAGGAGTGTTATAGACGACCTCGTTTTGTAAACCATCTTTATTAAACCCATTTTACTTTGAGCATTATTGCAGATGCTAGTGCAACTTTTGACAAGTTGCTTCAATATTGCATGAGTGTAATACAGAAATTATAAAATTATTATTCTAATATATCTGTCCGTGTTCATATATAATATAATATTGATTAGAATTTGTTTAGATCCTACCGAACTAAATAGGAACATTCTCAGACGACAATACCCAATATGAGTCTACATGTTTAATTTAAAATTATTTTGTAAATTGCTGGAAAAGAAAATTGGTTATTAGCTAAGAATTGCAAGTAACGATATGAGTTGATATTAATTTATGGCCACATTTTGTAAATTTCTTTATTACAGAAATAATAATAATAATACAACAAATTATATAATTAAAAATAAAATGATTTTTAGCAATATTTACATCAAATTTAACCACACAGACCATAAAAATTCCTGTTATCGGCTGTAACCATGTAGACTGCGCCATCTCGTGACAGTTACTACAGCTAACGCAAGATCTAGGTTTCAGTTCCTCAGTATTATTGTTATTATTAAAATAATAGAAAAATAATAACATTAAATAAAAAATTAAACAACACAAATATATAATGGCAAAATTGTAGTAGATGTAGTAAATATTTAAAATGTAGAAACTTCAATAAGAAACCATTTGTCAAAGTAAATGTTGTCGTGTAAAAATTGTTCGTCTTGCATTTCGCCAAAGTATAAAAAGTTTAGAGTATACCCTCCGTAGTTTCATGTACCACTCACGTTTATAGACAATTTGGTATAGTTTCAAACATATATAAGCCCATTTGGTATTATATGCTTCTTCTGGTCTTCTTCCAATTTATCTGTTCATTATTTCCTTGTATAATTATGTACATACATCAACTTTTATATCATGCGAAGTTTATTATTAAAGTATGAATAATAATATTGATGTTAGGAGGTATTATTACTGATAATAATAAGAAATAATAATGTATAAATAAGATGAAAATCTTATACCATGTACTAATATAACGATAACCTAAAATTTTTTGACGTAAACTAAAGCCAGTGTTGGCAAACGTAGTTGAGAAAAATAACGTGCAAAATAATCGTATTTACTATAAAATGATCGTACAAATGATAATTTAATTATATATATATATATATATATATATATATATATATATATATATATATATATATATATATATATATATATATATATATATATATATTTAAAAATAAATTAATTTTTATATAAGTTATATAGGAAGTAATTCTAATATGAATAAATTGAAATAAATTTGTAAAAATTTTAAAATTAATATACAGTTGGTAACATTGACTTTGCGTATAATGACGTGTGTATGTAATACCAACATAAATTTAGTAATTTTATTGGTAACATAGCAAATTAATGCATATTTTAATGAATTATAAAAAACTCCGACGTAATTGAGAAAAATAAGCTTTAAACGGGTCCTTAGAATTTTTTTCTCTTTAAATTGATATATATATATATATATATATATATATATATACATGACATGAAGCAAATATCGTTTCCAAAAATGTTTGCAAGTATATTATAAATGAACGGATGGTTGTGTAACAAGAAGCCTCTCCGACGGAGAATCGAACCCCGGTCTCCCGCGTGACAGGCGGGTTTACTGACCACTATACTGGACTATACTATCGAGGACTTGAATGTATGTAATTATGATGGTTGAGAAGACTAGTAAGACCTGATATTTCAACTAGTATTTAAGAAGTCTCATGAGATTGATGAAAAATCCTGCCAGGATTCGAACCTTCTGATCCGTAGTGAGACGCTCGGTCAGACGCGTTATCCGTTGCGCCACAAGACCCCGGCAATGGTTGAACGTCCATCCCCATTTCAACCCCGAGTTATTAGTAGTAGTATTCCAGAGTAAGTAAAATATAAGAAAGTATGTTTATATTTGTCATTATATCTGATATAATGACAAATACCCTAACTGTTTTTAACTTGCTTTTCAATTATTATTATTTAAATTCATTATAAAAATATATACTTAATAAATATATCTCAAAAAAATTTGCCTGCGGCGATTTCCTTCTTATATTTTCATGTTTCCCTAGACATATAACATGTAAATTGTAAATAATACTACATACTGAACTGTATAAAACATAATATTCCAGGCAAAATTCTACAAAATTCGTGAAAAAAATAAAAAACTAGGAGACTTCTGAAAATTTGCAGAGTTATAAAAAAATATGTAACATTTAAGATTCCGATGAGTCCCGAGCAGCTGAAAGTGTGCTCGAGCCGCTATATTGGAAAACAATTTCAAAAAAACTCGTGAGATGAAATTTTGAAAGAAAATTTCAATCGTGAAAAAAAAAACAATTTACCAGTCAAAAAACCACAAAATGCACTTTTTTCAAACGCCCATAACTTTGTGCCAAATCGTCGTAGGACGTGTATCATATTATAATGAAAATGGCGACCAACAATTGTCATTTGTTTTTATTAAAAAATCATATCGAGTTTGATATGATCAAATTCAGGGGCTGGATAAGGGCTACCTAATTAATAAAATTATTTAAAATGGTGGCCGACGATTGTCATTTATTTTTTAAAAACAATATAGAATTATATCAAGTTAGATATCAAATAAAGGGCTGAAAATGAGCTACCTAATTAATAAAAAAATTTAAATCGGTCAGGTGAGCACTACTTTATAAAATTGTTGAAAATGGCGACCAAAGATTGTCATTTGTTTTTATCAAAAAATCATATCGAGTTTGATATCAAATTCAAGGGCTGGATAAGGGCTACCTAATTAATAAAATTATTTAAAATGGTGGCCGACGATTGTCATTTATTTTTATCAAAAACAATATAGAATTATATAAGTTTGATATCAGCAGCGCGACCTAGCCGAATGCCCGCGTAGCGGGGCCTGACGCTATAGTGAAAATCACAAGTTTTGGCAGTATGGCAGAGATAGGCAATGTTATTCTTATGGAGATAAACTCGGCCTTGTTGCCAGTTTTACACTTACATTGTTTCATGGTACACCATTCAGTTTTCATGCTTTAACACATTTAGTTTGCAGTGTTAAATTTCATAATGAAATGTTAGTATAGGGTTGTAAATCTTATAGCGGTGGAGTGGTGCCGATGGGAAAAGAAGCCAGCAGTTATGAAACAGTTTGAAAATATTATAAGCTTGATTTCACATTACTTAAGAAATGATATAATAACTATACCTACTCCTGTCATCTTATTTCAAGACATATACTGCTTACATTTCTTGTAATGTATTTGTAACTACCATCTAATGTAATCACAACTAACATAGTGCCATAATATGTGAAGCATATTCAAAAATTTCCGAGGAAAAATGGACAAATTATGATAGGCACATTGTAAATGAAGAAAAAAGATTTTGGGAAGCTGATTAATTTCAAGATGATATCGAACCTTTTATTATTAATCTTAATGACGCAAGTGACGACAATGATACTGAAAGCGATGAAGATGTAACGCATGAGTTGCATGTTTGAGTACCGCTGCTACGCTTAGCTACCTGTCTCGAAGTTGAAATGTAAACACGTCCAGGACCTTACTTCAAATTTTCAATGTACTTAGTATGTGATATTTTTCTTTAAGTTTGTAATATATTGACAACATTTGTTCATTAATTGTTATGTCTTTTAAACAACATGTATGAATATATTTGTATTACTCGCCATTTGTGATTTTGACTTGGCTGTCTTTGGCTGTGTTTATTTTATTGTTACATTGTTATCAATTTATTATCGAAAAAATAAAATAAAATTGTATATTTATATTAATTTAATATTTTACTTAATTATGTATCCTTCATATTAAACGAGAAAAATTATCATTAAAGAGGGTGAGAATAAATTGAAACACTGGAGAATTATTGTATAATTTATCGAATTCTCGAATTATATTTATAATAGATTATTTTTTGACTTATAAATTTAATTTAGAGGAACCAGAGTTTTTTCTCTAAGCAAAAGATTTTAAATTGGATGCATATCAATTCATTACTTATTAATGTATTCAATGAATTAAACATTTTATTGGTTTTGAGAAACATGAAAAAATAATCAGCATAATTTATTAAAAGTACAAGTAAGCGAAAAACAAACAATCCGCCTCTGGATTCTCCATTTTTGTCTAACACATTACTCTTATTAGGCGAGCGGCGCACCCCCGAAAACGTGCCTAGAAAAACAACTTAACCTCTCATGGAAAAACTAATGGTTGCAACCAGGTGGAATCGATCCGTAATTTTATTGCAAACAAAAAACCTAAATAAAATTTTTTGATCCGAGTGGCAGGAAATTTGTTATTAACAAAAAAGTTGTAACATTAAAACAAGATAAAAAATGGCCCCGCAAGTAGTTTTATTAGGTTAATTGGCTCAAAATAATAACTTTTTGTCTCTTGGCATTTTTTCGAAAAACGCATCCTTTTCGAGATATAGGCGATTTTAAGTCGAAAAACGGCCAATATTGCCCAACTTCAAAAAATCATATCTCAACTTCTAATGCACCTTTTTTAATTTAGAAAATTGCAAAATGATCGTCAAGACTTGTATTTTAACCCTATATTTTTTCCATATGGCCATCTTTTTGTTTTACTCCCCAAATTTACAGCTAAATTTTGATAAAATTCTTAGGTTTCGTTAAAGGGGTGGAAACGCTCAAATATTGAACAATCAGTCTGAAAACGATTTTTTTCCATTAAATTGGTTACATATAATATTTTCTGAAACTTTTTATCAAAATGAGTGAGTATTTAATTAGTTTTAGGCCTTTTTTCGTTGAAAATGTAAAAAAATCAGTTATCAATTTTTTTCTTTTATTTCCACGTTGCTATACGTTATATATAGTAATATTTAATTTTTTTAAATTATTAACTAATTAATACATATTTATATGTGTCAAATATTTTTTAAATATCTACAGAAACACACTAATTGAATTTATAAGGAATAATGCTCATTAATGGAGTCTAATTTCATCATTCTAATTCAGTCTCATTATCTTCTGACAAAACTCAGTTATCAAATTTTTTTCTTTTATTTCCATGTTGCTTTACATATAGTAATATTTAATTTTTTTAAATTATTAACTAATTAATACATATTTATATGTGTCAAATATTTTTTAAATACCTATCTACAGAAATACACTAATGGAATTTTTAAGGAATAATGCTCATTAATGGAGTCTAATTTCATCATTCTAATTCAGTCTCACTATCTTCTGACAAAATTTCTGTATGGTCATGGTCAGGTACAATTTCAGCATTTTTACATTGCGATGAACAATTACAGATGTCACAACATTTAAATCCTTCCGAACAGCAAGAACAAATTTCTTCTTCTACACAAGGTGTTTTACCACTGCAAGAACAAATAAATTTTTGCATGAACTCTATCCCTGTATCTCCTTCAAAATAATTCAGGCATAATAAATTGTTATACAATTTCCACCCGTATAAATTTGGTTCAAAAGACATTATTTTCTCTGATCTTGCTTGCGACAATTCATTAGCTTGCCATTTTACTCTTAAAACGTATTGTAATAATGTAGGCTCTGATGGAGGTAATTTATCAACGGTTACATTTTTAACACCTGCTATTATAGTATATCTTAGATCATTAATAGATTTCACTAAAGTTTTCTGTTTATTAGCTTTACCAGCATTATAAATAATACACAAAAGTTTCGTGACTGCATTTAAAGCTTCTGCATTTGATAAATTGACAATGTCAGATAGTTTCAACAATGCAGCGTATGCTTTTTTCCAATAAAGTAAAACGAACTTGTGATATCGCAACCACTTAAAGCATTTTTGAACCAAATTTATACGGCTGGAAATTTTATAACAATTTATTATGCGTGAATTATTTTGAAGAAGATACAGCGATGGAGATCATGCAAAAATTTATTTGTTCTTGCAGTGAGAAGATAGTGAGACTGAATTAGAATGATGAAATTAGACTCCATTAATGACCAATGACCATTATTATTCCATTAGTATGGTTTTGTAGATATTTTAAAAAATTTGACACGTATAAATATGTATTAATTAGTTAATAATGTTTTTAAAATTTAAATATTATAACAATGTAACGTAAAGCAACATGGAAATAAATGGGAAAAAATTTTGATAATTGATTTTTTTTACATTTACAACGAAAAAATGCCTAAAACTAACTAAATACTCATTCATTTTGATAAATAGTTTCAGAAAATATAATATGTAACCAATTTAATAGAAAAAAATCGTTTTCAGACTGATTGTTCAATATTTGAGCGTTTCCACCCCTTTAACGAAACCTAAGAATTTTATCAAAATTTAGCTGTAAATTTGGGGAGTAAAACAAAAAGATGGCCATATGGAAAAAATATAGGGTTAAAGTACAAGTCTTGACGATCATTTTGCAATTTTCTAAATTAAAAAAGGTGCATTAGAAGTTGAGATATGATTTTTTGAAGTTGGGCAATATTGGCCGTTTTTCGACTTAAAATCGCCTATATCTCGAAAAGGGTGCGTTTTTCGAAAAAATGCCAAGAGACAAAAAGTTATTATTTTGAGCCAATTAACCTAATAAAACTACTTGCGGGGCCATTTTTTATCTTGTTTTAATGTTACAACTTTTTTGTTAATAACAAATTTCCTGCCACTCGGATCAAAAAATTTTATTTAGGTTTTTTGTTTGCAATAAAATAACGGATCGATTCCACCTGGTTGCAACCATTAGTTTTTCCATGAGAGGTTAAGTTGTTTTTCTAGGCACGTTTTCGGGGGTGCGCCGCTCGCCTATATGGGATACATTTAGCAACACTGTATTGCTATCTCTGCCACACTGCCAGAACTTGTGATTTTGAGTATAGTGCTATGATTATCATCGATGATAGCATGAGTTAGTCGATAAAAATTGACCAAGTGCGAATCACGACTTCAATTTTCTGATGAATTAACGCTATCACCGATGAATAACCATAACCCGAGTTATACGAGTATTATTTGGAGTGGAGAGAATAAAACAATATAATGAATGAGTCTAAAATGTGAGGTTATGTTAATAACTGTCAAAAACATTTTAAACTCAGATAACCTTTATCAATTTCGTCTTCACTGACATTAATTTCCTTGCTTATTACAACCCGCCAACCCGGCTCATTTATTTTAATTTTTATATTTGGTAAACAGCAATATCTGATTGAGAAACTGACAGTAGGTAACTAAAAAAAAAACAGTTTACATGTAACTTGCATGTAACATGCGGTGATAGAAATAACATAGATTTGATAGCACCTTCAGTCTTTAGCCAGTCTTTAGATAAGTGTGTATATACCATCTGATACATGAATTATATTTTTAATCAACCATATAACCATGTTATCAACAGGTAGAGTTCGCCCAAAATAGGAAAGGACTTGCGCATAAACCAATTTTCGTTTGGGCGAGTCCAAGTCGAAAATGGAGGGGTATTGCGAAGTAGTATAGAACATTAGAACATTTGTGAAATTTAAGGTTTTGTTTTTGACGTTTATATTTTGTATGTTTATGAAATGGAGAAAGAACCAGAATTAAATTCTGCCAAATATGGGTATGACATGCGCACATCATGTTTTGCAGATAATATTTTTAGGTTGGATAGTACATGCGCAGTAGCGGCCATGTGTCCTTTCCTATTTTGGGCGGACTCTATGTATGTCCACTTTAATTTTCATTCTATATAAGGATAACATGATAATAAGACTTATATCGGCTCGTTGGTCTAGGGGTATGATTCTCGCTTAGGGTGCGAGAGGTCCCGGGTTCAAATCCCGGACGAGCCCACGGTTTTAAAGCTGTAAACGACCACGATATTTCGAACGAATCCATCCGAGAATCCATCTGACGGAAAATGTTTGAAGCTCGAATTTATATTAAATAACACCACTCGCCGTTCGTGAAAAAATTATTTTGTAAATGTGTTTAATAGTTATTTACGATACAAATGCGGGAAGATTATTGTCCCACATGAGCGGCTTTTTGAAGCACGAGCGAAGCGAGGGCTTCATTAACGCGAATGCTGGGACGGGTCTTCCCGCAAGAGTGTTGTACAATGTTTTTTGTAACGAATAAAACGAAACATATTTCATTAAAATAATCATGTATTTGCGAACATACAATAATTAAATACAGCAGTGTTCAACAACAATCACAGGTTGCTAAGTAACTTTGACAACTGTTTTGTTTGTAAACATCTCAAAAATATTTGTGTAGTTTATCCGATTTTCAAGAATGTCTAATTCAGATTCTGATTCATATTGTACTCCTCCCGATGTTCGGGAAGGTGCAAATATTGCAAGATATAAGGTTATACCCGAAAAATCGAAAGAACGATACGAATCGGTATATACAAAATTTAGACTATGGTGTGAGTCAAAAAAAATCCGTACCTTCTCCGAAAATTGTTTTCTTGCTTATTTTCATACTCTTTCTATGACAAGAAAGAAATCATTATGGTCAAACTCGAAAATTCGATGTTGAAGGCTTGTTTAAAATTTCATGACCAAATTGACAATTTAATTGCATTTTTAAAACAAGAGACTAAAAACAACACACCAAAAAAATCTCGAGTATTAGATGAAGATCACATAAATAAATTTATTGATGAAGCTCCGGATTCATCGTTCCTGTTAATGAAGGTAAATTTAGTGGTAAATTCAATTAATTATTTATTAACTTATATTACCTTTTAATTTAGACTGTTGTAATAATGGGCATTTCTGGTGCGTGCCGACGTGAAGAACTGTGTAATAAGTCCATAAACGATGTCGAATTTAAACAAGGTGTAATTATAGTTACTATACCTGTCACAAAAACTAATGTAAGCCGACAATTTGTGATTGTAAAGGAATTGTGGATTACAGTGCTGCAAAAATATCTAAATCTGAGGCCAAAAACGAACATTACACGTTTTTTTTTAACTTACCATAATGGTAAATGTATAAATTCACCAGTTGGCATTATTACATTTGGTAAAATACCATCTAAAGTTGCTGCCTATCTTAAATTAGACAATCCTAGTGAATTTACTGGACACTGTTTCCGAAGAACTTCAGCCACTTTACTTGCCAACCATGGTGGCGATTTATTAGCTGTTAAACAGCAAGGAGGATGGAAATCTTCAAAGGTGGCTGAAGGTTACATAGAAAACTCGTTACAGAGTAGGATAAATTTGGCGCAAACATTAACACAAGCAGAAACGTCATCTGCAAACAAACAAACAATAACATATGCGACATCCGAAACTTTAAATGTTTCTACAAGACTTACTCAACCAAATGAAGTTGTTCCAGGAGTTTCAATTTCTACTGGCAATCAGTGTACAATAAATGTTAATGTAAATCACAATTATTCTTCAGAGCCTAAACTATGAGCAGTCTGAATCTTCCTGGGAAACTGTAGTTGCTAGCTGTTTGTTGTATTTGTAAATAAAATAAATTGTATAATAATAAATATTATGTTGTGTACTACTTACCAGATTTTTTAATAAATAATGATTGTGCACAATGCTACAATGGTATGTGGCAATGTGGCACGTTGTGTTCTACAGTCCCAATTAAAATTTGAGGTTATGTATGACATTTTTGTAGATCGTAAACACATTTTATATTTAAATATTGGCGGTTATTGATGTTTTTTTTGTGTATTTAATATAGCGGGAAGTAACTTTTAAAAGAATAAATTAGATTATTTCCAAGATGATTTTACTTCACATTGTCCAGAAAGGCCAGTGTTTTTTCCCCGTTTATGAACAATGGGAAATGGAAGTTCCCGTTTGTCAGTAACGTGTGGCAATTGTCATTTCCAATGTTATGAGTACAAAAAAGTATTTTGTGTATTACATAATAATATAATTTATGTACGACTTCATTATAATCAATTGTTTATGACGTTGTTTAGCGTGCATAAACTACCAGTTTATGCACTAGTGCATAATGATAAAGTAAAACAACAATTAAAATTAATACATTTTTTTAAATTTATGAACAAGAATTCAATTACCTAAATGAAAATTTTATAAATTACAATAAGGAATACATTTTACAGGCTCCTGACAAACTGACACTAAATTACTAAAAAAATAATATAAATAATATTAATCAATTTCATGTAAAATAAACTAAGTACAAACCTTATTTAATTGTTTAGGGATAAACTAGCTAATTTGGTTATCTATTCCTTCGTTTATATTAATATTGTAGCACACAACATCAAATACTTGGCCCATCTGGATATCTTATACGACGAGATCAGTATTGAAGTAATATTGTATTTTCGGTATTTTCCTTTATTTGGCATAATCAGGAGAAGTGTTTCTTTTGCATTTAATGCAATTTCAATAATTTCTTTCATTTCTAGACCAAAAATAAGAATGTTTTTAATAAATGTCAGTTTGTGAGTTTCAATATTTTTCTCAAACAAATAATCAATAAACAACTTTGTAACCATAACAATAGAAAAAATACACTAATACTATCAAATTTTTTTGTCAACCCGATTATGTCAAATACAAATGTCATTCTAGGCAATATAAAAATTGATTATAATGAAGTCGTACATAAAATATTGTATGTAACTCGTACATAATCGGACTTTATAGATTCGCCTTATTTATTAGCCTCGTTCGCTGCGCTCACTCTGCCATAAACAACGGCTCTTCAATAAAGTCCTAGATTATGCACTTGTTACATAAATATCTATTATAGTAAACTTATAATATTTTATTTTTCGAGCTTCAAACATTTTCCGTCAGATGGCTCCTGTGTCGCTCCTATAGGGCACGGGCACGTTAAACAAGCATGAAATTACATGAATTTATTTAGAAGCACAGTGCACGTTTCTTTTTCCAAGATCGAATACTATGACTTTAATTAATCCTGTTGGATTAATTAGTTTAATGTTCTCCCATTGGATCTTCAATATCCTATTACTGGTTTCATCCTTTCTTGTATACATATATATAAGTTTCGTCCTGTCTACGCATAGATGATTCTTGGTAGTAACTTTGCTTGGTCTACAAATATTCAAATAATTTTGTATGGTGTATGTTTTAAGTTATGACGACAAGTTGCTAAATTTTTATGTAACTAAATGTTTAATTTTTCAAGATTTTGATAATTGTAAGTACATTACCTTAATTGTATTATTTTTGTATGATGTTTGTAATTTATTGTATGTGGTTTTCTCCTAGAACCCTGAGGAAGGTAGATTTGCTACCGAAACGTCGGTGATGATTATCATCTGTTAATAAATAAATTTAACTTTGAAGACTGAGAACTCTGTTACTTTTTCATTCCTTTTACCTAAACAGTCAAGAAATTACAATTTTAACAATTTAACTATGACTTATGTACCTATATGAATGGAAAGGTGAGAATGTAACCTTTACTTGGGTCAAGGTATCAAAATGCCAAAAGTAAAGAGCAAGGAGAAAAATGACATGAAAAAAAATGTCTGCTTTTTCCTTGCGAACGCATTTTCTACATTTCTGGAAAAACTAGGTACTGATGTTGGCAAAAAAATAAGAGCACAGCCAAAAAGTAGACATTCTCAGCTTGGAAAGCAATCCGATTATGCATACATTTTAAATTTGCAATTGTTCCAAAGATTTTCCGGAACTCCGAGAACAGCCAAAAAACGTAAATGAACAAACCAACTTTTTATCGAAATGCAAGAAAAATAGAAAATCAAAATTTCTGAGATGAATAAAGGCCTTTCAAGGACCCATATTAAGAAAAATTCAGAGTAAATGAGTATTACTGAAAAAATATATGAACAAGTTTCTGACGGTCCTAAAAATGCGGTATAAAAGAATGTTTGACCCCTTTTTTCAATAAGGCCAAAGAATCAAAACGTGACTAGGTCACCGGGTATGATAGCTGCAGATTTCCACTTTCACCCAAACTTTGAATAATTAAAAAATATGCATTTTTACCCAAGTTATTGGACAATTTGTCCGCCCGCTCATGTGTAGATGCATCTCTCCGGCATGCAGCGCAGGAGCTCAAAATCCAGGGTGCGTTTGGGCCCGTTTATCTCGGAAACGCACAAATTTTCGAGAAAAATCATGAGGACCATTTTTGTAGATAATGAATTGATCTTCATTTTTCCCTAAACAAAAATTCTCTAAATGTTATATTTTAGCAAATATTGGCGGAAAACCGATTTTTGGAAACTTTGGGGCCATTTTTCTCCCTCGTACAAGAAAATTTTTAAATCCTTTATATTAACTTCACCGTCTTGTCGTCGACCGTCAAAAAAACAAAAGTCAAAAATGACCCACTTCCACTTCCCGGGATCCTATCGAGCTGAAATTTTGGAAATAGACTTTTGTCACCTAATAATGCACTTTGGCACAAGAAAAAATCTGATGTGGCCAGCACAAGACCTCCCGCCATACTTCAAACCCATTTCCCCATATTCAATCAATCTGAAATTTGGTACATAGATTCGTTGTGACCAGGGTTAAAGAATAATTAGGTTTGCCGACATGATCTTTTCTAGCGGTCAGAATGTGTAATGACCGCTAGGTGTCTCTACTAGTATCGTCGGATGCCATAAGCACGGTCATGTGACGTCATTAAAATTCAGCTAGTCTGATAACTGTCAAAGTCAAGACGTGCTCTTCTCACATTAAATAACTATTATTTTTAAAAATATAGGATATATTGCGAAAAACACATATCAGTTTAGTATCTAAGATTGGTATATGTTATTCTATGTAAATATTTGGCCACAAAATACTGTGTTATTTATCTTATTAGTTCAAAATGACTTGGAAGTTTTGGCGGGAACGGATAATTTAGCTGTTTTTCGGTATATAGATATTAAATAATCAGAGCAAATGAGTTTAGAAATAATTTTATAAGTATATTTTACAGTGTGAAGCAGAAAAGTTGTTTCAATAGCAAATAGATTTGACATTATTGCTATTTGAAAGAAAAAAAGTTAGGTTAACATGTTTTATTATTTAAATTTTTAGTTGATTTGCATTATTTACATGATATTTGTTAATAAACTATCAAAATTCGCACTTACGGAATCATGTACTTTTATGAATTTGTTAATTGATAATGGTGTTATGAAGATGAGGTACCTATTTTCATTAATGTGGTAATGTAGATTCTTCTGATTGTGACAAAGTTGGTTTTACACGAGATGTATCATTATTATTATCCTTTTCAGAATTAACGTATAGTGATAATGTTTATTATCCTATATTTTAGATAAAATCGCCCACACATGCTGGCTACAATGATCTCTAATTATTTCTTTAAATATGGATTAGTATGAAATCTTCTTGCAACACTTTGCAGATCACAGTGTTCACACAAAAGTGAATCACGTTTTTTCGAAATTAATCGGAGCTGCTTTTGCTAGTGTAGAAATTTTCCGCGTGCCAAAACATTATCATCAAAGCCTTCGACAAAAAACCCGTCCACATATGAAGAAACTAAAGTAATATAATCTAGATCATTATTGTCATTGAAGTCCTTCTTTGTGGACAGATTTTTCTAAAGCACAAGATAATTAAAAATATAACTATACGCCAATTATGAAAACTGATACCTCTTATATTGGTCATAATTTTATTAAAAAGGACAACATTTGATTGTCGAAAAGTTATTAAATAGACGTCATTTGCATGGAAGATAATAACATCTTTTTAACATCCAGAATGGAGGACATAAGACACGTATGTGACGTCTTTGTGATTACATTTGGATCGGACGTTTTAAAGACATGGGCATTATAAAGACGTCTTAACGACTTATTTATGTTGTATGGGTATCATCTTCCTGAGAATGTTTCGCACTTCGACCATATATAGGAATAGACAGATAACACTCAATGCTGTAGTATACAATGTTGTGATGGCAAGAAGTACGGAAGCGGTGAGCAGCAGCTATAGGCGGGGAAAGGAGGTGAAGACACCCTAAAGTGTTGCACATTGCTGACTTCTGGATTGTTGTAACAGATGATGGCCATTGCTGTGCGTGCAGTTTTTGCTTTGAGTTTGTTAGCATTTTGAGTTAGTTTTTTAAAAGCGTATAGTGACTTGTGTCGTAATAAACGCCTTCTTCTATCACTATTCATTTTTACATCTACAAAAATTCTTAAGGCTGCCGTCAAAAGACAATTTTCCGTAATTCCATTTTATCTCACGAACGGTATTGAATATAGGACTGAAATTTTTTTCATAGACATATAAAAGCGTGTGTGAGGGAATGAGCGGAAAATTTTATTATTACTTGTTTTAATAATATGAATAAAGGATGTTACATATATAATTTAAGATGAAAACAAAAATCTGTCTCGCTCATCCCCTAGAGAATAATTTAAGGAATTCAAAATTTCAAACGTAAATTTTTTATAACAAATAATAAAGAAACTACGATGGATTTCGGATCCACCAATAAGAGATGTAGAAATGTTGCAAACAGTTCAGCCGTTTCTCGCTAGATAGCGCTAACAAGGAACGATATGGCGGCAGTGAAAGATTCAAACCGCGGTATTTTCGCTTTGTTTAATTGTTTCTTTTTGACCACAAGATAAATTCTAATGTGTCTAGCAAACGACTTCCCTTCACATAGTATCTTTAATAATTGTATGAATAGTTTATATCAAACTGTGTATTTATAATATTGATTATCTATAAAATTTTATACCAGTTTTATACCAGCAAGTACCAAATAATACTAAATACAAGAACCTTTATATCCTTTAGTTTTATTATTTTACTTCCTTATTTAAAAAGTTCAATATTTCGGTCGTCAGTTGCGACCTTCCTCAGGAGATCAAAGATACAGATACAATTAAAAACGTACCTGTGAAAAACAATAAAATTACTTACAGAAATTAAGTGTGTGTCTTACAAATGCACATTATACAGTATACCTACACAAATTTTCCGACCGGTCGCTAAATCAAATTCTTAATATAAAGAGTTAAAAGTTAAATAACATTATTATATAATTTAATTAAAGTTACCTACATTTTTATTGACTTATTTTAGATATTATATTATAATGTGTAGTTATTACTTGCACATATTTGACCCCTTGGAAGGCTCCACCCATATATGTAGGTGTCAACAAATGTATTTTGTAACAATTGGTGAATTTTTGGAATCACCAGTTAGAAGGGGCTGTACCTAAATTATTTTTATTCCAAAACTTTCATAAAGTTAGTTACCAGAAAACTGAGTAATTGAATAGGTATACTAATCATAACAAGCGATACAGTGAAGCGAGCGTATGTGAACTTAATTAATAAAAGAAAAGAAATCATGCCACGAATTAAGGGAATAAAAGCTACATGACCTTCAAAAGCTAAAGGCACTTTTTTTCAAAAATTCATAACTCCACGCCAAATCTTCGTAGGCGTACTTGAAATTTTGCGGACTTTGAAGGAAAAAGTCTGATCTTTATTACCCTGTGTGCCAAAGATGTCCACGATTTTTTGGCACTGCGTATGAGCTGCCAAAAAAGTTGGACCTTTTTGGACATCAGGTACATTTTTTTTCTTAGGGGGGTGGGACCCCTCCCCTGTAGTGGATTTTTTGTCACATTGGCTATCATCACATTAAAGATAAGATTTTAACGTTTTCAGAACTCGAAGATCATCCAATTTCGTCGAAATGCAACCTAGATATCTCTTTGAAATATTGCCATTTTTGGTGCAGTTTTGAGTGGTGCGTTTTTATTTTCCTCGAGTGTATTTATACCATAAAATTGAAAATGATTTGCAAAAAGTAACTACCTATTATTCATTATTCTATAATTGACATTTGTTTAATTAATTTAATTTAAGATTTGGCATAATCAGATATGAACAAGTACGAGTATACAAGCAGCTGGAGAGGGAGAATAATGAAGGAATTCCCATCATCACAGTATATTTAGATGAGGGTTGGAGTAAGCGGAGATATTTTTTAAAAATTTCTACGATTATAAATAAATAAATAATTGAGCACGGATTATATGCAAATGCCTGTAACAAAGATCTTCGCGATTCGTGCTAAGTATATTTGATACTAGTTTATATTTGCATATTTTGCATTGTTATGCGTATATTTACAAATTGTGTACCTATATATTTATCCTTTTTTTCAAAATTTTAAATTTACGATTACAGACACTTTTTACTTGGCTACCTACTGATACTGATGTTATTTTTATAAAAATTGTAGGTAACATTTTTAGAAATTTTTATGAAAATCATTAACAATTTGTGAAATAAGTGTATGATTTAAAGAATAAAGACCCTAGGTATTGAGTACCGCGGCAACCGGGGTGTTACTCAGAAAACGAGTTTATTTGGAAGGTGGCATTTACCACGAAATGAAACAACAATGTAAACCACTATGTTATTTACATTTATGTTTCATTATTTTATTGTTTAGTTTCATTTAAATGAAAAACATTACCTACATTATTAAAAAATTATAGTATTTTGTCCCTCGTATAGTTAACGTCGGGATATAATTTTTTTAACCCAGGTAGATTTCTGGTGAAATTTTGACACATAAGTATAAACAATTTTTTGCACAGTGTACCTATAATGCAATATTTTCTGTTATTTTGATTACCTACCTAAATGATTTTTTTCTGTTCTAATTTAAATAGCTACTTATTATACTTTATTAATTCTAAAAAAAATTGCATAATATTTTCTAAATTAAATTAAAAGAGCAATTTTTTTGAAAAAGATGTCAACGTTATCATATCTTAACGAATTTATAATACTTTCTAGCAGCATTTATTTTAGCAAAATTCAAGAAACTCGCATAAGTATTTAGCTTTGAACGTAGGAACATCGGTTTGGCGCTTGGCACTGCTGGCGCGATTACTCTTGTGTTACTTGTTGTTCGGTAACTCCCGTCTCTATCCGAACCTTTCCGACGAGGAAGTTTATTTTTACATTCATTTAGCACGCTACTGCGAGTTTCGTCGTTCGACTGACGACTGACGCGCCTCTTGCGGCAACGTTTTCCTAGTCCAATTGGACGCTAGCCTTAAATCACGTTTAGTTCATAGAATTATTTTCATGTTCGAATACTGTCATTGTGTCATTTCTACGAAATTGTTTTGTATACGCATGCGTATGAATTAAAATTCTGTACAAAAATTTAATACCGTGTCAGACAAAAATTTAAATTTTATCATAATATTTCGTATCAAAATTTAATATTAAATTTAGTACAAAACTTTGTATCGTGCCAGACGGGCTTTACGTACAAGAAGAAAAAACTAAATTGATTTTATAGATTGACAGAAATTTTGCAGAACTCATAATAATTGTTAATCAGGTAACAATTATTGAATGTGTTTACAAAAAAACAAATAATTAATTATGTTACAAGATTGTTACTATGATTTTAAATATATAAATTGATTTTCTTTAAAATTATGTTTTGTAATTTTAATTTTTTTTTCAAAAACACTGACTTAATAAGTAAGGAAACTTAAATTATTTTGAAAAAGTTTAGTTTTTAAATAGGTACTTCTTATTGTATATTTTCATACTTAGTTAAATCTTGGTGATATTTATTATAATTTATAAATAATATAATATTATGTTGTCCGGTGTCCCTTAACGACTATATGTTTTGATACGCCACTGTCATGGAACAGAGAATGAAAATAGGCTAACTGCAACACTTCAAGGGATCTGAAGGTCATACTCCTCTTCACACCGCTACGCTAGTTCTTTGCTTCACAACAAAGGCTTGCGTTATTTGTCTATTCCTATATATGGTGGAAGGTTTCGCACATAAGTACTGAGTCTCTGCTGGACGCGCTAGACGATCTTTGCGCGGTATGGCTCGTATTCAGCGCTGTAACATTTCGGGATAATTTGGAGCTTTAAATATGAGACTTTCTCTTTATTTGTTTTATATTTCGAAATACAATTTGGTATAAAACAATGCCGATTTATACTCATTTTTACTAAAATAAAAATAACCTATAATTAAATTATTACCTATAATTAATATAATTAATATTTACCTGATTCATTTTTTTAACCTTAAATGTACTTTATATTTCACATATATTTTTATAATACTACATAAAGCACAAATTATTTAATATCAAAAATTGTATTAAGTGACAGAAAGTTCCCACGCAAATATTTGAACATCGAATCGGGCAGCTCCTGACCAGCAGAGACACCTAGAAATACCTATGAACTTGTTACAACTTCTGACCGGGGTTGTCAATGAAAAACATAGCCAGTCGGTAAACCTAATTATTCTTTAACCGTGGTTGTGACCAAACATTTACTTTGGCACAAGAAAAAATCTGATGTGGTCAGCACAAGACTACCCGCCATACTCATTTCCCCATACTTATCCAATCAATCTGAAATTTGGTACATAGATTCGTTGTGAGCAAACATTTACTTTGGCACAAGAAAAAATCTGATGTGGCCACCACAAGACCACCCGCCATACCCTACGCTTTTTAACTCTGAAATTTGGTACATAGGATCGTTGTGATCAAACATTTACTTTGGCTTAAGAAAAAATCTGATTTGGCCAGCACAATACCTCCCGCCATACCCTACTCTTTTTAACTCTTTCTTGAAACACACTACCTAAGAAAGAGTTACAATGAAAACAAACATTTAAATAAATATCGATCGAGTCTCATAAATAAAGGATATATAGTCAAAAACTTTATTTTTACGGGTTCATTTTTTTACAGAACTTTTTCTTATTTTAAAGTACCTGTCAATCCCGACGAATTAATATAAAATTTATTTTTATATATATTTTATTTATAGTCATATTTTGGTGTTTGATCAGCTAACAAAGATATCGGTGTAAACCAGGCCATAATCTAATATAATATTATCGAAACTCAATATATTACGATTATAAGTGAAATATAAGCCTCCGTGGCGCAATGGCTAGCGCGTTCGGCTGTTAACCGAAAGGTTGGTGGTTCGAGCCGAGGTTCGAGCCCACCCGGGGGCAACCTTTTAAATTCGATACAAGCAAAATAGGGCAAACATGGGCAATGTTAATCGAACCGAATCGTACTGCGCCTAGATATCGCATATGACTCGGCATACGATCATAGAATAAAATGCGATAAAATGACGACATCGCCACAATAATTTGTACCACGCTTAGTACGATCCATTGCAGCAAAACACTGCGCCCAACGTGGGGCTCGAACTCACGACCCTGAGATTAAGAGTCTCATGCTCTACCGACTGAGCTAGCCGGGCAGTTATTGTAAGGGAATAGTATTAAAAGTATAACAACAAACATACTACGGTACCAAATCTGATCAAAAGGAAGTTATGTCAGTAATTATTTGTTTAACAGTGCTCCCGCTCCGGTAAGCGTGATTGTCTAGTGGCATCGTGGTTAGGACCCCAAGTTGTGGCCGTTGTAATTCAGGTTTTAAACCTGGTCACGAAAATCTACAAATATTGTCACACATAATTTTTGTGTGTGCCTTACAATTTATATCCACACTATTCGCCTTAATTTACCATCGTTTTAAATTGTTTACCATTGCTATATTTTTCACACTTTGACTGGTGTGTACGGCTGACTTAAAAGAAGTATTAGTCAAGGCCCCGGGGGGATTCGAACCCCCGATCTCCTGTTTACTAGACAGGCGCTTTAACCAACTAAGCCACGGCGCCGATAAACTATATTATTTGTTTGAAAATTAATTAATTAATGATTATGTTTTATACTTTACATTAATATACATGGCCTTATTAAGAGCGCGAGTAAAACGCATACTCGTACCTACTTGTTTGCTGTAAACTGGGAACTGTAAAGGAAACCAGTGTCGGCTTAAGTAATGAAAATGAACTCACTTTTTTTAAAATACTTTGTGCATCGACTGGCAATCGAATTCGGACAGCCCGCATATGGCAGGCTATCAAGTATTTTACTATTGGACTGTACCACCGATTATCTATCTAGACTTTTTTTTTTTAAATTGAGGTCAAGTATCAATAAGTAGTGTTACGAGAGACACTGCTTGATCTACTACAGAAAACATGTTGAATAGAATTTCAACTCGCACTACACCACTACAGAATTACACAATTCATAATATTTGATCCAAATGAAAACGAAAACCTTAAAATAAGAAATAGTATATAACTATGAGATATTTAAAAAGAATCTGCTAGGTACGTAGATTAAAAATATGTGTGATCTGGAAAAGCTTGCGTTCTTTAAGAAAGTTCTTCAGAAGGTTTAGAAGTCCTCGATAGTATAGTGGTCAGTCAGCCTGTCACGCGGGAGACCGGGGTTCGATTCCCCGTCGGGGAGGATTTTGTAAAACCCTCGGTAAAACCTCGTACAAAACTTATAAAGAAGCAATATCGAGCAACATTGCTGACGATATACAGTTACGATATCACCGAGGATATCACTTTACACCAAAAACTTATACTTTTTAAGCTTGTTTATAATGGATATAACAGGTGACTTCTTCTGAGTTCTGTTAATATGTATGTCTATGTTACGGTTCATATTGACATGACACTGGAATTTTTATACTGTAACATTAAGGTTCGCCAACTTTTAAGTAAACTTCATAGAGTATCTATATATAAAGATAAGGCAAGCCCTATTTGTTCTTTGTTTACATTTTGATGAGTATTTTATATTTTGCTACAATATTTATTGTCATAAATATTGCAGATCCAACTATGCAACTTTCAACAAACAGTACTATTTGCGACAGATATAAGAAACGTTATGTCGTCAAGTTAGCAGATTATAGTAATTATTATGAACCACACACTTCTTATTTAGATCATACATCTTACATAATACAGAAGAAGTAACCGATTATAACTTATAACCTAGCCCTTAAACGACACAGGTCCGCAATACAATAATCAGTATGGTACCACCGACACGATATTGCGTGTACAGTACACGTTCTTCAGATATCGCACTATATATTTTATACCTGTAATTTTAGTGACCTATACAAATCCATGTCTTATTTTAACACGACTGGCCATATAAATTGTAGCTATTTATTGTAAATTTGAGTAGCGTTGTCTCTGTTGCTGGCAACGGCAATCGAGAAATAGATCAATGGCTACCGGTGCTGGATTCTGTAAACCCAAATAATTGCTTTTCACTTCATTGTCAACTGAACTAAATGAACAACCAAGTACTTTCCTTGAGTCTGATATACTTAGTTTTGGTAGATTATTGTTTTAGGTTTAACTGAACTTGTGTTCAACATACTTATAGTTTTGATTAGAATTAGAGCGGTAAAACCTAAAAATTCTTTGCTGCCATCTTAATCGAGCACGGAGCACCGTTTCCGGCAGCAGAGTCTCTACCCTAGTATAGTAGTGAAAGATGGCCAAGAAGGTAAAACACAAATTAAGGCTGCCGTCAAAAGACAATTTTCCGTAATTCCATTTTATCTCACGAACGGTATTGAATATAGGACTGAAATTTTTTTCATAGACATATAAAAGCGTGTGTGAGGGAATGAGCGGAAAATTTTATTATTACTTGTTTTAATAATATGAATAAAGGATGTTACATATATAATTTAAGATGAAAACAAAAATCTGTCTCGCTCATCCCCTAGAGAATAATTTAAGGAATTCAAAATTTCAAACGTAAATTTTTTATAACAAATAATAAAGAAACTACGATGGATTTCGGATCCACCAATAAGAGATGTAGAAATGTTGCAAACAGTTCAGCCGTTTCTCGCTAGATAGCGCTAACAAGGAACGATATGGCGGCAGTGAAAGATTCAAACCGCGGTATTTTCGCTTTGTTTAATTGTTTCTTTTTGACCACAAGATAAATTCTAATGTGTCTAGCAAACGACTTCCCTTCACATAGTATCTTTAATAATTGTATGAATAGTTTATATCAAACTGTGTATTTATAATATTGATTATCTATAAAATTTTATACCAGTTTTATACCAGCAAGTACCAAATAATACTAAATACAAGAACCTTTATATCCTTTAGTTTTATTATTTTACTTCCTTATTTAAAAAGTTCAATATTTCGGTCGTCAGTTGCGACCTTCCTCAGGAGATCAAAGATACAGATACAATTAAAAACGTACCTGTGAAAAACAATAAAATTACTTACAGAAATTAAGTGTGTGTCTTACAAATGCACATTATACAGTATACCTACACAAATTTTCCGACCGGTCGCTAAATCAAATTCTTAATATAAAGAGTTAAAAGTTAAATAACATTATTATATAATTTAATTAAAGTTACCTACATTTTTATTGACTTATTTTAGATATTATATTATAATGTGTAGTTATTACTTGCACATATTTGACCCCTTGGAAGGCTCCACCCATATATGTAGGTGTCAACAAATGTATTTTGTAACAATTGGTGAATTTTTGGAATCACCAGTTAGAAGGGGCTGTACCTAAATTATTTTTATTCCAAAACTTTCATAAAGTTAGTTACCAGAAAACTGAGTAATTGAATAGGTATACTAATCATAACAAGCGATACAGTGAAGCGAGCGTATGTGAACTTAATTAATAAAAGAAAAGAAATCATGCCACGAATTAAGGGAATAAAAGCTACATGACCTTCAAAAGCTAAAGGCACTTTTTTTCAAAAATTCATAACTCCACGCCAAATCTTCGTAGGCGTACTTGAAATTTTGCGGACTTTGAAGGAAAAAGTCTGATCTTTATTACCCTGTGTGCCAAAGATGTCCACGATTTTTTGGCACTGCGTATGAGCTGCCAAAAAAGTTGGACCTTTTTGGACATCAGGTACATTTTTTTTCTTAGGGGGGTGGGACCCCTCCCCTGTAGTGGATTTTTTGTCACATTGGCTATCATCACATTAAAGATAAGATTTTAACGTTTTCAGAACTCGAAGATCATCCAATTTCGTCGAAATGCAACCTAGATATCTCTTTGAAATATTGCCATTTTTGGTGCAGTTTTGAGTGGTGCGTTTTTATTTTCCTCGAGTGTATTTATACCATAAAATTGAAAATGATTTGCAAAAAGTAACTACCTATTATTCATTATTCTATAATTGACATTTGTTTAATTAATTTAATTTAAGATTTGGCATAATCAGATATGAACAAGTACGAGTATACAAGCAGCTGGAGAGGGAGAATAATGAAGGAATTCCCATCATCACAGTATATTTAGATGAGGGTTGGAGTAAGCGGAGATATTTTTTAAAAATTTCTACGATTATAAATAAATAAATAATTGAGCACGGATTATATGCAAATGCCTGTAACAAAGATCTTCGCGATTCGTGCTAAGTATATTTGATACTAGTTTATATTTGCATATTTTGCATTGTTATGCGTATATTTACAAATTGTGTACCTATATATTTATCCTTTTTTTCAAAATTTTAAATTTACGATTACAGACACTTTTTACTTGGCTACCTACTGATACTGATGTTATTTTTATAAAAATTGTAGGTAACATTTTTAGAAATTTTTATGAAAATCATTAACAATTTGTGAAATAAGTGTATGATTTAAAGAATAAAGACCCTAGGTATTGAGTACCGCGGCAACCGGGGTGTTACTCAGAAAACGAGTTTATTTGGAAGGTGGCATTTACCACGAAATGAAACAACAATGTAAACCACTATGTTATTTACATTTATGTTTCATTATTTTATTGTTTAGTTTCATTTAAATGAAAAACATTACCTACATTATTAAAAAATTATAGTATTTTGTCCCTCGTATAGTTAACGTCGGGATATAATTTTTTTAACCCAGGTAGATTTCTGGTGAAATTTTGACACATAAGTATAAACAATTTTTTGCACAGTGTACCTATAATGCAATATTTTCTGTTATTTTGATTACCTACCTAAATGATTTTTTTCTGTTCTAATTTAAATAGCTACTTATTATACTTTATTAATTCTAAAAAAAATTGCATAATATTTTCTAAATTAAATTAAAAGAGCAATTTTTTTGAAAAAGATGTCAACGTTATCATATCTTAACGAATTTATAATACTTTCTAGCAGCATTTATTTTAGCAAAATTCAAGAAACTCGCATAAGTATTTAGCTTTGAACGTAGGAACATCGGTTTGGCGCTTGGCACTGCTGGCGCGATTACTCTTGTGTTACTTGTTGTTCGGTAACTCCCGTCTCTATCCGAACCTTTCCGACGAGGAAGTTTATTTTTACATTCATTTAGCACGCTACTGCGAGTTTCGTCGTTCGACTGACGACTGACGCGCCTCTTGCGGCAACGTTTTCCTAGTCCAATTGGACGCTAGCCTTAAGATCCCATATGGATCTAACTGCATTCGTGGAAGCAAGCGACCTTGCACCTGGGTTGGCATGCTAGTAATGTGACGTCACGTTAGTGGTCTATCAGTGCCGCTTGCCGCAGCTTTCTTAGTATAGGATTTTACGGGAAGTACATTTGAAATTAGTTTTTGATTGCTAGATAAAATTGTTATTTTTGAAATATACCGTTAAACATAATATAATAATATTACAACAAAGTTTTAGGGATATGTATTACTATACTCTATTTTTACTACGTATAATAAAGATTACATATAAAATTGCATTATGTTATAGCTATTAACATACCTAGGAATGTTATGAGTATCATTACAGCCGCAGATGTCAGTTTGATTTTAAGACATCTAAGGCCTGTTATGACTCATAACATCCGTGGTTTGTTCAATAGTTTATCGGTTTCAGAATAATAACACGTTAACGTCATTAATAAATATTAGTTTTTGAAATTCTTTAATGAATAACGTCATTGTCATCAATCATTTTAGAAGGTGATCAAGTAAGTCTCTTGTCTGTAAGTTTTTATTTAACGTCATGGTTTCAATTGTTTTGTATCATATTTATAAATAATTTTTTTATTTAATATAATAAATAATACAATTAATATATATTATGATAAACAGGAGAAGTAATTTTTGTATTATTGTTGTTTTGAGTTCCGTTTGTATTAATAAATAGTGTTATATTATCATTGTTTTATTTTCATTTTCTTGATTGTTTTGACATTTCAGTATGGTAATATTACCTTACAGAATACAGTTATTACTTACTTACCAGCCTACTTTTGTGCATGTAAATATAGATTTAAAATCCTGAAACCGGTAAATTTTATTAACAAAGAAAGATGTCTAAACTACATATATAACCATATAAGTACCTAATACATAATAACATACTAAATGTCTTAGAAGCACACATATAAGAAACAAAATACAAATTATATTATAATATATAATTAAATAGTAAATAAAATCAAAAGAAACAAATGAAAGATATTACAAACTGCTTAATTTATCAAGTTTCCTTTTGCCTTTCGTTTTATTATCCAAAGAATTATTTTTAACTTTACAATAATTGTTTAAAAGCATATTAGAGAAAATTGTTATTGATTTAACTAATATTTTTCTTATATCCCATAAACAATATGTAATCCATTCATCATCATTATACATATATTTAAAGTACATCTCTTTTAAAAATGTTCTTTGACATTTTATTTGTATACAATGTTTTTCGTACCGGTCTGAAATAAGAATTTTAAACATAAGAAATATTTTAATAATCAAATTTACTATAATATTTTTTGGCCATTTTAAAGAACCCCGATCTATCATTTTTATATAGTCCCAAGCAGAGCTATCATTTACTTCAATATCTAAATTTGTATCGTAAATAAAAAAATCTCTACATACTTCACACTCATTATTTTTTAATACTTTAAAGGCTATATATCCTTCGATGTATATTAGCACCATTTTGTCATTATCAGTTATTTCTTCCGAATTTATTATATCACATACATCATTAAATATACAAGTCTTTGTGATCTATATCAACTTCATCTAAAAAATTTCTTATTTCAAATTGTCCTGCTAGTTTTGATTTTAATTTAGTTAAACTTATAAATTTTAATTTTCTCTCAGATTCTGAAATCTGTGATACAGAAACATGATAATTAGCGCCACTCATTTGCCTATATTGACCAAATCGTGCTTCTAAATCATCGGTTTGAAATTTTCCTAATAGTACGTATAGTCAAACTTGTATTTTTCAATAAGATATTCGCATAATAATGGTACTGTTTTTATGAAATGACTTAAGGCAAATTGAGTTTCATTTGTTAATTTACCGATATTTCTTCTACGGTTAGTTAAACTTTTTTCATTTGGCAACTTACTCCAATTTTCAATCCATGTGGAAAATTTGTTTAAGAACAATAAATTTTTATCAGAGTCAATTTGATATGATATGGGATCATAAAAATTGTCTTTAAATCTAATACCTTTGTACTTTGATTTAGTAGGTATTAACTATTTTCCACCAGTTTAAAATCATTTCTAAAAAGAAAATTGTACCATTATATTTACCAGTATTGTCTTTATCTAATGTTTTTAATGCCGTTATATTTTTTTCATCAAAAAGTCGAACGCAGTACGAAACATTTTGACGTTCAGTAGACGTTGGGTATAAAACTTTTTTAGACAATGCTGGAGCTAATTTGATAACATTTTTTTCCTCCATAAAATAAATTTCTTTTAAATCACTTAATTGTGCTATTTGCGTTTCATCAGAACTACCTAATTCCTTAGGAATTACAAAAGTTTGATTAGCATCAGCCTGATTCATCCAGTTGTTTCTTATATTTTTAAAAATATGTACACTGTCAAAAAGAAGAAATAATATTTAATGTTCAATTTTGTACGGATTTTGAATAAAAGGTTGCATTACACCACCGCAAAGTAACTCAAACATTTTTCTGTTCACTCTGTTATTGTCAGATATTATACTTATTATTATGTATCCTAGTTTTGTTAAAGTCGCTATAACTTCATGAACTAATTTAAATAAAAAATCGCTAGTTTACACTGTCACCGGATAAAGTCCTCTACGTCTTTGTTGTTAGAAGTGATAGATGATATCATAAATGTTTGAATTGTTTTAGCGGCTTCTTTTAACGAATTTTCACCAAAACCTTCAATTTGTCCAGCCTTATAACTAATGTTACTCTTGACATAAATTTCATCTGTTAATAAATTGACAATTTTATCGTTTTCAGGAAAATAGTTTATTTTTTCTGTTAAATATTTAAGGTGGGACAAAGTTATACCTGAACTAACAGAGCCTAGTTTCATCAAAAGAGTTTTTAAATATTTTGGATTCGGAATAGTTAATAATTCTGTATTTATAAATACATAAGCCCCAGGATGTGCGTAAGATAATGAACAAGCCCAAATTAGTGTTTCAGCTGAATACTTGTGCGAAACAGACGTAGTTTGTGTTAATTGTTCATTTAAAAATATTATTTTTTTACAAATACTTGCATCATTATCCTCATATTCTAAAGCACATTCCCTTAAAAGGTCATTTATATAACTTAATTTAGCCTTCGTAATTTCACCAAAACTAGGAGTTTCATACAATTCATTTAAATAGTGGATTACATTTTCAAATTTAGTCCAACTATTACATATATACTGGTGACCTATTATATTTTTTAGTTTTTCTGTTTTTAGAACAAAATTTTTTTAAACACATTCACAGTTTAAATTGTTTTTAATTTTAAAAGAAAAATTGATTTCAGGCACTTCTTTGTCACAATTAATTTTTAAAAATGTCACTATGTATCACCTCTCACAATCTCCAATTGGATTAGCTTCAATTTTTTCGAAAATTTAGCACAAAAATCATTAAAGTCAATTATTTTATCATTTTCTTGAAATTTCATATTTTCAATTTGAATATTAATTTGTATATCTTCGGCACGTTGCTTAGGGTCTTTCCTTGCAGGTGGTAATTTTTTGGTCATGTATGATGGTTGATTTTCAAAAATTGTTGGATATGCATCTAGTGTTAATTTTGGTCTATCTCTTGGTATGATTAGTTCTGAACCATCATCCCGCCTTACTTTATCAATATTTATAACAAATTTGCCATCAAAGTGTTTTATACACACCACAGAATTATTTGTTATTTTATAATCACTGCGATGAATTGCACGTAGCCATTGTTGTCTTCGATTGTTGTCATTTGGAAATTTAAATACAGAAACATATTTTTTATCTGTGCAAGTATCATAATTGCTGTTACACAGTGGAACACAGCAACGTTGTGGCATTTTTCAACAAAAATATTATTTATAAAATTGAAACTGAGAGTGAGCGAACGAACGAGCGTAAAACTTGAGACCACTACTGTGACGTTTATCAAAGTGGAGGGGCGAGCATACCGGCCTTCTCTGTAGTATGGCCTTGGTTAAACCCTAGAACAATATTAAGATCGTGGAACTGGAACTACAATGCAATAAAATTTAAATATTTGTCAATGCCTATATTCCAATGCTACTAATGGCAACACAGCATATTTTAATTTTATTTGCTAAAGTTAATGGTAGAACATTATCTTTCTGTGTGAAAACCTACTTATCATTATATCGTTGGCGATATTGTATTGCTATCGCGCCGTATGAAAACGGTCTAAGATTCGGCCAACTCCGTTTAATAAAAAGCTTTGCTATTTTTACTAGCAAGGCCGAATCCAGTATCAACTGGTCCTATTTTAATCAGCCGAAATAGCTCAGTTGGGAGAGCGTTAGACTGAAGATCTAAAGGTCCCCGGTTCAATCCCGGGTTTCGGCAATCATTGTTTTAGTTTAATGGAATCTCAGTATATAGCCAAAGTGCTCTAAGAATGACACGAATGGCATTCCAATCATTCCAATGTATGAATTAAGTTCAACCATGTTTGATGTACCTTTTATACCTTTTTAAATAAACTTTGTAAAATACACAATACGTATCGTGTTTATTCAGACAGTTATTTTTCCAAATATGTTTACATTCTAACCGTCAAACTGAATTTGTTTTTCACGGCTTGTAATGTAATAATTTACATAAATATTGATGATATTTTTAAAATACAATGTAAACGTAGAATGTGAAATCATCACATTGGAATGCCATTCATAGAGCACTTTAACTGTACAGGGTAGTTTTGAAGTTAATGTCATAGATTTACGGGTATGTGTAGATTACGAAACAGAAAGAATTTTTTTAAATCACAAAATTAATTTCCATGTTTCCCAGCCATGTTTGTTTATTTTACTAGTATTATGTAATTAAGATGTTGATTACCTACTTCTATTGTTTATGAATAGGAATTTAATCTTTCGACTTTAAAAAATAATCTTTCCGTTTCGTAATATACACATGTCATACTACTTAGGTACCCAAAAATTTAATACATTAACTTCAAAACCTCCCTGCATATCCCTGAATAAAGTAACGAGTTGGTTAGAGCGTCGTGCTAATAACGCGAAGGTCGCGGGTTCGATCACCTCATGAGCCAATTATTTTCATTTATACCCATTGCATCCAACCAGGCATCTATTTATCATCCATCAGTTTGTTAGAGAATAATATTCGATTTTTAACGTGTACTACCACTGAACCACAGATGCTTCTCACCATGTTTGATTCATTATAGATTTTCAGCTTCCGCGACTGTGAGATTAAGTAGGATCCAGATCTTATAGATATAAATTAAAAGGAGTACATCGGCCGGGAATCGAACCCGGGCCGCCCGCGTGGCAGGCGAGCATTCTACCACTGAACCACCGATGCTTCTTACAGAGATTAGATGGCTTTTTCCACGGCCGCCACTGTGAGATCAAGTATGATCCAGATACTATAGATACAAAGTAAAAGGAGTGCATCGGCCGGGAATCGAACCCGGGCCGCCCGCGTGGCAGGCGAGCACGGGCGAGCATTCTACCACTGAACCACCGATGCTTCTTACAGAGATTTGATGGTTTTTTCTGCGGCCGCGATTGTGAGATCAAGTATGATCCAGATACTATAGATACAAAGTATATTAGAATAATAAATAAAAAATAATGGCAGCACATACAAAATATACCCTTTTGTAGTGGGAGTACTGGTATCAATTCTTCAATTCAATTTTCTTTCTCTTGATTTTAATCGAAATGCGCATTCCTTACCCCTACAAAGTAGCCACCCGATCATAGACTTGAGCCCTGGGCCCGGCCTTGTATTCCTAGAATTAAAGTCCAACGCTGTACCCACTGAGCTATTGATATGGGCCAATAATGGTACTTTTGCATGAAATTGTTTAATATTGAGTTACTTTTTGTCGAACAACAATCCCTAAAACTCTATAAGTATACCTGGATCAGTTCGAGTACCTTGAGATGAGTTCCGCTATAATCGAGTTTAATATTTAAATTATTGAGCTGAAGGTTTTACTAAAGTTTGTTTATTAGTTACAAAAACATGTGTATGTGTTGACATTTGGTACTTTTCAATTTAGTAAATTTCTACGATTTCTTAAAATTGATATAAAATTGCAATTATAAGCCTCCGTGGCAAGGGCTATCGAATTCGTTTTTATGTGAAATGTTGGTAATTTGAGCCTTCCCCGATGCGTCCTGTTAATTAATGTAGTAACCCTCGGACGAATAGGTAAATATGGCAAATTTATTTGAATAAAATCACGAATATCATCAAAAGTTAAACGAAGACAAAAATTATTTATACCGTATCGCTTTGCACGCTCCATTGCAGCAAAACACTCCGCCCAACGTGGGGCTCGAACCCACGACCCTGAGATTAAGAGTCTCATGCTCTACCGACTGAGCTAGCCGGGCAGATATTGCAAGAGATATTATTAAATACATATCATCATTATGTTTAGTACAGCGAACAAACTATCAAATCTGACAAAACTAAGTTATTATATTTAGTTTAAAGTTCTCCGGTAGCCGTGATCGTCTAGTGGTTAGGACCCTACGTTGTGGCCGTAGTAACCCAGGTTCGAATCCTGGTCACGGCAATGTGCAAACATTGTCACGGTGGAGAGTATCATTTTTACACATTCAGTATCAGTATCTAGTTAAATTTTAGGCAAATGTAGCTGTTGTACCGGCTATTTATGGATAGGGACAGGGGCAAGGGTAGGGGTAGGTACGTGTATCATATTATAACTATATAATATACAGGTTGGTGGCGGTGAAATGCGAACATAGAGAAATATATGACAATTGAGTTATCATGCTAGACATCTTGATATACGTGGAATACTGTCAATGTCAAAGTAGCTGCCTGTCATATTATTTAAATTATTATTTTATCCGTGGAATAATTCCTTGACCAGATAGGTCTCCGAAATTATCTCCCCAAAATTTTTTCTTGTGGTGTTATATTAATAAATCTAAAATATATTGTTGTCAAAAAGAAAGAGTGACAACCCTGGATGAACTGCAAATTAAAATTTTAGATGCATTTGCAACAATTACGCCACAAGTGTTAAATAATGTTAGAACTGGATTTTACAATCGTTTAGGCTACTGTTTGGCAGAGGGAGGTTTGTTTTAATCTTTATTGTAAATTCTAGCTTTATAATTTATTTAATAATAAAATAAAATAATATGTTCCTGCTTTATTTTCATAATGCACTTTTAGATTTTATTATTTGTTTCTGTTATTCATTACTCTTTTTGTCAGACAAATTCATATTTTTTCGTTTTGTGACACTACTACAAAATATATCAAGATACCTGGCATGAAATTTCGATTGTCATGTATGTTCCCTATGTTCGCATTTCACATCCACCAACCTGTATATCGACTAACATGAGTTAGTCGATAAAAATTGACCAAGTGCAAATCACCACTTCAATTTTCTGATGAATTAACGAATGCTATCACCGATGAATAATCATAGCCCGAGTTATATTATTTGGAGAATAAAATATAATGAATGAGTCTAAAATGTGAGGTTATGTTTTTTTAATAACTGTCAAAAATGTTTTACACTCAGATAACTTTTATCAATTTCGACTTCACTGACATTAATTTCCTTGCTTACTACAACCCGCCATCCCGGCTCATTCATTTTAAATCTTATATTTGGCACACAGCAATATCTAATTGAGAATCTGACAGTAGGTAACTAATAATAATAATAATAATAATAGTATTTATTTGCTTGAAGATATTATCTTATACAAATGTATTGGTAACAATATAATTTTATGATTTAATATACAACATAATAAAGCAATTTATATCTTTAAATTAATTTTACATAATATATGCATATTACTCATTACTCATATAACATAGATTTGAATTAAATTTTGTATATATATATATATATATATATATATATATATATATATATATATATATATATATATATATATATATATAGTTACATATATTTTACTCGTTCAGTATAAATGATCTAATTCTTAGGGCCGATTTGCAGAAATAGAATATGTCCCACATTTTCTCTTTGTACAGGTCTGCGAGCAGGTCTTGATTGGCATTTGCAGATGAACTCTCTATATTGCGGGAGGTGATATGTTTTTGGATATATGTTGCTCTAAGAGGACTATATAGGACATCTGAAAAGGAAATGATTTAGGTCGTTGGGTTCGAAAGTGTTGCAGATATTGCAGGTTTCTTCCTTCCTGAAATTGTGCCAAGTTCCATCCTGGAAAATACTTAGATTTCTTGAGTTTGCTGTTCTAAATATTAATGATAGTTTTAGGACATTAAAGGGAATATTTAAGTTTAGGTATACGGAACTGGTTATATAAGATTGGAAGTTTGGGTTGTAGAGTGAGGCGATTATTCTTTTGGTGTCTAAAGCGTACATTTCTTCATTGTATGCTGTTAATATATTAAGTGTTTCTCTTTGGACAGTTAGAAAATTCTGGCTTTCCCAGACCCATTGAAAGTTTATCTTTTCAAGCATTAGTTGTAAGTGTCTGGTCCAATTATGTTTAATTTGTTTAATATGTGTAATTATATTATTTTGTTTGTCATTTAGTGCCAATAATTTGTTGTAACAGACTTTAGCGTATCTTCCCTCTGGCATAAGTAGGAGTCTGTACCATAACTGTAACATTTTTTCCAATATTAGTAGTTCGAGTTTATTTTGGCCAGTTTCTCGTCTTACTAGATAATTTGGTACTGTTTTATGTAGCCCGAAAATATTCTTAAAAAATTGCGTCATACCTTTTTCCATAGAATTAACTTGGGAAGGGCCCCATATTTCTGCTCCATATAATAGTGATGGTACTAAAACTGATGAGTAAAGTTTGGTGGTTGTCTCCCAACAGAACATTTGTGCCCTTATTAGTATTTGCTTTATGGTACCTGATGTTCTGCGTGCCTTAGAGATGTAAGATTTTGTGTTTTCATTAAATGATCCAGAAGTGGAGAAGGTTACTCCTAGGTACAAATAAATTATCACTACAGGATCTTCGTTTTCTGAAGCCAGATTGAGCCTCTGGTAAGATATTATTACTTTCTGTCCATGTTTGTAACCTAAAGTTTAAGATATACGTGAGAACTTTAGTTATAGTGTTCACTAGCGCAATTCCTCTATAGTTATTTTTGTCCAGATAGTCTCCTTTTTTATATATTAATGATAATTTTATATTTTTTAATTTTTGTGGCAGGTCTTCATTGTTGAGAAAATTGTTTAATAAATTTTGTAAATAAACTTTTCCTGAGGAGGGAAGATTTTTCAATTGTTCGTTAATTATGCCGTCCGAACCAGGACTTTTATTTAATTTTAGATTTTTAAGTGCGTAATTTATTTCTTGCAGTGTAATTGCAGTATCTAAGTAGAAATGTTTGGCATCAAAAAATTCTTGTTCATTTATAATTTTAGAGCCGAACCATTTCCTGGAAGTACTGATTCCATTCTTTTATATTAATTGGGTTTGTTGCAAAGGACGATGAATGTAGAGATTTAACAGTTTTCCAGAACTCTGTTTGATCCTTTATATTTTCTAGTTTTACCTTAATTTCCATTTTGTGTTTTTTCTTCTGAGCATTAATATAATTTTTGTATTCTTTTTTTGATTGTACGTATAATTTTACTTTTTCACTACTGAAGTTGTGGATTTTACACTCTCTGAGGTTACGTCTAGCTATTCTTTTTAAATCAGCACAGGTTTTGTCATACCATTGTTTGGTTTTTAGTTTACAATTATTATCATCGCAAATTTTTACCTTTTTTTCCAAGCCTATTTTGTTAGAGGTTGCAGCAATAATATTATTGAAAAGAACGTATTGTCCTTCGATATCCCTTGGTAGAATTATATCATCCAGCTGCTTTTCAATTTCTTCTTTAAAAATATCAGTTCTTGAATTATCCCATTTAATTTTGTAAATTTCTTTGGTTGGTTTTATATCTGTTTTAGTTATGTTAGTATTTATATTCTTTATTTTTATTGAGCACATTAAATGGTCACAGACAACTACCTCTTCAATGATTTCAAAGTCTATTATTAGGTGAAGTGCGCTGATATCGACCCAGACCAGGTCAATAGTACTTTTGCCGACAGGCCCTATATATGTATATTTTGCCGGATTGTCGCTATGTGTTCTTCCATTTAATACTATTAAGTTTTCTTGCTCCATAATTTCCACTAACTCTTTACCCTTTTTGTTAGTAATACGATCAGAAGCTGCTCTTGATGCGTGTATGTTGCTGTTCATAAGAAGAGTCTCTTCGATTTGATTCAGTTCACCTATCCGTGCGTTGTAATCCCCCCCTAGTATAAGAGAATGATTTGGGTATGTACTTATTATATTTTTAACGGTGTCCGAGAATAAGTCTAAAAGCACAGCATAATCATACGAAAATGAGAAGTATGCCAAACCTAAAATAATGTTTTGTACTTTGCTTTTTAGGCTGAGGAATATCCAGTGATTTTCGCTTTCAACGGTTGTGAGTTCAACAAAATCTATCTTATAGAAAATCAATAGTCCCCCAATCGCCCTACCTGTACTAGCCTCCTTTTTTTGCTTTTTGTTCTATTTTAGAATAATTTTTAAAAAAATATGGTAACTAGTAGGTAACTAATAAAAAAAAAACAGTTAACATGTTACATGCGGTGATAGAAATATCATAGATTTGATAGCACTTTCAGTCTTTAGCCAGTAAAGTTAGTTAAGTATGTATATACCATATGATACATGAATTATATTTAATTAACCAAATAACCATGTTATCAACAGGTATTTGTATGTCCTCTTTAATTTTCTTTCTATATAAGGATAACATGATCATAATAATACTTACATCGGCTCGTTGGTCTAGGGGTATGATTCTCGCTTAGGGTGCGAGAGGTCCCGGGTTCAAATCCCGGACGAGCCCACAGTTTTAAAGCTGTATGGCAAGCCGTTTTACTTTTTAATAGCAAGCTTTTTAAATATAAAAATTAAACTAAATGTATTATTTAAAATTTGAAAAATTTATTTCTAAGAGCATTAATATTATGATACAACATAAAAATAATTAATTAAAATTATGTATCATGATAAAGTTTACTCTCAAAGTATAGAAATCATAGACGATTCAGCTCATTTATGATGATTTAATTTTATGTTACGACATAAATTAAATTAATTTTTATTATGTCATAACATAATTTTATTTAATTTTTCTTGAGAAACATTTACAATACTCTCTATTTTTTTTGTAACAAATAAAAATTGTAGTGTGCTAAAACATGTAAATCATACGTTAGTTTTATTTTCTCCAAATCTTATTCTGTCAGTATAAATAGTACCGTTTTATTCTTATGAAGCACCTTATTTTATAATGTTATTTTAACTTATAGTTAAAAATTTACGGAATTAAAATTATGTACATAATGGAATTTCAATATATACATTTTAATTATGAACATACAAAAACCAGAATGATTAAAAATACGGTAGTCGATAATTTGAAATCGTCAAATGATTGTACATTAAAATATTATAGTGAATATGAGTTTTATAAACAATAATAATTTTACGAATTAAACTTTTATACAGACCATTAAAATGCGATATATTAAAATTATTAGTAGATATCATTATAATACATCAAATTATTTTTATGTAACAACATAATTTTAATGCATTGTAGTTTTATTTATGTTAAAAGTAAGTTTCTAGTGATGAATTTTTATTATGGCCATAATTTTAATTCAGCCAATTTTTATTATTTATAATATAATTTTAATTTTACCAATTTTTATTATGATAACATCATAATTTTAATTATATAACTTTTTATTATGATATTACATAATTTTAATTCTATCAATGTTTAAGTATTGAATTTTTATTATGTACATAATTTTAATTCTATCAATTTTTAAGTATTGAATTTTTATTATGTACATAATTTTAATTATATCAATTTTTAAGTAGGAATTTTTATTATGGCCATAATTTTAATTCTATCAATTATTATTATGTTACTACATAATTTTAATTCTATTAATTTTTATTATGATACTACATAATTTTAAATCTATCAATTTTTATTATGTTAGTACATAATTTTAATTCTACCAATTTTTATTATCATTCATCATAATATTAATTCCTTGTTAACCTGCCGTTGACAATCCTGCAGAACTGCAGTACAGAATTAATATTATGATGAATGATAATAAAAATTGATAGAATTAAAATTATGTAGTAACATAATAAAAATTGATAGATTTAAAATTATTTAGCATCATAATAAAAATTAATAGAATTAATTACATTTTATTATGATACTACATAATTTTAAATCTATCAATTTTTATTATGTTAGTACATAATTTTAATTCTACCAATTTTTATTATCATTCATCATAATATTAATTCCTTGTTAACCTGCCGTTGGCAAACCTGCAGAACTGCAGTACAGAATTAATATTATGATGAATGATAATAAGAATTGATAGAATTAAAATTATGTAGTAACATAATAAAAATTGATAGATTTAAAATTATGTAGTATCATAATAAAAATTAATAGAAATAAAATTAATTCTATTAATTTTTATTATGATACTACATAATTTTAAATCTATCAATTTTTATTATGTTACTACATAATTTTAATTCTACCAATTTTTATTATCATTCATCATAAAATTAATTCGTTGTTAACCTGCCGTTGGCAAACCTGCAGAACTGCAGTACAGAATTAATATTATGATGAATGATAATAAAAATTGATAGAATTAAAATTATGTAGTAACATAATAAAAATTGATCGATTTAAAATTATGTAGAATCATAATAAAAATTAATAGAATTAAAATTATGTAGAAACATAATAATAATTGATAGAATTAAAATTATGGCCATAATAAAAAATCCATACTTAAAAATTGATAGAATTAAAATTATGTACATAATAAAAATTCAATACTTAAAAATTGATTGAATTAAAATTATGTACATAATAAAAATTCAATACTTAAAAATTGATAGAATAAAAATTATGTTCTATCATAATAAAAATTTATATAATTAAAATTATGATGTTATCATAATAAAAATTGGTAAACTTAAAATTATGTACTTACATAAAAATTGGCGGAATTAAAATTATGTACATAATAAAAATTCAAAACTTAAAAATTATGTTTATCATAATAAAAATACAATGAATTAAAGTTATCTGCATCAGTAATAAAAATTATACGAATTAAAATTATGTACATAAAAAAAATTACCAATTATTATTATTTAAAGACAATTCTAATTCCTAAGATTATTCTTATTATGTTATAATAATAAAAATGTACATTTATTTTTATGTTGAAGTATAATTTTAATGTATTGAAATACGATTATGGTGAAATACAATAATAATTATTTAAATTAAAATTATACTTTAACATAATTTTTATATACCAGCATAGAGTAAATAGAAATCAAATGAAAAAAGAAATATAATATTTTTGTTGTGTTATAAAATTAATTCGTCTAAATTTTATTATGTTGTAACATAATAATATATTATTATTTTGTATTCTATTTTCTGGTCAATATGATTATTATTTGACTATTTTATATTAGACCTAATTTTCAATATACATTTAAAAAGTAAAATGGCGTGCCATAAAGCTGTAATATTATATACGAAAGTAAACGACCACGATATTTCGAACGAATCCGATCGATGATTAAATCGAGATTAATTGCAATTCATAATACCGATTCAAATCTTGGTACAAAGGTCTCTTTTCGCTACGTGCAATCTAAAAGCCTCCCCGACGGGGAATCGAACCCCGGTCTCCCGCGTGACAGGCGGGGATACTGACCACTATACTATCGAGGATATTTGTAACACTCTTATACTGATAATGTAACCAGTATAGTAGGTTAAACTCATTTTTTGGTTATAAGTAAAATAGGTTATACTCGTAATTGGCTAAATTTGATTTTAGATTTAATTCATAATCGAATAACTCGTTTTTAGGTTATATTCATCTTTAGATAAAACTCATCTTTAAAATAAATTGGTTTTTAAATAATATTTGTCTTTAGATAAAACTTGTTTACATACAACTCATCTTTTAATAGAAATCGTCTTTACATAAAACTTGACTATAGATAGAACACGTCTTTAGAATAAACTCGTCTTATGATTTAACTTGTCTCTAATTTAAACTTGTTTTTAAGTTAAATTCGTCTTTAGATTAAACTCGTCTTTAGATAAAACATTCGTCTTTAGGATTAACTCGTCTTTAGATAGATCTAAGATTTCCATCCAAAGCCTGTGGAGATGTCCCATCCAAAGAATGTGGAGGTGTTCCATTTTAATACTGTTAACACGCCCCATCCAAAGCCTTTAGAGGTGATCCATCTAAAGCATGTGAAGATGTTCCTTCTAAAGCCACCCACACACACATACAAACACGCAGACAAACAAACACAAACACATACACATACACACAAACATACGCACACACAAACATACGCACACACAAACATACGCACACACCAACACAAACACATACACACAAACATATACACACAAACACATACACACAAACACATACACTCAAACACATACACACAAACACATACACACCAATACACGCACACACAAACATACGCACACACCAACACAAACTCAAACACATACACACAAACACGTTCACACAAAAACATACACTCAAACACATACACACATACACATACACACATACACACAAACACATACACACCAATACACGCACACACAAACAAACGCACACACCAACACAAACTCAAACACATACACACAAACACATATACACAAACACATACACACAAACACATACACACAAACATACGCACACACCAACACAAACACAAACACAAACACCATCACATACACAAAAACACATACACACAAACACATACACACAAACACATACACACAAACACATACACTCAAACACATACACACAAACACATACACACCAATACACGCACACACATACATACGCACACACCAACACAAACTCAAACACATACACACAAACACATACACACAAACACATACACACAAACACGTACACACAAACACATACACTCAAACACATACACTCAAACACATACACACAACCACATACACACCAATACACGCACACACCAACACAAACTCAAACACATACACACAAACACATACACATACACACCAACACACGCACATACAACCATACGCACCCACCAACACAAACACATACACACCAACACACGCACACACAAACATACGTACACACCAACACAAACACATACACATACACACAAACACATACACACAAACACTTACACACAAACACATACACACAAACACTTACACACATACACACAAATACGTACACACAAACACATACAAACAAACGCACACACAAACATACGCACACACCAACACAAACACAAACACCATCACATACACACAAACACATACACACAAACACTACACACAAACACATACACACAAACACGTACACACAAACACATACACACAAACACACGCAGACACAAACTCAAACACATACACACAAACACACGCACACACAAACATACGCAGACACCAACACAAACTCAAACACATACACACAAACACATACACACAAACACTTACACACAAACACATACACACAAACACTTACACACAAACACATACACACAAATACGTACACACAAACACATACACACAAACACATACAGACAAACAAACGCACACACAAACATACGCACACACCAACACCAACACAAACACCATCACATACACACAAACACATACACACAAACACGTACACACATACACACAAACACACGCACACACAAACATACGCACACACCAACACGAACTCAAACACACAAACACACAAACATACGCACACACCAACACAAAGTCAAACACATACACACAAACACATACACACAAACACATACAGACAAACACACGCACACACAAACATACGCACACACCAACACAAACACATACACACAAACATACACAGAAACACATACACAAAAACACGTACCTACACACAAACACATACACACAAACACACGCACACACAAACGCACACACTGATTTTTAACATTAGATTTTAAGTGAGATTATTTGCAAGTAACGAAAGGAGTGTTATATATTAATTTACGACCCCATTTTGTAAACCATCTTTATTAAGCCCATTTTACATTGAGCAATATTGCAAATGCAAGTGCAACTTTTGACAAGTTGCTTCAATATTGCATGAGTATAATACAGAAATTATAAAATTATTATTCTAATATATCTGTTCGTGTTCATATATAATATAATATTGATTAGAATTTGTTTAGATCCTACCGAACTAAACAGGAACATTCTCAGACGACAATACCCAATATCAGTCTACATGTTTAATTTAAAATTATTTTGTAAATGGCTGAAAAAGAAAATTGGTTGACAAGATTGTAGTGGTAGATTTTTGAACTATTATAGGTGCCACGCACACCAAAGTAACCTGAAGTTGTTACAACAATGTGAAATGGGCACTTCTGCATTTTTAGAACATAAAGTACAATACGCGGGAATACCCCAATAGTATGTTATTAATTTCATAGATATTAAACACACACTAACGAATAAACCAATAATTATTAGCTAAGAATTGCAAGTAACGAAATGAGTTGATATTAATTTATGACCACATTTTGTAAACTTCTTTATTACAGAAATGATAACAATAATACAACAAATTATATAATTAAAAATTAAATGATTTTTAGCTATATTTACATCAAATTTAACCACATAGACCATAAAAATTCCTGTTATAGGCTGTAACCATGTAGACTGCGCCATCTCGTGACAGCTTTACGCAAGATCTAGGTTTTGGTTCCTCAGTATTATTTTTATTTTTAAAATAATAGAAAAATAATAATATTAAATAAAAAATTAAACAACACAATATTTATTTATTATTGATTGATACATTTGGATAAAAGATTTTTTACAGCTAACTTCTTGTGAATAATAGGGTACTTGCATGGTACTGAAAATTAGATTTTTACCACTATGCACATAATGTTAGAACTAAAACATAGGTAAAAATACAAATTTTATTTAAAAAAAATTATGTAATTTAGTAAATTGAGATTAAATTTTCTGTGACGTCATTTGTGTGAACAGAAGGTAGGGAAGCATAGTTAAGAATGTAAGCTGTAGATAGCGTGCGTGTCAGTCAACAAATGTTTGAATTTGACACTTGCTTGTCAAATATACACATAAAATTTAGTAACAATACATTACTTTATGAATGTAGACTATTTAGTTTATGAAAACACAAATATTTACTTATATTTTACAGCATCAAAACATGTACGAAGTACAAATAATGCCAAACACATCTGATTTGTCAACTTGCCAAACTCGTTCCTGCGCAAGCCGTAGTTAGGAGCGTTCACTAGTACAGTCGTTGCTATGGCTTAACGGCCATTCATTGGTTGGGTTAGTTTTTACGTCACATATTGAATATTTAAATTTTTTTTTTTGGGCTTATAATAAAATTTTTGTCAAAATAAAAAATTCGGGTCCCAAGTTTTGATCTTTTCTTCAAAGCTATAATTTGCCATTAAAATTGTATTATTTACCTGAAACAAAATATTAATGTATTTTATGCGTTACTGCATCTTTTAAAATAATAAAAATATCAAACAACCAAATTCCATAGCTTGACAATATCAACAATAACAACTGTCATAAGACTGACGGATGTTTTATATCGCTAAATTAGATAAAAATCATTATTTTATCTTATGATTATCTTGTAAAATGTGATTTAGGGACATAAGCAATTTTTTGTGACCTTAAACATACGATGAAATAAGACCATGTATAACGCTGTCAAAAGCTATAATATCCCATTTACATATTCTTCATCTTCAGATTTTGCTTTCTCCTTGGCTATTACAGCATCCATTTCTTCGTCGTCGGAATCATCTCCGCCGAGTCTGTCGTCCATATATCACTATCGTCACAGGATCCAGTAGCAGCTGATAATCGTCGTTTGGAATTAATAACTGTCGATTTGACAGGAGATGATTGTGTTTGTCGCTGAGTAGCTGTTTTTGATACCTGGTTAGCTGGTGGGCTTCTGTGGCCTGCATAAAGTTTGTAGGAGCACCAACAGTCATGTTTACTTGTGGTTAATATGATATTTCGTACGCAGAAAACACGACATGTTTTGTTGATTTTCCACTTGGAAGTTTTGCTGACTTTGCAGTGCACCATCATTTTTATATCTGGATCCTTATTTCCGGGGCCTAATTATGCTTTATTTTAGGTCAGAGAATGTAACTGGTTTATGTTTTCCTATAAAGAAAAATACAGATATTAAGATATATTCTAATGCATTTTCATCATAATAATACAAACCCACGCGGTAAATTAATGTCGTATAATTAGTATGCTTTATATATAATGGCAAAATTGTAGTAGATGTAGTAAATATTTAAAATGTAGAAACTTCAATAAGAAACCATTTGTCAAAGTAAATGTTGTCGTGTAAAAATTGTTCGTATTGCATTTCGCCAAAGTATAAAAAGTTTACAGTATACGCTACCCTCTGTAGTTTCATGTACCACTCACGTTTATAAACAATTTCGTACAGTTTCAAACATATATAAGCCCATTTGATGCTTCTTCTGATCTTCTTCCAATTTCTCTGTTCATTATTTCCTTGTATATGTACATTCATCAACTTTTATATCATACGAAGTTTATTATTAAAGTATGAATAATAATATTGATGTTATGAGGTATTATTACTGATAATAATAAGAAATAATAATGTATAAATAAGATGAAAATCTTATACCATGTACTAATATAACGATAACCTAAAATTTTTTGACGTAAACTTAAGCCAGTGTTGCCAACGTAGTTGAGAAAAATAACGTGCAAAATAATCGTATTTACTATAAAATTATCGTACAAATGATAATTTAATTAAATATAGATATTTAAAAATAAATAAATTTTTATATAAGTTATATAGGAAGTAATTCAAATATGAATAAATTGAAATAAATTTGTAAAAATTTTAAAATTAATATACAGTTGGTAACACTGACTTCGCGTGTAATGACGTAGTAAGTAATACCAACATAAATTTAGTAATTTTATTAGTAACATAGCTAATTAATATATATTTTAATGAATTATAAAAAACTCCGACGTAATTGAGAAAAATAAGCTTTAAACGGGGTCTTAGAATTTTTTTCTCTTTAAATTGATATATGTCACATAACCACCAAATCAGTGCTACGTAATGTTTGCAAGTAGATTATAAATTAACGGATGGTTGTGTAACCAGTATAGTAGGTTAAACTCATTTTTAGGTTATAAGTAAAATAGATTAAACTCATCTTTAAGTTATAAGTAATATAGGTTAAACTCATCTTTAAGTTATAAGTAAAGTAAGTTAAACTCTTCTTTAAGTTATAAGTAAAGTAGGTTATCAGTGTAGTAGGTAATACTCGTAATTGGCTTAATTTGATTGTAGGTTTAATTCATAATCGAATAAATTTAATTTGAAGTTTCAATTATTAAATTAATATACAGTTGGTAACATTGCCTTGGCGTGTTTTTCGGTTGCTGGGCAACCGTTATGACGTATATATGTAATACCAACATAAATTTAGTAATTTTATTATTAATTAATTATAAAAATACTAAAGACACATAGAAGTAAACATAAGTTTTAAACGGGTTCTTAGAATTCTTTTCTCTTAAAATTGATGTATAATATGTAAACTCAGATTAAATAATTTTTGTTTTTAAATAATATTTGTCTTTAGATAAAACTTGTTTAAATAAAATTAATTTTTAAATAGATATCGTCTTTATATAACTTTATATAGAACACGTCTTTAGAATAAACTCGTCTTATAATTTAACTTGTCTCTAATTTAAATTTGTAGGTATATAAATTAAATTTGTTTTTAAATTAAATTCGTCTTTATGGTCATGATTATGTTAACATTTCAATAATATTATTACCTGCTTTCAGGTCTACGACATTAATGTATTTCACCACAAACAAAACTCGTAATACTCGTAATTGGCTTAATTTGATTTTAGATTTAATTCATAATCGAATAACTCGTTTTTAGGTTATATTCATCTTTAGATAAAACTCATCATTAAAATAAATTGGTTTTTAAGTAATATTTGTCTTTAGATAAAACTTGTTTAAATACAACTGATCTTTTAATAGAAATCGTCTTTACATAAAACTTGACTATAGATAGAACACGTCTTTAGAATAAACTCGTCTTATAATTTAACTTGTCTCTAATTTAAACTTGTATTATAAATAAAATTCGTTTTTAAGTTAAATTAGTCTTTAGACTAAACTCGTATTTAGATAAAACATTCGTCTTTATGATAAACTCGTCTTTAGATAGATCTAAGTTTTCCATCCGAAGCTTGTATGGATATCCCATCCAAAGCCTGTGAGAGTGTCTCCATCCAAAGTCTGTGGAGATATCCCATCCAAAGCCTGTGGCGGTGTTCCATTTTAATACTGTTAACACGCCCCATCCAAAGCCTATAGAGGTGATCCATCCAAAACATGTGGAGATGTTCCTTCTAAAGCCACCCACACACACATACAAACACACAGACAAACATAAACACAAACACATACACATTACACATACACACCAACACACGCACACACAAACATACGCACACACCAACACAAACTCAAACACATACACTCAAACATATACACACAAACACATACACATACACACAAACACATACACACCAATACACGCACACACAAACATACGCACACACCAACATAAACTCAAACACATACACACAAACACGTAAAACATATACACACAAACATACGCACACACCAACACAAACAAAAACTCAAACACCATCACATACACACAAACACACTAACACATACACATACACACAAACACATACACACAAACACACTAACACATACACAAAAACACATACAAATACACACAAACACATACAGACAAACACAAACACATACACACAAACACAAACACATACACACAAACACAAACACGTACACACAAACAAATGCACACAAACACATACACACAAACACATCAAACACATACACACAAACACATACACACAAACACATACACGTACACACAAACACATACACACAATCACATACACACAAACACATACACACCAACACATGCACACACAAATATACGCACACACCAATACAAACACAAACACATACACACCAACACGCGCACACACAAACATACGCACACACCAACACAAACACATACACACAAACACGTACACACAAACACATACACACAAACACGTACACACAAACATATACACACAAACACATACACACAAAAACATACACACACAGAAACACATACCCAGAAACGCACACACCAACACACGCACACACTAATTATTAACATTAGATTTTAACTGAGATTATTTGCAAGTAATGCAAGGAGTGTTATATATTAATTTACGACCTCATTTTGTAAACCATCTTTATTAAGCCCATTTTACATTGAGCAATATTGCAGATGCAAGTGCAAATTTTGACAAGTTGCTTCAATATTGCATGAGTGTAATACAGAAATTATAAAATTATTATTCTAATATATCCGTTCGTGTTCATATATAATATAATATTGATTAGAATTTGTTTAGATCCTACCGAACAGGAACATTCTCAGACGACAATACCCAATATCAGTCTACATGTTTAATTTAAAATTATTTTGTAAATTGCTGAAAAAGAAAATTGGTTATTAGCTAAGAATTGCAAGTAACGAAATGAGTTGATATTAAATTATGACCACATTTTGTAAACTTCTTTATTACAGAAATAATAACAATAATACAACAAATTATATATTTAAAAATAATATGATTTTTAGCTATATTTACATCAAATTTAACCACACAGACCATAAAAATTCCTGTTATCGTCTGTATCCATGTAGACTGCGCCATCTCGTGACAGTTACAGTTCCTCAGTATTTACGTTTATAAACATATTTGTACAGATTCAAACACAACATATTAATTTACAAAAAACTATCTGTTCATTATTTATTCATAAAATATCTCTGCAAAAAATTATTTCATTGTATAATATTATAATATGTCCTATATACCTACGAACAACTTTTATTTATGTCATGCGTAAAGTTTATAAATAATAATAATATTTTTGTCAGATATTATTATTAATAATAATAAGATATAATAATGTATAAATAAGATATTGTACAACGTACTTTTACCCTATAAATATCTGACGTTTGTGAAATAAACCATCATCATAATATGCTGCCTACCTCACTTTATTTCTACCGGCACAATGAAATACTGTTCTAACAATACATAACACTAGTATTACATTGTTCATATATTTGTATTAATCAATCCCAGCTATAATATCCCATTAAAATTGTATTATTTACCTGAAACAAAATAATATTAATGTATTTTACGTGTTAATGTACCTTTTAAAATATAATACAAATGTCAAACCTAAATCCAGAACTTAACACCACCACCAACAAAACAGTCATGAGAAGACTGATGGATGAATATTAATATTATTGAAACACACTTTGTACAGAACATGTCAATATTATTGACATTTATATTATTAAGTATGAGATTTAGATATTTTATCATAAATATAGAAAACGCGAAATGATTTGATGGTTTAATTAGGTTACTGAAGAAAAAATAGCCGGCGCATCGTGAAACTGTTTTACAAACAAAAAATAATGTCAAGATCCTCGTCTGAGATTCAGATCTGTCAGCAAATATATTTGAGCCACTCTGTACAGTATATCTAAAAGCAAGTCAATAAGAGTATAAGAATTACCTAGTCTCTGATACAAAATACCTAATAAATTTTATTATCAATACGAAAACCAAGAAAGTGTTGTCAAAGAGTAACAAAAAAATGTTGTCATTCGTCTTGCATTTCACCGCACCAATGTTTAGATAGACACGACAACAACTTACGTTTCTAAACTATTTTGTACAGATACAAAATACATATTTACAACCTGATCTGATTTTCTTTTTCCGTAATATCTCTGCAAAATAATTATTTCATTATACTATAATATTATGTTTCATACCTACATACAACTTTTATATAGTATGTTATGCGCGTTACGTTTAGAAATAATAATATTGTTGTTAGATATTATTACTAATAATAATAATAATAAGATACAATAATGTATAAATAAGATCTTGTACTAATTATAAATCAATAACCTAAAAAAATATCTGACGTTTAATAAGAGATCAGGAGATCAGTGTTGCCAAGCTAGTGGAAAAAAATATCATACATTAAATACAAAATAATCATATTTAAGACATAATAAACGTATAAAAATAATATAAATATATAAATAAGTTAATTATTTATCAATTATATATATAATATAAAGATGAAATAATAGAAATTTAAAAAGTTAATTTCTAAAATTATTATAGAGTTGGTAACATTACACTTAAGATTATTCAATAAATATGTATTTTAATTAATAATAAAAAAGTGAAGACATAGAGAGAAAAAGTCGTTTGAAACGGGTTCTTAGAATTTTTTTCTCTTTAAAATGATATATAATATATGAACTCAGATTGATTTTACATAATGTTTGCAAGTATAATATAAGAATAAAAGTTTTAACCAGTATAGTAGGTTAAACTCATTTTTAGGTTATAAGTAAAATAGATTAAACTCATCTTTAAGTTATAAGTAATATAGGTTAAACTCATCTTTAAGTTATAAGTAAAGTAAGTTAAACTCTTCTTTAAGTTATAAGTAAAGTAGGTTATCAGTGTAGTAGGTAATACTCGTAATTGGCTTAATTTGATTGTAGGTTTAATTCATAATCGAATAAATTTAATTTGAAGTTTCAATTATTAAATTAATATACAGTTGGTAACATTGCCTTGGCGTGTTTTTCGGTTGCTGGGCAACCGTTATGACGTATATATGTAATACCAACATAAATTTAGTAATTTTATTATTAATTAATTATAAAAATACTAAAGACACATAGAAGTAAACATAAGTTTTAAACGGGTTCTTAGAATTCTTTTCTCTTAAAATTGATGTATAATATGTAAACTCAGATTAAATAATTTTTGTTTTTAAATAATATTTGTCTTTAGATAAAACTTGTTTAAATAAAATTAATTTTTAAATAGATATCGTCTTTATATAACTTTATATAGAACACGTCTTTAGAATAAACTCGTCTTATAATTTAACTTGTCTCTAATTTAAATTTGTAGGTATATAAATTAAATTTGTTTTTAAATTAAATTCGTCTTTATGGTCATGATTATGTTAACATTTCAATAATATTATTACCTGCTTTCAGGTCTACGACATTAATGTATTTCACCACAAACAAAACTCGTAATACTCGTAATTGGCTTAATTTGATTTTAGATTTAATTCATAATCGAATAACTCGTTTTTAGGTTATATTCATCTTTAGATAAAACTCATCATTAAAATAAATTGGTTTTTAAGTAATATTTGTCTTTAGATAAAACTTGTTTAAATACAACTGATCTTTTAATAGAAATCGTCTTTACATAAAACTTGACTATAGATAGAACACGTCTTTAGAATAAACTCGTCTTATAATTTAACTTGTCTCTAATTTAAACTTGTATTATAAATAAAATTCGTTTTTAAGTTAAATTAGTCTTTAGACTAAACTCGTATTTAGATAAAACATTCGTCTTTATGATAAACTCGTCTTTAGATAGATCTAAGTTTTCCATCCGAAGCTTGTATGGATATCCCATCCAAAGCCTGTGAGAGTGTCTCCATCCAAAGTCTGTGGAGATATCCCATCCAAAGCCTGTGGCGGTGTTCCATTTTAATACTGTTAACACGCCCCATCCAAAGCCTATAGAGGTGATCCATCCAAAACATGTGGAGATGTTCCTTCTAAAGCCACCCACACACACATACAAACACACAGACAAACATAAACACAAACACATACACATTACACATACACACCAACACACGCACACACAAACATACGCACACACCAACACAAACTCAAACACATACACTCAAACATATACACACAAACACATACACATACACACAAACACATACACACCAATACACGCACACACAAACATACGCACACACCAACATAAACTCAAACACATACACACAAACACGTAAAACATATACACACAAACATACGCACACACCAACACAAACAAAAACTCAAACACCATCACATACACACAAACACACTAACACATACACATACACACAAACACATACACACAAACACACTAACACATACACAAAAACACATACAAATACACACAAACACATACAGACAAACACAAACACATACACACAAACACAAACACATACACACAAACACAAACACGTACACACAAACAAATGCACACAAACACATACACACAAACACATCAAACACATACACACAAACACATACACACAAACACATACACGTACACACAAACACATACACACAATCACATACACACAAACACATACACACCAACACATGCACACACAAATATACGCACACACCAATACAAACACAAACACATACACACCAACACGCGCACACACAAACATACGCACACACCAACACAAACACATACACACAAACACGTACACACAAACACATACACACAAACACGTACACACAAACATATACACACAAACACATACACACAAAAACATACACACACAGAAACACATACCCAGAAACGCACACACCAACACACGCACACACTAATTATTAACATTAGATTTTAACTGAGATTATTTGCAAGTAATGCAAGGAGTGTTATATATTAATTTACGACCTCATTTTGTAAACCATCTTTATTAAGCCCATTTTACATTGAGCAATATTGCAGATGCAAGTGCAAATTTTGACAAGTTGCTTCAATATTGCATGAGTGTAATACAGAAATTATAAAATTATTATTCTAATATATCCGTTCGTGTTCATATATAATATAATATTGATTAGAATTTGTTTAGATCCTACCGAACAGGAACATTCTCAGACGACAATACCCAATATCAGTCTACATGTTTAATTTAAAATTATTTTGTAAATTGCTGAAAAAGAAAATTGGTTATTAGCTAAGAATTGCAAGTAACGAAATGAGTTGATATTAAATTATGACCACATTTTGTAAACTTCTTTATTACAGAAATAATAACAATAATACAACAAATTATATATTTAAAAATAATATGATTTTTAGCTATATTTACATCAAATTTAACCACACAGACCATAAAAATTCCTGTTATCGTCTGTATCCATGTAGACTGCGCCATCTCGTGACAGTTACAGTTCCTCAGTATTTACGTTTATAAACATATTTGTACAGATTCAAACACAACATATTAATTTACAAAAAACTATCTGTTCATTATTTATTCATAAAATATCTCTGCAAAAAATTATTTCATTGTATAATATTATAATATGTCCTATATACCTACGAACAACTTTTATTTATGTCATGCGTAAAGTTTATAAATAATAATAATATTTTTGTCAGATATTATTATTAATAATAATAAGATATAATAATGTATAAATAAGATATTGTACAACGTACTTTTACCCTATAAATATCTGACGTTTGTGAAATAAACCATCATCATAATATGCTGCCTACCTCACTTTATTTCTACCGGCACAATGAAATACTGTTCTAACAATACATAACACTAGTATTACATTGTTCATATATTTGTATTAATCAATCCCAGCTATAATATCCCATTAAAATTGTATTATTTACCTGAAACAAAATAATATTAATGTATTTTACGTGTTAATGTACCTTTTAAAATATAATACAAATGTCAAACCTAAATCCAGAACTTAACACCACCACCAACAAAACAGTCATGAGAAGACTGATGGATGAATATTAATATTATTGAAACACACTTTGTACAGAACATGTCAATATTATTGACATTTATATTATTAAGTATGAGATTTAGATATTTTATCATAAATATAGAAAACGCGAAATGATTTGATGGTTTAATTAGGTTACTGAAGAAAAAATAGCCGGCGCATCGTGAAACTGTTTTACAAACAAAAAATAATGTCAAGATCCTCGTCTGAGATTCAGATCTGTCAGCAAATATATTTGAGCCACTCTGTACAGTATATCTAAAAGCAAGTCAATAAGAGTATAAGAATTACCTAGTCTCTGATACAAAATACCTAATAAATTTTATTATCAATACGAAAACCAAGAAAGTGTTGTCAAAGAGTAACAAAAAAATGTTGTCATTCGTCTTGCATTTCACCGCACCAATGTTTAGATAGACACGACAACAACTTACGTTTCTAAACTATTTTGTACAGATACAAAATACATATTTACAACCTGATCTGATTTTCTTTTTCCGTAATATCTCTGCAAAATAATTATTTCATTATACTATAATATTATGTTTCATACCTACATACAACTTTTATATAGTATGTTATGCGCGTTACGTTTAGAAATAATAATATTGTTGTTAGATATTATTACTAATAATAATAATAATAAGATACAATAATGTATAAATAAGATCTTGTACTAATTATAAATCAATAACCTAAAAAAATATCTGACGTTTAATAAGAGATCAGGAGATCAGTGTTGCCAAGCTAGTGGAAAAAAATATCATACATTAAATACAAAATAATCATATTTAAGACATAATAAACGTATAAAAATAATATAAATATATAAATAAGTTAATTATTTATCAATTATATATATAATATAAAGATGAAATAATAGAAATTTAAAAAGTTAATTTCTAAAATTATTATAGAGTTGGTAACATTACACTTAAGATTATTCAATAAATATGTATTTTAATTAATAATAAAAAAGTGAAGACATAGAGAGAAAAAGTCGTTTGAAACGGGTTCTTAGAATTTTTTTCTCTTTAAAATGATATATAATATATGAACTCAGATTGATTTTACATAATGTTTGCAAGTATAATATAAGAATAAAAGTTTTAACCAGTATAGTTGGTAGAACTCATTTTTAGGTTATAAATAAAATAGGTTAAACTCATCTTTAAGTTATAAGTTAATTAGGTTAAACTCATCTTTAAGTTATAAGTAAAGTAGGTTAAAATCATCTTTAAGTTATAAGTTAAGTAAGTTAAACTCATCTTTAAGTTATAATTAAAGTAGGTTAAAATCATCTTTAAATAGAAATCGTCTTTACATAAAACTTGACTTTAGATAGAGCACGTCTTTAGAATAAAATTTTCACATTTACGCTCGTCACTTATATATTGACGCTCGTCACTTATATATTGACGCTCGTCACTTATATATTGACGCTCGTCACTTATATATTGACGCTCGTCACTTATATATTGACGCTCATCACTTATATTGACGCTCGTTTTTAGGTTATATTCATCTTTAGATAAAACTCATTTTTAAAATAAATTGATTTTTAAATAATATTTGTCTTTAGATAAAACTTGTTTAAATACCTACAACTCATCTTTTAATAGCAATCGTCTTTACATAAAACTTGACTATAGATAGAACACGTCTTTATAATAAACTCGTCTTATAATTTAACTTGTCTCTAATTTAAACTTGTATTATAAATTAAATTCGTTTTTAAGTTAAATTCGTCTTTAGATTAAACTCGTCTTTAGATAAAACATTCGTCTTTAGGATAAACTCGTCTTTAGATAGATCTAAGTTTTCCATCCAAAGCTTGTATGGATATCCCATTCAAAGCCTGTGGGAGTTTCCCCATCCAAAGCCTGTGGAGATGTCCCATCCAAAGCCTGTGGAGGTGTTCCATTTTAATACTGTTAACACGTTCCATCCAAAGCCTGTAGAGGTGATCCATCCAAAGCATGTGGAGATGTTCCTTCTAAAGCCACCCACAGACACATACAAATACACAGACAAACATAAACACATACACACAAACATACGCACACACCAACACAAACACATACACACAAACACATACACATACACACCAATACACGCACACACAAACATACGCACACACCAACACAAACTCAAACACATACACACACACACAAACACATACACACAAACACATACACACAAACACATACACACAAACACGTACACTCAAACAAATACACACAAACACGTACACACAAACACATACACACAAACACATACACACAAACACATACACACACACACACACACACACACACACACACACACACACACACACACACATACACACAAACACGTACACACAAACACGTACACACAATCACGTACACACAAACACATACACACACACACACACACACACACAAACATACGCACACACCAACACAAACACCATCACATGCCCACAAACACATACACACAAACAAATACACACAAACACATACACACAAACACACTAACACATACACACAAACAAATACATACAAACACATACACACAAACATGTACACACAAACACATACACACAAACAAATACACACAAACACATACACACAAACACATACACACAAACATGTACACACAAACACATACACACAAACACATACATAAGATTATTTGCAAATAACGAAAGGAGTGTTATATATTAATTTACGACCTCATTTTGTAAACCATCTTTATTAAGCCCAATTTACATTGAACAATATTGCAGATGCAAGTGCAACTTTTGACACGTTGCTTCAATATTGCATGAGTGTAATACAGAAATTATAAAATTATTATTCTAATATATCTGTTCGTGTTCATATATAATATAATATTGATTAGAATTTGTTTAGATCCTACCGAACAGGAACATTCTCAGACGACAATACCCAATATCAGTCTACATGTTTAATTTAAAATTATTTTGTAAATTGCTGAAAAAGAAAATTGGTTATTAGCTAAGAATTGCAAGTAACGAAATGAGTTCATATCAAATTATGACCACATTTTGTAAACTTCTTTATTACAGAAATAATAACAATAATACAAAAAATTATATAATTAAAAATAATATGATTTTTAGCTATATTTACATCAAATTTAACCACACAGACCATAAAAATTCCTGTTATCGTCTGTATCCATGTAGACTGCGCCATCTCGTGACAGTTAACGCAAGATCTAGGTTTTAGTTCCTCAGTATTTACGTTTATAAACATATTTGTACAGATTCAAACACATATTAATTTACAACAAACTATCTGTTCATTATTTATCCATAAAATATCTCTGCAAAAATTATTTCATTGTATAATATTATAATATGTACATACCTACGAACAACTTTTATTTATGTCATGCGTAAAGTTTATAAATAATAATATTTTTGTTAGATATTATTATTAATAATAATAAGATATAATAATGTATAAATAAGATCTTGTACAACGTATTTTTACCCTATAAATGTCTGACGTTTGTGAAATAAACCATCATCATAATATGCTGTCTACCTCAACTTTATTTCTACCGGTACAATAAAATACTGTTCTAACAATACATAACACTAGTATTACATTGTTCATATATTTGTATTAATCAATCCCAGCTATAATATCCCATTAAAATTGTATTATTTACCTGAAACAAAATAATATTAATGTATTTTACGTGTTAATGTACCTTTTAAAATAATACAAATGTCAAACCTAAATCCAGAACTTAACACCACCACCAACAAAACAGTCATAAGATGACTGATGGATGAATATTAATATTATTTATTTATTTTATTTTTGATGGCAACCAACCTACAGAATTAACTTCCAATTACAGGATGGTAGATGTTATTATAGTGGAATCCAACCACTCGGACCCAGTGGTATTATTGTCGGTTGTGCTGGGAATCGAACTGGGGACCGCTAGCATGCTAGGCGGACCCTCTACCGCTGAGCTAACCACTGGCCGTGAAACACACTTTATACAGAACATGTCAATATTATTGACATTTATATTATTAAGTATGAGATTTAGATATTTTAACATAAATATAGAAAACGCGAAATGATTTGATAGTTTAATTAGGTTACTGAAGAGAAAATAAGAACCCAATATGATTATCGCTGTCAAAAGCCGGCGCATCGTGAAGCTGTTTTACAAACAAATAATGTCAAGATCTTCTGAGGGTTTCCTCGTCTGAGATTCAGATCTGTCAGCAAATATATTTGAACTACTCTGTATATATCTAAAAGCAAGTCAATAAGAGTATAAGAATTACCTAGTCTCTGATACAAAATACCTAATAAATTTTATTATCAATACGAAAACCAAGAAAGTGTTGTCAAAGAGTAACAAAAAAATGTTGTCATTCGTCTTGCATTTCACCACCAATGTTTAGATAGACACGACAACAACTTACGTTTCTAAACTATTTTGTACAGATACAAAACACATATTTACAACCTGATCTGATCTTCTTTTTCCGTAATATCTCTGCAAAATAATTATTTCATTATACTATAATATGTTTCATACCTACATACAACTTTTATATAGTATGTTATGCGCGTTTCGTTTAGAAATAATAATATTGTTGTTAGATATTATTAATAATAATAATAATAATAATAATAATAAGATACAATAATGTATAAATAAGATCTTGTATTAATATAAATCAATAACCTAAAAAAATATCTGATGTTTTGTAAGAGATAAGAAGATCAGTGTTGCCAAGCTAGTGGAAAAAAATATAATACATTAAACACAAAATAATCATATTTAATACATAATTAACGTATAAATTTGTATAAAAATAATATAAATATATAAATAGGTTAATTATTTATAAATTATATATATAATATAAAGATGAAATAATAGAAATTTAAAAAGTAAATTTCTAAAATTATTATAGAGTTGGTAACATTGCATTTAAGATTATAAGATAAATGTGTATTTTATTTAATTTAAAAAAACGATAATTATAAAGAGAAAAATGAGTTTGAAACGGGTTCTTAGAATTTTTTTCTCTTATAAATGATATATATCATATTAATTTATTAGAATGTATTGGTATTGTTTGTAAGTAGAATACTAATAATAATGGTTATTTAACCAGTATAGTAGGTTAAACTCATTTTTAGGTTATAAGTAAAATAGATTAAACTCATCTTTAAGTTATAAGTAATATAGGTTAAACTCATCTTTTAGTTATAAGTAAAGTAAGTTAAACTCTTCTTTAAGTTATAAGTAAAGTAGGTTATCAGTGTAGTAGGTAATACTCGTAATTGGCTTAATTTGATTGTAGGTTTAATTCATAATCGAATAAATTTAATTTGAAGTTTCAATTATTAAATTAATATACAGTTGGTAACATTGCCTTAGCGTGTTTTTCGGTTGCTGGGCAACCGTTATGACGTATATATGTAATAACAACATAAATTTAGTAATTTTATTATTAATTAATTATAAAAATACTAAAGACACATAGAGGTAAACATAAGTTTTAAACGGGTTCTTAGAATTCTTTTCTCTTAAAATTGATGTATAATATGTAAACTCACATTAAATAATTTTTGTTTTTAAATAATATTTGTCTTTAGATAAAACTTGTTTAAATAAAATTAATTTTTAAATAGATATCGTCTTTATATAACTTTATATAGAACACGTCTTTAGAATAAACTCGTCTTATAATTTAACTTGTCTCTAATTTAAATTTGTAGGTATATAAATTAAATTCGTTTTTAAATTAAATTCGTCTTTATGGTCATGATTATGTTAGCATTTCAATAATATTATTACCTGCTTTCAGGTCCACGACATTAATGTATTTCACCACAAACAAAACTCGTAATACTCGTAATTGGCTTAATTTGATTTTAGATTTAATTCATAATCGAATAACTCGTTTTTAGGTTATATTCATCTTTAGATAAAACTCATCATTAAAATAAATTGGTTTTTAAGTAATATTTGTCTTTAGATAAAACTTGTTTAAATACAACTCATCTTTTAATAGAAATCGTCTTTACATAAAACTTGACTATAGATAGAACACGTCTTTAGAATAAACTCGTCTTATAATTTAACTTGTCTCTAATTTAAACTTGTATTATAAATTAAATTCGTTTTTAAGTTAAATTAGTCTTTAGATTAAACTCGTATTTAGATAAAACATTCGTCTTTATGATAAACTCGTCTTTAGATAGATCTAAGTTTTCCATCCGAAGCTTGTATGGATATCCCATGCAAAGCCTGTGAGAGTGTCTCCATCCAAAGTCTGTGGAGATATCCCATCCAAAGCCTGTGGCGGTGTTCCATTTTAATACTGTTAACACGCCCCATCCAAAGCCTATAGAGGTGATCCATCCAAAACATGTGGAGATGTTCCTTCTAAAGCCACCCACACACACATACAAACACACAAACAAACATAAACACAAACACATACACATTACACATACACACCAACACACGCACACACAAACATACGCACACACACAAACATACGCACACACCAACACAAACTCAAACACATACACACAAACACATACACAAACACATACACTCAAACATATACACACATACACATACACACAAACACATACACACCAATACACGCACACACCAACATAAACTCAAACACATACACACAAACACGTAAAACACATACACACAAACACATACACACAAACATACGCACACACCAACACAAACAAAAACTCAAACACCATCACATACACACAAACACACTAACACATACACAAAAACACATACACATACACACAAACACATACACACAAACACGTACACACAAACACATACACACAAACACGTACACACAAACACATACAGACAAACACAAACACATACACACTAACACATACACACAAACACATACACAAACACGTACACACAAACAAATGCACACAAACACATACACACAAACACATCAAACACATACACACATACACACAAACACATACACGTACACACAAACACATACACACAATCACATACACACAAACACATACACACCAACACATGCACACACAAATATACGCACACACCAATACAAACACAAACACATACACACCAACACGCGCACACACAAACATACGCACACACCAACACAAACACATACACACAAACACGTACACACAAACACATACACACAAACACATACACACAAAAACATACACACACACAAACACATACCCAGAAACGCACACACCAACACACGCACACACTAATTATTAACATTAGATTTTAACTGAGATTATTTGCAAATAATGAAAGGAGTGTTATATATTAATTTACGACCTCATTTTGTAAACCATCTTTATTAAGCCCATTTTACATTGAGCAATATTGCAGATGCAAGTGCAAATTTTGACAAGTTGCTTCAATATTGCATGAGTGTAATACAGAAATTATAAAATTATTATTCTAATATATCCGTTCGTGTTCATATATAATATAATATTGATTAGAATTTGTTTAGATCCTACCGAACAGGAACATTCTCAGACGACAATACCCAATATCAGTCTACATGTTTAATTTAAAATTATTTTGTAAATTGCTGAAAAAGAAAATTGGTTATTAGCTAAGAATTGCAAGTAACGAAATGAGTTGATATTAAATTATGACCACATTTTGTAAACTTCTTTATTACAGAAATAATAACAATAATACAACAAATTATATAATTAAAAATAATATGATTTTTAGCTATATTTACATCAAATTTAACGACACAGACCATAAAAATTCCTGTTATCGACTGTATCCATGTAGACTGCGCCATCTCGTGACAGTTACAGTTCCTCAGTATTTACGTTTATAAACATATTTGTACAGATTCAAACACAACATATTAATTTACAAAAAACTATCTGTTCATTATTTATTCATAAAATATCTCTGCAAAAAATTATTTCATTGTATAATATTATAATATGTCCTATATACCTACGAACAACTTTTATTTATGTCATGCGTAAAGTTTATAAATAATAATATTTTTGTCAGATATTATTATCAATAATAATAAGATATAATAATGTATAAATAAGATATTGTACAACGTACTTCTACCCTATAAATATCTGACGTTTGTGCAATAAACCATCATCATAATATGCTGCCTACCTCAACTTTATTTCTACCGGTACAATGAAATACTGTTCTAACAATACATAACACTAGTATTACATTGTTCATATATTTGTATTAATCAATCCCAGCTATAATATCCCATTAAAATTGTATTATTTACCTGAAACAAAATAATATTAATGTATTTTACGTGTTAATGTACCTTTTAAAATATAATACAAATGTCAAACCTAAATCCAGAACTTAACACCACCACCAACAAAACAGTCATAAGAAGACTGATGGATGAATATTAATATTATTGAAACACACTTTGTACAGAACATGTCATGTCATGTAGTAGGTTATACTCGTAATTGGCTTAATTTGATTTTAGATTTAATTCATAATCGGATAAATTAAATTTTATGTTTCAATTATTAAATTAATATACAGTTGGTAACACTGACTGCGTGTTTTTCGGTTGCTAAGTAACAGTAATGACGTGTTTTTCGGTTGCTAGGTAACAGTAATGTAATACCAACATAAACTTAGTAATTTTATTAGTAACATAGCGAATAAATGTAGATTTTATTTAATTAAAAAAAACGATAATTATAGAGAGAAAAATGAGTTTAAAACGGGTTCTTAGAATTTTTTTCTCTTATAAATGATATATATCATATTAATTTATTAGAATGTATTGGTATTGTTTGTAAGTAGAATACTAATAATAATGGTTATTTAACAAGTACTACGAATAATAATTGATTCAAAAATCGATCCTGCCAGGATTCGAACCTGGAATCTTCTGATCCGTAGTCAGACGCGTTATCCGTTGCGCCACAAGACCTTGCAAATTGAAGTATTGCGACTTTCATTTCAACCATGGGCAGTAGTACTAGAATATAATACATGTTTCCGCCCGGGATCGAACCGGGGACCTTCCGCGTGTTAGGCGGATGTGATAACCACTACACCACGGAAACTATGAATCTGTTAATCTTTATATCAATTTTTAATATTAAAGAAAATTACCTTATTCCAAATAATGGACTTGCATATAGTCGACGTTGGCAAAATTCCCCTGCGCTCCCAGAGTGAATTTGATTCCTAGTCAGACGCCTTAAGAGCATTCTGTACAGGAAGAATGTACACGTAAAAAGCACTTTACACGCATACACCTTATCGACACATGGTTACACATTTTAACAAAAACTAATTTTTATATGGTACATAAGGGATAAAACTTCGTTCTATTAGTGCCATTTTTTCTGTTTTATACCGAAGTTTTAGTTTATAAAATAAAGAAAACTACAAAAATTCACATTTTTTACCTCTAATTTTCTCGAAATCAGAAAGTTTTTTCTAAAAAATAACACTACCCCAACGTAGATTAAACTTTAAACTACATGATTCAAGTTTTAAATATCATGTTCTGCGAAATATAAAGAAAAATCTGTAGGTGCTTCTAAACGCCTGCAAGCGGTTGAAACGTTGAAAGTAAGTAATTTCGACCGTTGAGAACGTGCTGAAAAAAATGGCACTAATAGAACGAAGTTTTATCCTTTATCTACCATATAAAAATTTGTATTTGTTAAAATCTGCAACCATGTGTCGATGAGGTATATGCGTGTAAAGTGCTTTTTACGTGTACATTCTTCCTGTACAGAATGCTCTTAACTCGCATTGTACCACTGAACCGCTCATGCTCATGCTACATATTTATTTATCATAATCGGCATTATTGTTTTAGTCGGAAATCAAAAATTTTCTCCAAGAAAGCGCAGGTTTCACTCGGAGAAAATTTTTAACAGTGCCTTAATTGTAGCTTCTATTTGTTTAAAAAATGAACGTTTCTAAATAAAAATTGTGCTGCAAACCGGAAGGCGATATCTTTATTCAATATAAAATAATTTCCATTTTTTCGTGATGAAGCAATATACGTTTGTATATTTGATTTAAATAAATACATATTTTTAAAATATATTTTTACGATATTCTAGAAAACTTTAATACTTACATGAAAATTGATACGAAACTTTTGATAGCGTATTGGTTTCTTTACAATTTCATACCATATCATACCATACTATACAGTTTTTCTCGAAATATTCCCATTTACGAGATACACAAGAGAAACTCCAAAAAAATACCTCTTAAATAAAGAATGCAGACGGCGGAGCATCTGACACTTTTAGTATGTTGTTGAGGATATCAATAAATACACGGGCCGCGTAAAATACTATTTTACGATTTCTTATTTTTGTTGGGAATCTTTATACTTCTTACATTTAACAGTTAAGTCGCAATACTGGTATAGGTGATGTCACTTAATTTTAGAAGAATTAATATTTGCCTATAAATAATACACTTCCACACACATTAAAGTCAGTATTATGCAGTAAGAATTAGGGCTGGTTTATATATACTAGATGTATTCGGTTACTTCTTCTGTAAGATGTGTGATGTGAATAAGAAGTGTGTGGTTCGTAATCATTTCAGTAATCTGCTAACTTGACGATATAACCTTTCTTATATTTGTCAGAAATGGATCCGTTTGTTGAAAGTTATACATAGTTGGATCTGCAATGTTTATAACAATAAACATTGTAGCGAAATATGGAACATTCATCAAAATGTAATCAAAGATCAACAAAGAACAAATAGGACTTGCTTGCTATTTGTTGGGAAAGAGTGAAGTATCTAAGAGAGTGGCTTTATACGGAAGATTTTAAAAGTTAGATACTGAACTAATTTTTGAAAATCATATTGTCACAGTTAAACATTAATTAATTCCACATTTTCTATGGCCACACTCTTTTAACCTTCCGCTTACCTGTAAAGGAAGGTATTGGAATCATGCAAAAATTCGGGTAGTGAGTTTTAAGTGGATGAGCACGAATTAGGGTCCTTACAACTCATTTTTGATATTTTCCCGATGTCTGTATGTATGTGTGTGTATGTGTGTAATACGAATTACCCAAAATTTTGATATTTGGTATTTTACAATTGTATACGAATAGGAAGAGCTCATTAGATTTTGGTACAAATATCTTCACCGGAAGTGATATTTTTTGAAGATTGAAAAGATTAAGTGTCAAAAATTTATTTGTAATAAGAATAAGAGGAAAAGTTATTTGCAATTTACGTTATAAAAAATTGTCTTTATCTGGTAGCATTAAAGAACTGCAGTAAAATTTTAAAAATAAATTTATCAAATGTTCGGTTGATTTTTGTTTCTACATAAAAAATATTGACAGATGAGACGGGTGACAAGTTGGCATACTAACGCCATATAAGTCATAAGTAAGCTATTAAATGTAGTAACTTAACGGAGGATTGCTTCAACACAGATGAGTTTTCGTGTGAATGAATCTTTTGATTCAGGTGATACTAATTTCTGTGTTTGAATATTTTAGGTTTTTATTTGTATATATGTTAACCTGAATGTGTCAAAATGGCTAAAAATAAAACCCCACAAACTCGTTTTTGGTATTTACTGCACTAACATAGCTAACAAAACCGTAATAGAGCCCCACAAACTCGTTTTTGGTATTTACTGCACTAACATAGCTAACAAAACCGTAATAGAGCCCCACAAACTCGGTTTTTGTTTTTATTGCACTAACATAGCTGACAAAACCGTAATAAAGCCCCACAAACTCGTTTTTGGTATTTACTGCACTAACATAGCTAACAAAACCGTAAGAGAGCCCCACAAACTCGTTTTTGGTATTTACTGCACTAACATAGCTAACAAAACCGTAATAGAGCCCCACAAACTCGGTTTTTGTTTTTACTGCACTAACATAGCTAACAAAACCGTAATAGAGCCCCACAAACTCGTTTTTGGTATTTACTGCACTAACATAGCTAACAAAACCGTAAGAGAGCCCCACAAACTCGTTTTTGATATTTACTGCACTAACATAGCTAACAAAACCGTAATAGAGCCCCACAAACTCGGTTTTTGTTTTTACTGCACTAACATAGCTAACAAAACAACTGGTGCAAAAGAGCAGCATACACACAAGTCTTTACCTTTTGCTTCCTTTGGGAGGTCCTGTTCTGACATCTCCAAATCCAGCCGTCTATACGAGAAGAATCCTCGGTCAACGTCAGGCTGCCCCCACATTTACGACACCGTCTAGTTCGTGGAATCAAGTTCCACTCCTGCAACTGGTGCAAAAGAGCAGACTTGTCCTCACTCACACTCACTACAGCAGACATCGTATACAACAATTAAACAATGGTTGTTATAAACAAACTCATTTTTTTTGTATTCATGTTTTTAACATGGCAAACACTATTGAAATTTATATTAATCTAAAACAAATGTAATATACAAAATCGGCCCTAATCCTTGCTTCCGCGGCAAAATTTTGCTTTATTCTAGGACAGAGAATAGGAATGAACCGATTGACACAAAAAAAAAAGGTTGTGATTGTCAGATTTTTATATACTGATACTCTAGGAAGTTTTCTTAAAAGTTGGCGAACCTTACTGTAACAGTATAGTTAAACGTCAAATCCAGTGTCATTATGAACCGTAACATTGAAATACCTATAGCTCATGTTAACAGAACACAGAAGAAGTCACCACATCCATTATAAACCAGTGTTTATCGTGAGTAATGAATGACACTTTTTGTCTAAAACACCTACAAATATAAATTCATATTCGTTCTTTTCGAGTGCTGTGCTACATTTAACGAAATTTCATTGTGGTCAATAAATATCTAAAAACAAGAACATATTTATTTTATAAAAAATGTTACCTAGCAATGTTCTTGTTACAAGCCACGGCGGCCTAGTCTTTTAAAGTTCTATTTTGCCGCCTATAAATATTCCAAGTGTCGAAATAAGCACCTTACTTGCGAATATTTTATTTGCAGTACGACCAAGGAGAGCTATGCAAGAAACATAAGCATAGAGCATTTCTAGAAATATATTTACTTGCATTTTCATTTATTCACAATTCACTATATGTCATCATTTCACTTTGACGCGTTGACATTATTTGTTTTTAAGGTCCGCGTCGATTTGGGCTAGACAAACTATTCCGCTGCGTAGCGCTACAATCGCAAGGATAAAGGAGAGCTAGAGGAGAGCCGCCAAACTCTCCGAGAGTAAAATTTGAAAATGCGTGATCAAGGTTACAGCACGGCGAGGAGCGAGAACAAATAGTGTTCATGTCGCGATTGAAGGCTGGTTTGTGTTAGCAGGATGGTATGAGATTAACCGGAAAATATGTCTACTATCGGAGTAATAAGTATAGTCACTCAGATGTAAAGTTGAATAACTTATTTAAAAATAATCAAAAAAAAATTAAATATAACTGTATACTAAAGTATGCACATTTCTACGTTATTGTATAGAATTTCAAATTTTTAAATGTATATGTGTAGAAATAACAAAAATTTATAGCAAAAGTGAGCTATGATTTTGGTATAGTATAGTTATAATCTTAGTTAAGTTATTTGTTACTATAATTTTCTTTTAATATTTATATTTTGTATATAATAATAAAATAAATAATATCTTTGTTACTGCTAATCTTATTAGATTCAAATTCAGGTTACTGATGACTTATATAATTATAAAAAAAAATTGTTAATCATTTTTATTTTAAACTTATTACCTATATGAATTATAATAATTGTTTTCTGAAAAAGTGATATCTCAGGATTCATATATTTCAGAAAAAAATTTATTAAAATTCAAGTAATAATTTTTAAATACAAATTATAAACAAATCTTTTTTATAATTATATAAGGCATCGCTAACCTGAATTTGAATCTTATAAGATTTACTAGTAACAAAGATATTACATGTTCACTTATTTTATTATTATAAACAAAATATAAATATTTAAAAAAAATTACAGTAGCAAATAACTTAACTAAGCTTATAACTATACTATACCAAAATTTGAATTTTTTTGCAAGATGTATATTGGCAGTAGACGTCATTAAAGTTAACAGTTTCTAAAAATGTGTCAAAATCATAGCTTATTTTTGCTATAAATTTTTGTTATTTCTACACATATACATTTAAAATTTGAAATTCTATACAATAACGTAGAAATGTGCATACTTTAGTATATAGTTTTATTTAAATTTTTTGGATTATTTTTAAACAAGTTATTGAACTTTATATCCGAGTGACTATACTTATTACTCCGATGGTAGATACCTACTCTTTACTGCATTATTTTTATTCTTTTGAACTTCAATAAGACCTATGAATATAAGATTATTTTATATAATTGTCCCATAGTGCACATTTTAGAATGAACCGTTTGTAATTTCATGGCCCATTGCAGAACATACCCTAATTGTACAATACGGTTACCAATGATGGTTTTCTCAAAATTAAATTAACTTGAGGGGTTAAAATCACGCTCAATGCATAATTTATGTTTATTTATAATACTGGGAAGAAATAGGTTCTTATTAAATCCATATTACGATTACGTATACCTACATTTTGTTAATTTTGAATGTTAATACTTAATATTTTTTGTGCATAAAATACCCGCAATATTCATATTATTTCATGATAAGTATACATTTGACTTGGTAATATATTTCTGTTAAAGTTAAACCCATTATTTATATTTATATGAATATTGATAAAAATATTGTACTACCTTAACACCAGATATCTTCTAAATTAATTAATTCTTCCGTATTGTCTAAATTAGCATTAGAATTTTTTGGCATTTGTTCAGAAGTCTCACAAAAATCTAACAAATTTCTTGTTGGATTCACAGCAGAATTTTAATTATATGCTTCTGGTTATTGGTATTTTTTTAACCAAAGAAGTTTTATTTCTTTCATAAGCTTTCTTGGTACGTTTTTTTGTTTTAGGCGAATTTTTTCTTGAATTCTTACCCATTTTTTATGTAAAAATATATATCAGTATTCAGTGCAATAATATTATTAAAATAAAATTTACCCTACATAAAATTGCAAATCAAAATCAAAAGTCGTACATCGAGCGTATACATGAGAGAAAAGGAGTGTTGGCATGACCTGAAGAGAGGTGGTGGCGAGCGCGGTGCAGCGAGAGCGACGGTAGAGTACCAGAATCTCGCTCCGGCAAAACGCTGAACTAAATTAACATTACAGCATAGGGAAATATTGTGCTTCCATTATTTCGCAACAATTACTAATTGTATTAAAATGCTGTTTTCATAATTAAATATCAAATATATTTCTACACGCAACTAGTATACTTTGAACTCATTTTTATCGTTTATTGCATGATTTATTATTATAAACAATGTTATAATTGTTGATAATCGTATGTATACTTATTGCATAGATCATTAATTCCCAAAATCAATATACAAAACCACATTTGATTTGATCAACTCCTTCTTTCACAATAATGGAAATACGTTTAGACTGTATTCGACGACAACCTTAAGTAAGAAATAACGCGATAGGTATAGCAACATATAGGAAACATGCATTTTTAAGTAATTATGATACACTCCTGCTACGTCTTGGGTTAACAATCCCACACGGCCGTTCTACTGTTTGTAAGATGACAATTTCGAAGAAAGCAGTGAATGTCGGAAGTATGCGAATTTTGGTGGTAGGCGTAAAAGAGTATAATATAAACCTTACAACAGTTTTTAATGTACTGCAAGCGACTAAAAGTATGCTGACATACATTTTTGACGATTATTTTTCTTATTTAATTTAAACCGAAAATCGTATTTCTTGCCCTTCGCTTTACCCTCGGCTTTACCCTTTAAAATTGCCGCCCGAGCAGGGACTTGAACCCTGGACCCTTGGATTAAAAGTCCAATGCTCTACCGACTGAGCTACCCGGGCTCTTGTAGACTGAAAACCTTTTGTGGTACTTGTACGTTATCTCCGTAAAATATATCAGCTCTGACTTTAGGCTAAAGTTTTTAGGAGCGTTTATTAGATGAATCATGTTGATTATATATTGTTAAATAGTAATAGTTATCTGAAAATCAGATTAGGACTCAATAAACTAACCTCCGTGGCGCTATGGTTAGTGCGTGGACATAGCTGCACCCTCCTCCTGACCCGAAATAAAAAAAGTAAACGATTATTTTTTTCTATTTTACTTATCAAAAACTAAGTGTAATCTTAGCATAATGCTCGAAATTGAAGCTTAAAAATCATGAACAAGTAAAACAAAAGTAATTTTCTATTATTCGATAAATAATTGAGGTACGTATATGAAGGGGTGAGCAGAGCAACTTTCAATTACAGGGCATCTGGCCTTGGATGAAAAAGAAAATTCGCCTGCGGCGCAGTTTATTACCAGCACCAGTACAATTTGAATTTTTTAATTTTTGGTGCCCACCCGTCAAAAAATCCTAGATCCGCCCCTGTCCCACACTGAAGATCTAAAGGTCCCCGGTTCAATCCCGGGTTTCGGCAATCATTAATTTAGTTGAATTGAATCTCGGTTTAAATCCCGGAATAAAGTTACAAAATCATCAGATAATCACTCTTACGTATTTTAATTTAAAATAAAACCGCATACATTTGGTGAAAGTCATACACTATATTCTAAAACATCGGCCCATTAGCTCATGGGCCAACTGTTTTAATTTATCCACTGGTTTGTTAAAGAATAATATTAACATTGTGCATATAAATAGGGTACTTAACATTTTTTTATATTGCAGAAATTTTTATTTTTGTACAATATTTGACTTATAAGAAGATAATTAATGTAAAAAAAATCAACAAATATGTTACCAATGTTTCTAAAAATAGATGTAAATTTTACATGCTTCAAAGCATCCCCTCTAATGTGACGTCACGTGTGCTAGCCATAAACCGCAGGTGCGTTGATGTTTTATTTGGGACAGATGTTAGGGGGTTATTTTGTAATGTCAAAGTGACAGCGATTTTAAAGTTTATTTTATTTCTTACCTGAAACTACTCTTTGCACAAAAAATATGTTGTAAAATTAATACTTATATCGCTTATATCTCAAAATAAAGATAAAACACGCAGAGGTTCTATTTTGATATCTTCAAAATTTTAAAATTGTCACTGTCAACACAATCACAACAAAAACAAACTTCCCCTTTGCCCCACAGACATACGTAGCAAAAAAAGTATAGCTGTCTTCGTCTAACACTACGACAGCACGTAGAAACTTAACCCAAACATGCGAAGCACACGTGACGTCACAAAAAATACCTGAATTTTCAATAATTTTTTTCTCCTGTAATAATAAAATTCATGCAAAATAAAAAAATACGTCAAACTTAGATTCAAAAATAGTTTAACATATAAAAAAATCAACATAGGTGTTAAGTACCCTATTCTTGTACCCTATTTCTTCTGTACGGATCATACGTCTTCTAAAGTCTAACTGACCCTAACCACCCGAACCCAGAACATTCCGCTGCGCGCAACTTGTGGGGCTGTCACTAGGGGGGCGACTGAAAGGGGTACATGCACTTGTAATATGGATCCGCAGTGACATATTTAAGAAGTCCATTTGCGAAATTTTAATTTTTAACTCTAACATATTAATTTCTGTCTCCTAAAGCTTCGTGTAAAACTCGGTGTAAAATAACATGCAACTTCCGTAACCCACAGCATAGTTAATACAAGGAAAAAATTACACAGACCAGTAACCACTAGAAGTCGACCGCGGACCAGTTTAGCCCGATCAATTATTAAAATACGTCATACATATATTTCACGCTTATTACAACACAAATACCAATGGAACATAAATGAATGCAATGAGTGCGAGAATGAGTGTTAATTAAAATAGTTGGCCCATGAGGGGATCGAACCCGCGACCTTCGCGTTATTAGCACGACGCTCTAACCGGCTCTATAGTCCAGGCAACGAAGACCAAAAAAGACCAAATACGAGAAATAATTCATGTAGAAGCCAATTTTGGCACAGTTGTAGGGGAAGGTGTCCTTAACAACATACTAAAAGTACTGAGGGGTGGGGGTGGAGCTAAGGGCTGGGTAGGTCTCTAAAGGTCACTTTTTTCAGTTTTTCGTTAATAACTCGAAAACTACTGCCTCTAGCGAAAAAATGTTCACATATTAAATTAATCTACATAAAATTATCTACAAAATGGTTCCATACACTTTTTCGCTAGGATCAATACTTAAAGAGATATAAGATATACAAGAACCTATAAGAATTCAAAATTTTTATAATTTTCTCTTGGAGACAATAATTAAATTTCGGCTTATAAAAGGCCCTTCAAAAAAAATAGTACAATGTATCTTAAATAAAAATGCCCGAGAAATCCAATGCCGAAAACCAGAAGTCGATATCTTTATCCGTTCAGAAAATAGAATTGATTAAACACAAGAAACTATAAAAATTCTAAAATTCTAAAAATCTACTTTAATTTCTGAACGGATCAAGATATCGATTTCCGGTTTTCGGCATTGGATTTCTCGGACATTTTTATGTAAGATACATGGTATTAATTTTTTTTAAATGCCTTTGATAAGCCGAAATTTAATGATTTGCTCCAAGAGAAAATTATTAAATTTTAGAATTTTTATAGTTTCTTGTGTTTAATCAATTATATTTTCTGAACGGATAAAGATATCGACTTTCGGTTTTCGGCATTGGATTTCTCGGACATTTTTACCTTCCGCTTACCTGTAAAGGAAGGTATTGGAATCATGCAAAAAATCGGGTGGTGAATTTTTAGTGGATGAGCACGAATTAGGGTCCTTACAACTCATTTTTGATAGTTTCACGATGATGTCTGTGTGTATGTGTGTGTGTGTGGTCAAGGGGTGTTAGTCGCATAACTCAAATACGAATTACCCGAAAATTTTGATATTTGGTATTTAACTTTTGTATATAAATTGGAAGAGCTCCTTAGATTTTGGTACAAATATCTTCATCGGAAGTGATATTTTTTGAAGATTGAAAAGGTTAATTGTGAAAATTGTATATAAATTTGGAAAAATATAGTATTTATTTGTAATAACAATAAGAGGAAAAGTTATTTGCAACTTACGTTATAAAAAAATTGTTTTTATCTGGTAGCATTAAAGAACTGCAGTAAAATTTAAAAAATAAATTTATCAAATAAAACGTTGATATCTTGTAATCCATGATCGGTTGATTTTTGTTTCTGCGTAAAAAATATTGACAGGTGAGACGGGTGACAAGTTGGCATACTAGCGCTATATAAGTCCTAAAAGTAAGATATTAAATGTAGTAATTGAACGGAGGATGGCTTCAACACAGCAGAGTTTTCCTGTGAATGAATCTTTTTATTCAGGTTCTGTTTAAAGTCTAGATATGGCGGAAGGTTGTGTGATGGCCACGTCAGATTTTTATTTAAGATACATGGTATTAATTTTTTTATAGTGCCTTTGATAAGCCGGAATTTAATGACTTGCTCCAAGAGAAAATTATTAAATTTTAGAATTTTTATAGCTTTTTGTGTTTAATCAATTCTATTTTCTGAACGGATAAAGATATCGACTTCCTGTTTGCGGAATTGGATTGCTTAGTCATTTTTACATAAAATATATTGTACTATTTTTTTTGAAGGGCCTCTTATAAGCCGAAATTTAATGATTTTCTCCAAGAGAAAATTCTAATTTTTTTGAATTCTTATAGTTTCTTGTGTTTAATCAATTCCAGTTTTTTGAACGGATAAAGATATCGACTTCCGGTTTGCGACATTGGATTTCTCAGATATTTTTATGTAAGATACATTGTACTATTTTTTAAAAAGGCCTCTAATAAAACACAAGAAACTTTTAAAATTCTAAAAATTTCCAATATTCTCTCGGAGAAAATAATTAAATTTCGGATTATTAGAGGCCTTTAAAAAAAATAGTAGAATGTATCTTACATAAAAATGTCTAAGGAATCAAATACTGTAACCCGGATACAAATTAATGTTCAAGATACATCCGTTAGCACTAATTATTTCATTTTTAACAATAACAATTGTTTCTTTTTAATTTTCCATTTTCTTCCCGCCATATCTCCTTAAGTATTAATCGTAGCGAAAAAGTGTATCGAACCATTTTGTAGAGAATTTTATGTAGATTAATTTAATATATGAACATTTTTTCGCTAGAGGCAGTAGTTTTCGAGTTATTAACGAAAAACCACTCAGTACTTTTAGTATGTTGTTAAGGACCCCTTTCCCTATGTAGCAAGTCCTAGTCATCACAATTAAGTAGGTGCGACGTCAGTCATTAGTTTAACAGGTCAGAGTTACCAAATAAATATAAATAAATATGTTTGTATTGCTAATACTAGTTTTGCTGACTAAGGACTTGTACATGAGTATAAATAAGATAGAGATAGGGTAATAGGTAGTTCCAATTCAGTTGCGTTCCGATTCCAGTATGTGACAGCATAGAGATAAGTGGTTAACGTAAGATGGTATTATTATTGTTATTATATTATTATTATTATTATTCATTAAATATACTTTTGTAACCTTTGAGTATTAATTGATACTAGTTTCCCAGTCTCGACAAGGACCCAACAACTTATTATTAGTACACCCAATTTGGGAGGTACATATTGGTGGCAATGGTGGAAGCTGTTGTTAACCCAATTTGGGTGGTACATATTGGTGGCAGCGGTTTCGGATTTTTGTCAGACCAGAATGGCCGATACACTTGTATTTGGTTTCACTCGCGGGAGACTATAGTATTCCAGTTCAAATTGAAGTATTTATTTCAAAATTTAGTAAGAATTTATAGTACCTATTCAATTTCAAAATTAGTGGTACTTGTGACACTCAAAATTTAAATGTGAGTTATACAGGTAATGATTATGCTGGGTGTAAGGAATTGAACAATTGTAAAGTCAGAAAATTTCCATGTATTATGGCTATGGCAGTAAGTGAATTTAAAGAGAAATATGAAGATATGTAGAAATATGTTGTTATTCTATTTTTAAACCGTAAAACCTGGCACGACTGAGTGATTTTGATTAATTCAGATTTTGTTTTTGAAATTGTTGATTTTTAAATTGTGTCTATGCTGTTACCACTGGCGGGACGTAAGGAATTGGGACTCATTTGGTAGGTAAGTGTAAAAATTTATGTTGTCACATATAAACACAATTTATTTTCAAAATTGAGTAAAAATTAAAATGTTGTGCTTAAAAAAAAACCATAATAAATTTTTGCTTTGAATTTATCAATCATTGATTTGTTGTAACTTGAATTAATCGCGATCTTTAATTTATAACATTACAAAAATTTTATATTATGAAACTATGAAACACGTAACAACGATAAGACTAAGTTGCTGAGAACAGCAAAAATATTATCGCAACGACAAAAAATGATGTCATCACACATGACAATGTAGAACAGACCGATGACGTAGAGAGAGATAGGTCAAGAACTGCGAAAATGCAAGTATTTAAGGTAATACGTCACATCAGTGATCAAGATCTGATCAATCCCGGTCACGATTGGATGATAGAGCCTAAATATGAATAACAACAATGAGGGTAATAATTAAGATGACAATTGAAATGACAGCCAAGCAACCGAGGTGTTTATGAAGAAACACGAAGGAATCGTGAGTACGTGAGTTAATACGAGGTAGTATTTTTTAAAGTTGTACACAGGGGTTGTGTGACAACAATGTGTGGTAAATGATTCCACATGAGTCAGGAGAACTCAGCGCTGAAGTAAAATTTGCAAGAGAATTTTACTCTTAAATTCTGAAAAAACGCAAGCTAAGCGCTAAGCGTAATGTGATAGAGGAATTTAAATTGACGAAAACGGTATTATAGATTTTTGGCGGTATAAAGCTAATGTACAAGTTACAGGCGGGCCAATATAATACGTTTAAATTTGTGAAATTGTGCACAGATAGGTGTGACAATAAAGTTTGTAAATGGTTTGAGGGCTGCACGAAAAACAGAGTATTACTACCCAATTAAAAAAAAAACGTTGTTTGCATTTATAAATTTTACTATTATTTCGTTTCATACTTAATTTTCAATTTTGATCGTATTTTATTGATTACTTTTGGATTTAAATTAAATTAATTTTGTGATATTTCTAAAGTTTAGTTGTTAAATGGAATCGGGCATAAGGAATTAATAGATAGCTTAGTTAAAAGTTAATTTATTTTTGTTAGTGTTTTAAGAACGAGACCAGACACTAGCATCCAATATTGAAGCGAGACCCGTGACAAGAGCCAATGAGGGACCACCCTCAGAGATGGAGTTCTGCAGAGCAACCAGATGGGTATATACCAAATCAAGGAAAGAGGAGTCCGGCTCTTAACGATTCATTGAAGAAGACGTCTCCCTCAATACAGAAAAAGTGTGAAGTGTTATGGTCCTAGAAGACACTAAGTGTAGTTTAAGGAAATTGTGCCCCTTTCAGGAAGCAAATTTCTGAAGCTGGGAGGTATGTAGCAAGTCCTAGTCATCACAATTAAGTAGGTGCGACGTCAGTCATTAGTTTAACAGGTCAGAGTTACCAAATAAATATAAATAAATATGTTTGTATTGCTAATACTAGTTTTGCTGACTAAGGACTTGTACATGAGTATAAATAAGATAGAGATAGGGTAATAGGTAGTTCCAATTCAGTTGCGTTCCGATTCCAGTATGTGACAGCATAGAGATAAGTGGTTAACGTAAGATGGTATTATTATTGTTATTATATTATTATTATTATTCATTAAATATACTTTTATACTTTTGTAACCTTTGAGTATTAATTGATACTAGTTTCCCAGTCTCGACAAGGACCCAACAACTTATTATTAGTACACCCAATTTGGGAGGTACATATTGGTGGCAATGGTGGAAGCTGTTGTTAACCCAATTTGGGTGGTACACCTACAACTGTGCCAAAATTGGCTTCTACATGAATTATTTCCGCTATTTTTCCTTCGTTGCCTGGAGTACTAACCAACTGAGCTAATGGGCCGATATTTCATCAAATAGAGTACGATTGTGTGTTTAGAAATTTTAAATTAAATGTGTTACGTAAGTAATAATAATTCCTTTTAAATTCAATTTCGTAATGTAAACCAAGATTTATATTTTTTCAATATACAATTCAATTAAAACAATGATTACCGATAAAGCCGCTTCTTGTTAAATTTTATACGAGGTATTATAAAAACCTCATCGATGGGGAATCGAACTCCAGTCTCCTGTCTGCTTAAAAACACGAATATTGACTACCGAGGACTTTGTAGGAGAATAGCACCTTTTCCAGAGCTAATAGTCCAGTCAATAAAGGTTTCTATGGATATGTCGCGATCACAATTTTTTACTTCAGGGATGTGTTTAGACTTGTTAGGAGGTAAACATACTAAAAGTCCTCGGATTTTGTTTGTGAGGGAGTGCAAGAAAGGCACGAAGAAGATCCCGGATATTGGATTTTTGCATATTAGTCCATGAGCCAATTACTTTTTTGGTACCACCTGGGGTGGCAAATGCTGACTATGATTTTTTTGTTCAGTTTTATGTGTAGACCAAGAATAAATGTGATAGCAATGTCTAAGTAGTAGCTTTATGGCACAAAATAACGATTTTTATAGTAAATAGTGATTTTTCATCATCAAATTATAAAAAGGTACCAATCAAGGTGGCACATGCTATCAATGTTTTTATTTTTCAGTTTTGTGTTTAGATTAAGAAAATATATGATAGCACGGACTATGGAGTAGCTTTTTGCAGAAAAAAACAATTAAAAAAAAAAGAAAGAAATTTTAGTATTTTAAAATTTTTGTGTGTTTAATCAACTCTAATTTCTAAACGGATAAAGATATCGACTTCCGGTTTGCAGCGTTGGAGTCCTCAGTAAATTATACGTAAGATACATTGTATTAAATTTTTGTAAGGCACTTTTAATAACCCAAAATTTAATTATTATTTTCAAGTAAAAGTTGGAAAATTTAAGAATTTTAAATATTTTTTGTGTTTAATCAACTCTACTTTCTAAAAGAATAACGATATCGACTTCCGGTCTGCGGCGTTGGATTCTTTAGTAAATTTTACGTAAGATACATTATATTTAATTTTTTTTAAGGCCCTTGATAACCCAAAATTTAAAAATTATCTTCAAGTGAAAATTGCAAAATTTAAGAATTTTAAATATTTTTTTGTGTTTAATCAACTCTACTTTCTGAACGGATAAAGATATCGACTTCCGGTTTGCGGAGTTGGATTCCTTAGTAAATTTTACGTAAGACATATTGTATTAAATTTTTTGTAAGGTCCTTGATAACCCAAAATTTAATTATTACCTTCAAGTGAAAATTGCGAAATTTCAGAATTTTAAATATTTTTTGTGTTTAATCATCTCTACTTTCTGAACGGGTAAAGATATCGACATCCGGTTTGCGGATTTGGATTCCCTAGTAAATTTTACGTAAGACACATTGTATTAAATTTTTGTAAGGTCCTTGATAACCTAAAATTTAATTATTATCTTCAAGTGAAAATTGCGAAATTTCAGAATTTTAAATATTTTTTTGTGTTTAATCATCTCTACTTTCTGAACGGGAAAAGATATCGACTTCTGGTTTGCAGCGTTGCATTCCTCAGTAAACTTTGCATAAGATACATGATACTAAATTTTTGTTAGGCCCGTGATAACCCAAAATGTAATTATTATCTTCAAGTGATAATATCAAAATTTAAGAATTTAAAATATTTTTTGTGTTCAACCAACTTTACTTTCTGAACGGATAAAGATATCGACTTCCGGTTTGCAGCATTGGGACATTTTTATGTAAGATACATTGTACTATTTTTTTAAAGACCTCTAATAATCCGAAATTTAATTATTTTCTCCAAAAGAAAATTGTAAAATTTTAGAATTTTAAAAGTTTCTTTTGTTTAATCAACTTTTATTTTACTTTTGGGTTATCACGGGCCTAACAAAAAATTTAATATTATGTATCTTAAGCAAAATTTACTGAGGAATCCAACGCTGCAAACCGGAAGTCGATATCTTTCTCCGTTCAGAAAGTAGAGATGATTAAACACAAAAAATATTTAAAATTCTTAAATTTTGCATTTTTGCATTTGCATTTTTTGAAGATAATAATTAAATTTTGGGTTATCAAGGACTTTACAAAAAATTTAATATAATGTATCTTACGTAAAATTTAGTAAGGAATCTAAATCCTTAAACCGGAAGTCGATATCTTTACCCGTTCAGAAAGTAGAGATGATTAAACACAAAAAATATTTAAAATTATTAAATTTTCAATTTTCACTTGAAGATAATATTTAAATTTTGGGTTATTAAAAGGACCTTACAAAAATTCAAAATAATGTATCTTACGTAAAATTTACTAAAGAATCCAAAGCCGCAGACCGGAAGTCGATATCTTTCTCCGTTCAGAAAGTAAAGTTGATTAAACACAAAAAATATTTTAAATTCTTAAATTTTACAATTATCACTTGAAGATAATAACTAAATTTTGGGTTATCAAAGGACTAACAAAAATTTTAATATAATGTATCTTACGCAAAATTTACTGAAGAACCCAACGCTGCAAACCGGAAGTCGATATCTTTATCCGTTTAGAAATTAGAGTTGATTAAACACACAAAAATTTAAAAATACTAAAATTTCTTTCTTTTTTTTAAATTGTTTTTTTCTGAAAAAAGCTACTCCATAGTCCGTGCTATCATATATTTTCTTAATCTAAACACAAAACTGAAAAATAAAAACATTGATAGCATATGTGCCACCTTGATTGGTACCTTTTTATAATTTGATGATGAAAAATCACTATTTACTATCAAAATCGTTATTTTGTGCCATAAAGCTACTACTTAAACATTGCTATCACATTTATTCTTGGTCTACACATAAAACTGAACAAAAAAATCATAGTCAGCATTTGCCACCCCACGTGGTACCAATTTAGCTCATTTTCGGGTTTGGCTCATGGACTATATATCTTGAAAACGGTTATGCCTGACCAAAATGTAGGTTAAAAAAAATTAAAGCTGATAAAATTTCCTACAAGAATATCATCATGTTTTGTTGTTGTATCTGTTATAGTATCTGAGGTACACATATGGTTTTGAAATTCGCAAATATTCGAAAAAGTTAGTTTTGCCTCATGTGTTTTAATAAACTTTGCCTCTTAACTTTATTAGGTACCGTTCATTTGAGAAAAAAAGTCCGTCTAGGTCCGGGGACTTTTAGTATGTATACCTCCTAACAAGTCCTGAAATAAAAAATTGTGATTTCGACATTTCGCTCTAGACCCCCCTTTTAAACATTCATTGCCTGGACTATAATTCATTCTCATATCTCATACCTATACATACGCATATTGATTAAACTATGTTTTCTTGATATTTATCTCTCAAAGCTTTTTGTTTTCATTTGGACCAGTCTTCTTCCTTATATGTAGTTCGGTTACAGGTCAGAAGCCCAATTGACAAAAACCCATAGGACAAATGCCCAAAGACAAATACTCAATTGACAAATACCCATGCGGACAATTGCGCACGCGGACAAAAGCCCATGTGTACAAATGCTCAAGGGTACAAATGCTCATGCGGACAATTGCCCACGCGGACAGAAGCCCAAGTGTACAAATGCTCATGGGTATAAATGCTCATGCGGACAATTGCTCACACGGACAAAAGCCCATGTGTACTAAAGCCCATATGTACAAATGCTCATAAAATTATTTTTTCTCATCGGCATGACTTAAGGAGGTACACTCGACATTTGAAATAATGAGAGAGTTTAATGAAACTTTGCAAAATTAATCAAAACATTGTAAAAATGTTACCTGATTTTTTTCATAATTTTTCACCACGTAGATTATCCAAAAATAAATATTAAAAAAACTACATTTTACATGGCCTCTTATGGGACTACTTTTAAATCAACGTAAAAAGCATTTAAGGAAATGAGAGAAAATTCCAATTGCTTTTTTAAAACGTACATTATTATCTCATAGACAGGATAAAAGTAATACAAGCATCATTTACCACGTAATTAACAAGATTTCTTAATCGAAAGACTGACGTTTATGCCTACTGGAGAATATTGGCGAGATCATAATATAGACGCGGCAACGTTGAAAAGCCCTAAATTTGAATTTAACCTGGAAAAAATACATTAACTATCTATAATCACAAGTTATGCACAAGAATGAAAGGAATATGCACAAATGATAATAAATAATTCATACCCAACGATTTAAATGAAATTTCAAGTGCAGAATTCTCTTCACCTTCTATTTTTACTATCTGTCAGATTGACATCTGAACGTGAAAAATGACATGTACAGCACAGCGTTGCCGTAGTTTACACTGGTATTTAGCCGAATGAAATCTTATAAAATAAACAATTTTTAAATAACAAAAATTAATAATATTATTAATTAATTAATTTAAATCTCATTTTATCAGAAAAAATTCAAATAGTCTGCGTTTACATACAATACAAAATGTTTATTTTTATTTTTTATAAGTTGGAACCCTGATATGAAATACATTGCGAGTATAGGAGATGCCCCTAACCCCCCACCACTCGAGTGTACCACCTTAAACTTCATGATTATACTGCGTTTGTTCTGAACATCTGTTTCTAAGAATTTTAGAAGAGATTACTGTAACGGTGTTATTGTTACTTACCCACTTATTTAAAATCATTCCCTTAGTTATTATTTGTGATCTCGTGTATTCACTTTATCGTGCGTTTCCGATAACACAGCGCGCTAAAGTATTTTGTTTTTTGCAAAAAATAAAATAAAATGAAAGAAACAATAAAATTTGTTATTTATTTATTTAAGGCTGCTCATGTGCACATCGCACAACAATGTACAGCAATGGTATTTAAGTTAAACCTAAGATCACAGCAAAAATAATTGAACTGAATAGAGAACCTAATACCCTTCTTGAGCCCCACATACTCGGTTTGTGTACAAGCTCTGATTGAATAGAACTACTCGTAAATAAGGAACCTTATACCCTTCTTGAGTTCCACATTCTCGGTTTTGATACAAACTCTGAGTAAATGCCACACCACCGAAAACCACAGCGTATAAAAACCATACCGCCTAATAACCACACGTCCGAAAAACCACAGCGTATAAAAGTTCCCCCTCCACAATGTCCAGCTACCCATATACCAATTTTCACACTTCGATTTGCACATTTGTACCCAAACTAATCAATACTAACAAAACCCTAATTGAGTCCAACAGAACTCCGTTTTTTAAAAATAAACTAATCAATACTAACAAAACCCGAATTGAGTCCAACAGAACTCCGTTTTTTTAAATAAACTAATCAATACTAACAAAACCCTAATTGGGTCCAACAGAACTCCGTTTTTTTTAAAATAAACTAATCAATACTAACAAAACCCTAATTGAGTCCAACAGAACTCCGTTTTTTTAAATAAACTAATCAGTTCTAACAGAACCCTAATTGAGTCCAACAGAACTCCGTTTTTTAAAATAAACTAATCAATACTAACAAAACCCTAATTGAGTCCAACAAAACTCCGTTTTTTAAAAATAAACTAATCAATACTAACAAAACAGAAATTATAATCAAGCAGTTCAGAATATACCGATGAGAAAAAATAATTTTATAAGCATTTGTACATATGGGCTTTAGTACACATGGGCTTTTGTCCGTGTGAGCAATTGTCCGCATGAGCATTTATACCCATGAGCATTTGTACACTTGGGCTTCTGTCCGCGTGGGCAATTGTCCGCATGAGCATTTGTACCCGTGAGCATTTGTACACATGGGCTTTTGTCCGCGTGCGCAATTGTCCGCATGGGTATTTGTCAATTGAGTATTTGTCTTTGAGCATTTGTCCTATGGGTTTTTGTCAATTGCGCATGTGGCCGGCCACCATGTAGTTCTGTAGTGCGAGTTATTTTTCATCTTTATAAAATGAAAATGTACTATGTATCATTGATGTACATATCTAGTTTACGACGACTGATCTTTCAAGAACTTCCAGGTCAAAACAGTATATTTGTGCACAATATTATTTATTGTCTTTGCGATAATCTAAGTAAATCACAAGAAAATTTGCTTTTATAACTTTATTTAGTAAGCAGTCGTGGCCGAGCGGTTAAGGCGTCTGACTAGAAATCAGATTCCCTCTGGGAGCGTAGGTTCGAATCCTACCGACTGCGCATTACTATTGTTTTACACATTTTGTTCTTCATAATAAAAATAAACCTAAAATCAAATACAGATATCATACGTAATTTAAATACGAGTCCTGGAACATTTTGCTCCTTGGACGCAACGGATAACGAATCTGACTGTCTGAGCCCGACTAAGAATTAGAAGATTCCCAGCTGATTCCCTGTTCGACTCGTTGCAAGATAGACTTTTAACGCATACTACCACTGGACCACCGATGCTCTTTCCTGAGATTAGTAGGCTTTTTCCACGTCCGCGATCGTAAGATCAAGTATGATCTAGAATCTAGATGCTATAAATAGAAAATATAAAGAGTGATGAAAATTGAGGTTAGCCCCGTGAAAGTGATTAGGTAAGGAAATAACAAAAAACTCCTTGGAGTAGTCTTAACTTTCACTCTTTATTGCAGTTTATGTGCTACCGGTTTCGAGAATTTAGATTCTCATCTTCAGGCTGAAGACTAGAAGAGAAAATGTTGTCAGTGAGATAATACGATATATAACAATAAATAATGATATTTGTGAACCTCACTGATGTAGTAGTGAATAGCTCAATTACATACTTTAAGTCAATCAATAAATTAATAATATAAGGATTCTATAATAAGTTACAAAAGTTTTGGAAAACAAATTAAAGTAAAAATTGTTGGTGAAAACAATAGACTTACATTAATGTACAGTTGACTGAATAAACAAGATTATCTCTCGAAGATGAGAATCTAAATTCTCGAAACCGGTAGCACATAAACTGCAATAAAGAGTGAAAGTTAAGACTACTCCAAGGAGTTTTTTGTTATTTCCTTATATAAAGAGTGCATCGACCGGGAATCGAACCCGTGCCGCCTGCGTGGCAGACGAGCGTTCTAGTCCAGTCAAATTAGAGTTTCACCTCGGAATGAGAGATAATAAGCTGGAAACTCGTAAACACCTTCATTTTTGCGTTCTAAAAGTTGTCTCAAAAGTCTCATAAAATCTCGTGTCTGCGTCGTAAGTTATTCGAGGTCAAAGGTCACAAAACTCGGTTTTTAGAGATTATCTAGGTTTCTATAGCTCCAATGATGTTAACCTATTATAAAAATTGTAGAGAATAAAATTTCCTACAACTTTGGTATTAAAAAAATTTCTCCGATCAATAGTTCAAAAGTTACGGCCTAAAGAAAAAGGAACGCTTTTTAAAAATTTAATTATGGCATTACTTTATGTCATAGTATACAAAAACGACTGTAACTTTTCAACACATTAAAATATTGACTTCCGGTTTGAAGCATTCAATTCTTAAGACTATTTTGAATCTACAATACGATTTTTAAAATTTTGGAGGTCCTAGTTTAGCCAAAATTTAAACAAAAAAAATAATTATTTTTTTGTATTTTCTTAAATTATTGTGTTTAATCAGCTCTAATTTCTGAATAAATCGAGATATCAACTTTCGGTTTTCAGCATTGAATTCCTGAGACTTTTTGCTATAAGGTACATTATTTCAAAAATGGTATAAACTTTGTTGACCTGAAATTTTAAGTTTTTCTCCGAGAGAATATAGTCAAATTTTAGTTTTGTTATAAATTATTGTATTTAATCAGCTCTAATTTCTGAACTAATTAAGATATTGACTTCCGGATTCCAGCATTGGATTTCTATAAGAAACAATATTTTTAAATTTTTTTAAAGGTATGTGATGACCTAAAATTTAAAGTAATTTATAACAAAACTAAAATTTCACTATATTCTCTCGGAGAAAAACTTAAAATTTTAGATTACCAAAGTTTTTACCCATTTTTGATATAATGTACCTTATAGCAAAAAGTATCAGGAATTCAATGCTGAAAACCGAAAGTTGATATCTTGTTTCATTCATAAATTAGAGCTGATTAAACACAATAATTTAAGAAAATACAAAAAAATAATAATTTTTTTTGTTTAAATTTTGGCTAAACTTGGACCGCCAAAATTTTAAAAATTGTATTGTAGATTGAAAATAGTTTTAAGAATTGAATGCTTCAGACCGGAAGTCAATATTTTAATGTGTTGAAAAGTTACAGTCGTTTTGGTATATTATGACATAAAGCAATGTCATAATTAAATTTTTTTTAAACGTTCCTTTTTCTTTCGGCCGTAACTTTTGAACTATTGACCGGAGAAATTTTTTTTTAATACCAAAGTTGTAGGAAATTTTATTCTCTATAATTTTTATAATAGATTAACATCATTGGAGCTATAGAAACCTAGATAATCTCGAAAAACCGAGTTTTGTGACCTTTGACCTCGAATAACTTACGACGCAGACACGAGATTTTATGAGACTTTTGAGACAACTTTTAGAACGCAAAAATGAAGGTGTATACGAGTTTCCAGCTTATTATCTCTCATTCCGAGGTTGAGCCCATTTTATTGCTTAAATGACTGGACTATTCTACCACTAAACCCGAGACTGAACCGCACTAAACTACCGATGCTTCTTACAGAGATTAGATGGCTTTTTCCGAGGCCTCGACCATGAGATCAAGTATGATCCAGACAAAGTAACAGGAGTGCATCGGCCGGGAATCGAAATTTTAATTGAAAAAATCAGAAAGAGACAAAAATGATTTATACCTCTCTTTGTACGATACATTCCAGCAAAACACTGCGCCCAACGTGGGGCTCGAACCCACGACCCTGAGATTAAGAGTCTCATGCTCTACCGACTGAGCTAGCCGAGCAGATATTGCAAGAGATATTATTAAATAATGTAAATCATCATTATGTTTAGTACAGCGAACAAACAATCAAATCTGACAAAAAGAAGTTATTATATTTGGTTTAAAGTTCTCCGATAGCCGTGATCCTCGCCGTGATCGTCTAGTGGTTAGGACCCTACGTTGTGGCCGTAGTAACCCAGGTTCGAATCCTGGTCACGGCAATGTGCGTACATTGTCACGGTGGAGAGTCATTTTTACACATTCTCTTGTACCAGTGTACCAAAACCTCGCCTGTACCTAGTCAAATTTTTAGCAAATGGAGATTTATCAGCTATTTATGACCGATGAATATCCATAACCCGAATTATATTATTTGGAGAAAATAAAATATATTTCTATCATAGCTTTAATAGCATATTTTTAAACTCAGATAACCTTTATCAATTTCGTCTTCACTGACATTGCCACCATACCATGTATGTTCGCCTTAATTTTCTTTTTATATGGGGATACAATGACCATAATATTATTTATCTACGACTACTGTGAAAAGTTTATATTTATGTTTTCAATTGTCAACGTAAAGTTGATTGTTACTGAGGACCACGCAAAAAGCATTTTATTGCGCGTCTCCTATGAAACGAGCAATAAAGTACTATTTGATTACATAAAATAAAATAAAATGACAGAATCAAACAATTTTTTTATTTATTAATAATAATAAATATAATAATAAAACATAAATTGATTGAACACAGATTGAACTAACTGCATACTATTATTATTATAATAAATAATTTTAGTCGTGGATAAAATTATGTGTGTATTACGAGCGTAAAGTGTATTATTTGTACCACTTGCACTATTGCAACTCGCGCTGCAATTACCGTGCGCGAGTCACTTTACGCTCTTAATACACAAATAGCTATTATATTGGCTCGTTGGTCTAGGGGTATAATTCTCGCTTAGGGTGCGAGAGGTCCCGGGTTCAAATCCCGGACGAGCCCACGGTTTTAAAACTGTAATATTTACGACCACGATATTTCGAACGATGATTAAATCGAGAATCCGATTAATTGCAATTCATTATACCGTATTGACATCGATAGAGACCAAATCGAGACTCGATCGAGACATCGATTCTTGGTACAAAGGTCTCTTTTCGCTACGTGCAATCTAAAAGTCTCCCCGACGGGGAACACTCTTAAGGTGCCTACACACCGAAAAAATAACAAAAACATGTTTAATAACAAAACATGTTACAAACAAAAATGTTGTTAACAAATTACAGTTTAATTAATGCGGCCGCTAAAAATGTCGGTAGCAGCATGCTACTGACATTGCTGGTTGCATTGTCAGTAACAATGTTAGCAGAAAAATTCAACAAAAAAACTAGCTTGTTGTTAACAAAATATACTAACATGTTATTGCTAATAACATGTTAATAGGACACATATCGTTTATCAACATTGTCAAATAATATCGTGAAGTAGGTTATTTATCTATTACGTACTGGCGACCGGAAATCCAGCTTTATAATTTTAAAGAAGTATATCGCACAATAGATCGAGATATCTAATTCTGGAGACTCGATATAATAGTTATTTATGTATAAGGGCGTTAGGAGGCTTTTATGGCGTGAGACGTGATTTTGAGCTCGAGCGTCAGCCGAGGGCTAAAAATTCGTCAAATGCCATAAAAGTAAGTTACGCCCGTGGTACATACACAACTTTATGCAAGATCAAAGAATTTCTAAAACATTAATTTATTAAATTTATTTGTTCAAAGAACTAAAAATTCACTAATACTTGGACTGTTGCTAAGATACCAAAAAAATTCTGAAAATAAACCAAAATCTATAATGTGAAAGTTGTAATTATTGAATTAAAATCGCAAAGTCAATTTTTTAAATAAATTGTTAGAGGGGCATGCAAGTAGTTTAAAACTGAGTTGTCACCCCCCTGGGTCCCTGCAATTTTTGGGAAATCCAAAAACATTTTGGATTTGATTTTTCGCGAAAACGGTAGGTTGTAGAGAGAAATTTTGTTAACAAATATTGTTAAGGACAGTATTATCTACAATTTATGTCATTGGGTCACTGCTCTACGACGAAAAGTGCAAAAAGTACAGGGCGCCAAAGTTGCCAAAAATAACTTTTTACACTTTTTCGCCGCTAAGAATTGCAACAACGTACGCACGTTTGATGAAGAAAAAGAAGTAGACATTGACGAACCTCCCTCCCAAAGTTTCCGTTATGAGGATTACACTAATAAGTCAACCTCATCTCATGTCGTTCAACAAGTAGGTGCCGCCGAAGAACCCCCAAAGAAGAAAAAAAAATGACGAGTAACAAAAAAATCACTCGGAAAATATGAAATTTCATTTACACTAATTGCCGTTTTACACTACGCTAAATATTGAACAAGAAATTGCACAACAAATTGAGCAATAAATTGCTTTGTTTTTAATGAACTGTGTTTTATACTGAGACATTTTTATGTACCTTCCTACAATATTTGGTTTTACAGCTGCGCTTATCTATTTTTTCAGACAATTTACGAAGCAACAAATGAACAATATCTTGATCAACGGGCTTATGATGATCCTTTTTTCCAATGTCAGTTATTTTGTTTTTTAAAATTTTGAATAAAAATTACAATTATTCGACCTCAAAAACATATAGTCCAGTCATTAGAGACTTTTTGCATGCAAAAGGTTGAGGAGTTTTGAAACTTGGTAGGATTGTAGACTAGGTAGCCCTAAGTATGCCCCTAAGTTTGCGACCTCGAGCGACCGCCGCTCCCGCCGCCATCTTGGAAAAATGGCGTCCAAAAAAATTGGTGTTTTTTAAATTTCTTGTGTTTAATCAACCTTACTATGATCTACAAAAATATTTAAAATAATGTTTCCAATAGAAAAATGTCTAAGAAATCCAATGCCGAATCCGGGAAGTCGATATCATAACCCGTTAAGAAATTGTAGTTGATTAAAAACAGCTAAAAGAAAAAATAATAAAATTCTACTATTTTCTCTCAAAGAAAAAGTCTCCATTTTGGCTTAATCAAGAACTCCAAAAAAATTTAAGATAATGTATCTGAAAGATAAATTTTCAAGGAATCCAATGCCGGAAACCGAAATTCAATATCATAACCCGTTAAGAAATTATAGTTGATTGAAAACAGTAAATAGAAAAAATAATAAAATTCTACTATTTTCTCTCTAAGAAAAAGTCTCAATTTTGGCTTAATCAAGGACTTTTAAAAAAAATGAAGGTAATGTATCTGACAGAGAAATTTTCAAGGAATCCAATGCCGGAAACCGAAATTCGACATTTAAATTCGTTTAGAAATTAGAGTTCATTAAACACAAAAAATAAAAATATTACCAGAATTTTAGTATTTTCTCTCGGAAAAAAACCTTAAATTTCGAACTTAGTAATGCCTTCAGAAGTTTTTCAAATAATGTATCTAATAACGGCCAGTGGTTAGCTCAGCGGTAAGGGGTCCGCCTAGCATGCTAGCGGTCCCCAGTTCGATTCCCAGCACAACCGACAATAATACCACTGGGTCCGAGTGGTTGGATTCCACTATAATAACATCTACCGTCCTGTAATTGGGAGTTAATCCTGTAGGTTGGTTACCATCAAAAAAAAAAATAGAAAAATGTCTGGGAAATCCAACTCCGGAACCCGGAAGTTACTATCTTATATCGTTTATAAATTAGAGTTAATTAAATACAAGAAATTTTAAAAACACAAATTTTTTTTCTTTCTTTAAAAAATTGTGCTGAAACCAGGGTCCGAAAAATGTTGATAATAATAATGTTGATAGAAAAATGTCTTTGGAATCGAAGCTAGAAATCAAAAGTCAATATTTTTACCTGAACAAATTAATTATAACCATGTACGAGACAAACGTGAAAAATTTAAGAAATGGATATGCAACTCGCAATACACATCTTCTGTAGGACTCCGGGGGTTGCTAGAATTTCGGTTTGGTAGAGAATGATCTAAAGAACACATATTATGCTAAACGGTATGCTTTAAGCATGAAATGCAAAGTACCCCATCTTTTTGTGTCTTAGCGTTCGATCTAGTAGGCTTAATCATCAGGAGTGGTGTGATAACGAGTTGACAAAAGCAAGAGTTTTCATTACTTAATTTCATGATACAACTTTAGGTACACTAATTGGCACATAATTGGAAAAAAATTGCATGCAAATACTGCTTTTCTGTGATTTTTAAAAATCCAGTCTATTATTCGGTCCTGTAACTCCTAAAGTATTAGCCTGACAAGAAAAGTATACAAACAGTTTTGTAGCAAATTTAGTCCTCTACAGGAACGGAGCTATATACCAAAAACTGAATTTGGGCGCCATTTTTCCAAGATGGCGGCGGGAGCGGCGGTCGCTCGAGGTCGCAAACTTAGGGGCATACTTAGGGCTACCTAGTCTACAATCCTACCAAGTTTCAAAACTCCTCAACCTTTTGCACGAAAACACCTTTTTTATGTCTCTAATGACTGGACTAATAAGCGTACTCATTTTCATAACATTTTCTCAATATTACTTCTATTTTAAACAGTTACCGCGTTATATCTCAGTCACAGTTTATCGTAGGGAAAACGTTGAATACTTATTTTAGAAGGTTTTTTGTGCTCTACAACTTTTCCATGTACACTAAAGATCAAAAAACAATTTTTCGCGGCGAAAAAGTGAAAAAAGTCATTTTTGGCAACTTTGGCGCCCTCTACCATAAACCAGGCCATAATCTATTATAATATTATCGAAACTCAATATATTACGATTATGAGTGAAATATAAGCCTCCGTGGCGCAATGGCTGCGCTGTTCGGCTGTTAACCGAAAGGTTGGTGGTTCGAGCCCACCCGGGGGCGACCTTTTAAATTCGATACGAGCAAAATAGGGCAAACATTGGCAAAGTTAATCGAACCGAATCGTACTGCACCTAGATATCGCATATGACTCGGCATACGATCATAGAATAAAATGCGATAAAATGACGACATCGCCACAATAATTTGTACCACGCTTAGTACGATCCATTGCAGCAAAACACTGCGCCCAACGTGGGGCTCGAACCCACGACCCTGAGATTAAGAGTCTCATGCTCTACCGACTGAGCTAGCCGGGCAGTTATTGTAAGGGAATAGTATTAAAAGTATAACAACAAACATACTACGGTACCAAATATGATCAAAAGGAAGTTATGTCAGTAATTATTTGTTTAACAGTGCTCCCGCTCCGGTAAGCGTGATTGTCTAGTGGCATCGTGGTTAGGACCCCAAGTTGTGGCCGTTGTAATTCAGGTTTTAAACCTGGTCACGAAAATCTACAAATATTGTCACACATAATTTTTGTGTGTGCCTTACAATTTATATCCACACTATTCGCCTTAATTTACCATCGTTTTAGATTGTTTACCATTGCTATATTTTTCACACTTTGACTGGTGTGTACGGCTGACTTAAAAGAAGTATTAGTCAAGGCCCCGGGGGGATTCGAGCCCCCGATCTCCTGTTTACTAGACAGGCGCTTTAACCAACTAAGCCACGGCGCCGACAAACTATATTATTTGTTTGAAAATTAATTAATTTATGATTATGTTTTATACTTTACATTAATATACATGGCCTTAAGAGCGCGAGTAAAACGCATACTCGTACCTACTTGTTTGTTGTAAACTGGGAACTGTAAAGGAAACCAGTGTCGGCTTAAGTAATGAAAATCAGCAACTGGCTTCAGTAATAAGTACCTGCGCCGACTGCGAACTCACTTTTTTTTAAATACTTTGTGCATCGACTGGAAATCGAACTCGGACCGCCCGCATATGGCAGGCTATCAAGTATTTCACTATTGGACTGTACCACCGATTATCTATCTAGACTTTTTTTTTTAAATTAAGGTCAAGTATCAATAAGTAGTGTTACGAGAGACACTGCTTGATCTACTACAGAAAACATGTTGAATAGAATTTCAACTCGCACTACACCACTACAGAATTACACAATTCATAATATTTGATCCAAATGAAAACGAAAACCTTAAAATAAGAAATAGTATATAACTATGAGATATTTAAAAAGAATCTGCTAGGTACGTAGATTAAAAATATGTGTGATCTGGAAAAGCTTGCGTTCTTTAAGAAAGTTCTTCAGAAGGTTTAGAAGTCCTCGATAGTATAGTGGTCAGTATCCCCGCCGAGGGGTTGGTCACTTAGGAATTAAATTGTACACTTTTGGGAATTGTCAAGGAATTACCTAAGAATTATCGGAATTATTAGGAATTGTGAAGAATTACGAGGAATTATGAGGAATTGCGAGGAATTACAAGGAATTGCTAGGAATTACTATAAAATACTGGGAATTACAAGAAATGTTTTCAAATTTACAGTTATAGAAAATGGGAGATTCCCGAGAACCTTCCGTCGAAAACTTCTGTCAGGGTGCCAATTCTAATAAACCAAGACAATCTTGCTATCCCTCTAACGGATTTGTTAGATATAAAGCATGATTTAGACGATTTATATTTCGCTGTCAAGTTATTATGTCTTATTTTCGGCGACAATTTGCAATATGAGCATAATTCGTTCTATCATATGTTATATTTTGTATTAATTTAATATAATATAGTATTTTTATAAGCGCACTTGAAAATGTTTTTATTAATAAAATAATAAGCGTCTAAAGCGGCCTTACATAACAAATTATATGAAGACTTGTCAACAGATAGCGCTATTAGAATAAACTATATTTATAATTATTAACGCATGCTCAATAACCAACAAATGGAAATAAATTAACCAGCAAACTGGCGCGCAGTACAATTATTTATTATTTTTGTGATAATAGAAATAGCGGCAAATTTGAATTTGACAATTCTCCTTGAATTTGCCAACCTGTTATATTAAATTTTCAAAATGAAGCGATTAAATAATTAATTTAAAGACACTATCACATCACAACTATCGCAGCCATTTCCAGTCATTTCTTCTATCAATATAGGTTTATTAAATCTGCCCCGTTCTGCCCATATTATGTTATAAAAATAAAAATTAGTTAATATTATGAAATATGTAGAATTATTGTTTTAGCTCGGTTTTAGCGACATCCTGAACAGCTCGACCGACAAATAACTTAAGTTTGTTCATCAGTTAAATTTGTGTGGTATAGATATAATTTTTATAAACTGATAAAATATCGTATTACAGTTTTTTCAAAAAATTGAAAGCACTATAAATTATTATGGTACTAAAACTTTATTTAAATCTGTATACCTACCTACAGCTTTATAATTCATGACCTTCAATTAGTGTAATACGGTACTACCTCGGGTACTACATAAGTACATAATATGATATAATAATATTTTTTCAATATTTTTTTACATATCTTCAATCTTAAAATTATACTTTTTATTTGTAATTACTAAGGAATTACGAGAATTACTCAGGAATTTCATGAATTACTCAGGAATTTCATGAATTACTCAGGAATTTCATGAATTACCGTGAATTATATGAATTACAAGGAATTACTAAGAAATTATGGGAATTATTGGGAATTAGAATTACTTTGTACACTTTTTGGCAAGTGACCAACCCCGACCCCGCCTGTCACGCGGGAGACCGGGGTTCGATTCCCCGTCGGGGAGGATTTTGTAAAACCCTCGGTAAAACCTCGTACAAAACTTATAAAGAAGCAATATCGAGCAACATTGCTGACGATATACAGTTACGATATCACCGAGGATATCACTTTACACCAAAAACTTATACTTTTTAAGCTTGTTTATAATGGATATAACAGGTGACTTCTTCTGAGTTCTGTTAATATGTATGTCTATGTTACGGTTCATATTGACATGACACTGGAATTTTTATACTGTAACATTAAGGTTCGCCAACTTTTAAGTAAACTTCATAGAGTATCTATATATAAAGATAAGGCAAGCCCTATTTGTTCTTTGTTTACATTTTGATGAGTATTTTATATTTTGCTACAATATTTATTGTCATAAATATTGCAGATCCAACTATGCAACTTTCAACAAACAGTACTATTTGCGACAGATATAAGAAACGTTATGTCGTCAAGTTAGCAGATTATAGTAATTATTATGAACCACACACTTCTTATTTAGATCATACATCTTACATAATACAGAAGAAGTAACCGATTATAACTTATAACCTAGCCCTTAAACGACACAGGTCCGCAATACAATAATCAGTATGGTACCACCGACACGATATTGCGTGTACAGTACACGTTCTTCAGATATCGCACTATATATTTTATACCTGTAATTTTAGTGACCTATACAAATCCATGTCTTATTTTAACACGACTGGCCATATAAATTGTAGCTATTTATTGTAAATTTGAGTAGCGTTGTCTCTGTTGCTGGCAACGGCAATCGAGAAATAGATCAATGGCTACCGGTGCTGGATTCTGTAATCCCAAATAATTGCTTTTCACTTCATTGTCAACTGAACTAAATGAACAACCAAGTACTTTCCTTGAGTCTGATATACTTAGTTTTGGTAGATTATTGTTTTAGGTTTAACTGAACTTGTGTTCAACATACTTATAGTTTTGATTAGAATTAGAGCGGTAAAACCTAAAAATTCTTTGCTGCCATCTTAATCGAGCACGGAACACCGTTTCCGGCAGCAGAGTCTCTACCCTAGTATAGTAGTGAAAGATGGCCAAGAAGGTAAAACACAAATTAAGATCCCATATGGATCTAACTGCATTCGTGGAAGCAAGCGACCTTGCACCTGGGTTGGCATGCTAGTAATGTGACGTCACGTTAGTGGTCTATCAGTGCCGCTTGCCGCAGCTTTCTTAGTATAGGATTTTACGGGAAGTACATTTGAAATTAGTTTTTGATTGCTAGATAAAATTGTTATTTTTGAAATATACCGTTAAACATAATATAATAATATTACAACAAAGTTTTAGGGATATGTATTACTATACTCTATTTTTACTACGTATAATAAAGATTACATATAAAATTGCATTATGTTATAGCTATTAACATACCTAGGAATGTTATGAGTATCATTACAGCCGCAGATGTCAGTTTGATTTTAAGACATCTAAGGCCTGTTATGACTCATAACATCCGTGGTTTGTTCAATAGTTTATCGGTTTCAGAATAATAACACGTTAACGTCATTAATAAATATTAGTTTTTGAAATTCTTTAATGAATAACGTCATTGTCATCAATCATTTTAGAAGGTGATCAAGTAAGTCTCTTGTCTGTAAGTTTTTATTTAACGTCATGGTTTCAATTGTTTTGTATCATATTTATAAATAATTTTTTTATTTAATATAATAAATAATACAATTAATATATATTATGATAAACAGGAGAAGTAATTTTTGTATTATTGTTGTTTTGAGTTCCGTTTGTATTAATAAATAGTGTTATATTATCATTGTTTTATTTTCATTTTCTTGATTGTTTTGACATTTCAGTATGGTAATATTACCTTACAGAATACAGTTATTACTTACTTACCAGCCTACTTTTGTGCATGTAAATATAGATTTAAAATCCTGAAACCGGTAAATTTTATTAACAAAGAAAGATGTCTAAACTACATATATAACCATATAAGTACCTAATACATAATAACATACTAAATGTCTTAGAAGCACACATATAAGAAACAAAATACAAATTATATTATAATATATAATTAAATAGTAAATAAAATCAAAAGAAACAAATGAAAGATATTACAAACTGCTTAATTTATCAAGTTTCCTTTTGCCTTTCGTTTTATTATCCAAAGAATTATTTTTAACTTTACAATAATTGTTTAAAAGCATATTAGAGAAAATTGTTATTGATTTAACTAATATTTTTCTTATATCCCATAAACAATATGTAATCCATTCATCATCATTATACATATATTTAAAGTACATCTCTTTTAAAAATGTTCTTTGACATTTTATTTGTATACAATGTTTTTCGTACCGGTCTGAAATAAGAATTTTAAACATAAGAAATATTTTAATAATCAAATTTACTATAATATTTTTTGGCCATTTTAAAGAACCCCGATCTATCATTTTTATATAGTCCCAAGCAGAGCTATCATTTACTTCAATATCTAAATTTGTATCGTAAATAAAAAAATCTCTACATACTTCACACTCATTATTTTTTAATACTTTAAAGGCTATATATCCTTCGATGTATATTAGCACCATTTTGTCATTATCAGTTATTTCTTCCGAATTTATTATATCACATACATCATTAAATATACAAGTCTTTGTGATCTATATCAACTTCATCTAAAAAATTTCTTATTTCAAATTGTCCTGCTAGTTTTGATTTTAATTTAGTTAAACTTATAAATTTTAATTTCCTCTCAGATTCTGAAATCTGTGATACAGAAACATGATAATTAGCGCCACTCATTTGCCTATATTGACCAAATCGTGCTTCTAAATCATCGGTTTGAAATTTTCCTAATAGTACGTATAGTCAAACTTGTATTTTTCAATAAGATATTCGCATAATAATGGTACTGTTTTTATGAAATGACTTAAGGCAAATTGAGTTTCATTTGTTAATTTACCGATATTTCTTCTACGGTTAGTTAAACTTTTTTCATTTGGCAACTTACTCCAATTTTCAATCCATGCGGAAAATTTGTTTAAGAACAATAAATTTTTATCAGAGTCAATTTGATATGATATGGGATCATAAAAATTGTCTTTAAATCTAATACCTTTGTACTTTGATTTAGTAGGTATTAACTATTTTCCACCAGTTTAAAATCATTTCTAAAAAGAAAATTGTACCATTATATTTACCAGTATTGTCTTTATCTAATGTTTTTAATGCCGTTATATTTTTTTCATCAAAAAGTCGAACGCAGTACGAAACATTTTGACGTTCAGTAGACGTTGGGTATAAAACTTTTTTAGACAATGCTGGAGCTAATTTGATAACATTTTTTTCCTCCATAAAATAAATTTCTTTTAAATCACTTAATTGTGCTATTTGCGTTTCATCAGAACTACCTAATTCCTTAGGAATTACAAAAGTTTGATTAGCATCAGCCTGATTCATCCAGTTGTTTCTTATATTTTTAAAAATATGTACACTGTCAAAAAGAAGAAATAATATTTAATGTTCAATTTTGTACGGATTTTGAATAAAAGGTTGCATTACACCACCGCAAAGTAACTCAAACATTTTTCTGTTCACTCTGTTATTGTCAGATATTATACTTATTATTATGTATCCTAGTTTTGTTAAAGTCGCTATAACTTCATGAACTAATTTAAATAAAAAATCGCTAGTTTACACTGTCACCGGATAAAGTCCTCTACGTCTTTGTTGTTAGAAGTGATAGATGATATCATAAATGTTTGAATTGTTTTAGCGGCTTCTTTTAACGAATTTTCACCAAAACCTTCAATTTGTCCAGCCTTATAACTAATGTTACTCTTGACATAAATTTCATCTGTTAATAAATTGACAATTTTATCGTTTTCAGGAAAATAGTTTATTTTTTCTGTTAAATATTTAAGGTGGGACAAAGTTATACCTGAACTAACAGAGCCTAGTTTCATCAAAAGAGTTTTTAAATATTTTGGATTCGGAATAGTTAATAATTCTGTATTTATAAATACATAAGCCCCAGGATGTGCGTAAGATAATGAACAAGCCCAAATTAGTGTTTCAGCTGAATACTTGTGCGAAACAGACGTAGTTTGTGTTAATTGTTCATTTAAAAATATTATTTTTTTACAAATACTTGCATCATTATCCTCATATTCTAAAGCACATTCCCTTAAAAGGTCATTTATATAACTTAATTTAGCCTTCGTAATTTCACCAAAACTAGGAGTTTCATACAATTCATTTAAATAGTGGATTACATTTTCAAATTTAGTCCAACTATTACATATATACTGGTGACCTATTATATTTTTTAGTTTTTCTGTTTTTAGAACAAAATTTTTTTAAACACATTCACAGTTTAAATTGTTTTTAATTTTAAAAGAAAAATTGATTTCAGGCACTTCTTTGTCACAATTAATTTTTAAAAATGTCACTATGTATCACCTCTCACAATCTCCAATTGGATTAGCTTCAATTTTTTCGAAAATTTAGCACAAAAATCATTAAAGTCAATTATTTTATCATTTTCTTGAAATTTCATATTTTCAATTTGAATATTAATTTGTATATCTTCGGCACGTTGCTTAGGGTCTTTCCTTGCAGGTGGTAATTTTTTGGTCATGTATGATGGTTGATTTTCAAAAATTGTTGGATATGCATCTAGTGTTAATTTTGGTCTATCTCTTGGTATGATTAGTTCTGAACCATCATCCCGCCTTACTTTATCAATATTTATAACAAATTTGCCATCAAAGTGTTTTATACACACCACAGAATTATTTATTATTTTATAATCACTGCGATGAATTGCACGTAGCCATTGTTGTCTTCGATTGTTGTCATTTGGAAATTTAAATACAGAAACATATTTTTTATCTGTGCAAGTATCATAATTGCTGTTACACAGTGGAACACAGCAACGTTGTGGCATTTTTCAACAAAAATATTATTTATAAAATTGAAACTGAGAGTGAGCGAACGAACGAGCGTAAAACTTGAGACCACTACTGTGACGTTTATCAAAGTGGAGGGGCGAGCATACCGGCCTTCTCTGTAGTATGGCCTTGGTTAAACCCTAGAACAATATTAAGATCGTGGAACTGGAACTACAATGCAATAAAATTTAAATATTTGTCAATGCCTATATTCCAATGCTACTAATGGCAACACAGCATATTTTAATTTTATTTGCTAAAGTTAATGGTAGAACATTATCTTTCTGTGTGAAAACCTACTTATCATTATATCGTTGGCGATATTGTATTGCTATCGCGCCGTATGAAAACGGTCTAAGATTCGGCCAACTCCGTTTAATAAAAAACTTTGCTATTTTTACTAGCAAGGCCGAATCCAGTATCAACTGGTCCTATTTTAATCAGCCGAAATAGCTCAGTTGGGAGAGCGTTAGACTGAAGATCTAAAGGTCCCCGGTTCAATCCCGGGTTTCGGCAATCATTGTTTTAGTTTAATGGAATCTCAGTATATAGCCAAAGTGCTCTAAGAATGACACGAATGGCATTCCAATCATTCCAATGTATGAATTAAGTTCAACCATGTTTGATGTACCTTTTATACCTTTTTAAATAAACTTTGTAAAATACACAATACGTATCGTGTTTATTCAGACAGTTATTTTTCCAAATATGTTTACATTCTAACCGTCAAACTGAATTTGTTTTTCACGGCTTGTAATGTAATAATTTACATAAATATTGATGATATTTTTAAAATACAATGTAAACGTAGAATGTGAAATCATCACATTGGAATGCCATTCATAGAGCACTTTAACTGTACAGGGTAGTTTTGAAGTTAATGTCATAGATTTACGGGTATGTGTAGATTACGAAACAGAAAGAATTTTTTTAAATCACAAAATTAATTTCCATGTTTCCCAGCCATGTTTGTTTATTTTACTAGTATTATGTAATTAAGATGTTGATTACCTACTTCTATTGTTTATGAATAGGAATTTAATCTTTCGACTTTAAAAAATAATCTTTCCGTTTCGTAATATACACATGTCATACTACTTAGGTACCCAAAAATTTAATACATTAACTTCAAAACCTCCCTGCATATCCCTGAATAAAGTAACGAGTTGGTTAGAGCGTCGTGCTAATAACGCGAAGGTCGCGGGTTCGATCACCTCATGAGCCAATTATTTTCATTTATACCCATTGCATCCAACCAGGCATCTATTTATCATCCATCAGTTTGTTAGAGAATAATATTCGATTTTTAACGTGTACTACCACTGAACCACAGATGCTTCTCACCATGTTTGATTCATTATAGATTTTCAGCTTCCGCGACTGTGAGATTAAGTAGGATCCAGATCTTATAGATATAAATTAAAAGGAGTGCATCGGCCGGGAATCGAACCCGGGCCGCCCGCGTGGCAGGCGAGCATTCTACCACTGAACCACCGATGCTTCTTACAGAGATTAGATGGCTTTTTCCACGGCCGCCACTGTGAGATCAAGTATGATCCAGATACTATAGATACAAAGTAAAAGGAGTGCATCGGCCGGGAATCGAACCCGGGCCGCCCGCGTGGCAGGCGAGCACGGGCGAGCATTCTACCACTGAACCACCGATGCTTCTTACAGAGATTTGATGGTTTTTTCTGCGGCCGCGATTGTGAGATCAAGTATGATCCAGATACTATAGATACAAAGTATATTAGAATAATAAATAAAAAATAATGGCAGCACATACAAAATATACCCTTTTGTAGTGGGAGTACTGGTATCAATTCTTCAATTCAATTTTCTTTCTCTTGATTTTAATCGAAATGCGCATTCCTTACCCCTACAAAGTAGCCACCCGATCATAGACTTGAGCCCTGGGCCCGGCCTTGTATTCCTAGAATTAAAGTCCAACGCTGTACCCACTGAGCTATTGATATGGGCCAATAATGGTACTTTTGCATGAAATTGTTTAATATTGAGTTACTTTTTGTCGAACAACAATCCCTAAAACTCTATAAGTATACCTGGATCAGTTCGAGTACCTTGAGATGAGTTCCGCTATAATCGAGTTTAATATTTAAATTATTGAGCTGAAGGTTTTACTAAAGTTTGTTTATTAGTTACAAAAACATGTGTATGTGTTGACATTTGGTACTTTTCAATTTAGTAAATTTCTACGATTTCTTAAAATTGATATAAAATTGCAATTATAAGCCTCCGTGGCAAGGGCTATCGAATTCGTTTTTATGTGAAATGTTGGTAATTTGAGCCTTCCCCGATGCGTCCTGTTAATTAATGTAGTAACCCTCGGACGAATAGGTAAATATGGCAAATTTATTTGAATAAAATCACGAATATCATCAAAAGTTAAACGAAGACAAAAATTATTTATACCGTATCGCTTTGCACGCTCCATTGCAGCAAAACACTCCGCCCAACGTGGGGCTCGAACCCACGACCCTGAGATTAAGAGTCTCATGCTCTACCGACTGAGCTAGCCGGGCAGATATTGCAAGAGATATTATTAAATACATATCATCATTATGTTTAGTACAGCGAACAAACTATCAAATCTGACAAAACTAAGTTATTATATTTAGTTTAAAGTTCTCCGGTAGCCGTGATCGTCTAGTGGTTAGGACCCTACGTTGTGGCCGTAGTAACCCAGGTTCGAATCCTGGTCACGGCAATGTGCAAACATTGTCACGGTGGAGAGTATCATTTTTACACATTCAGTATCAGTATCTAGTTAAATTTTAGGCAAATGTAGCTGTTGTACCGGCTATTTATGGATAGGGACAGGGGCAAGGGTAGGGGTAGGTACGTGTATCATATTATAACTATATAATATACAGGTTGGTGGCGGTGAAATGCGAACATAGAGAAATATATGACAATTGAGTTATCATGCTAGACATCTTGATATACGTGGAATACTGTCAATGTCAAAGTAGCTGCCTGTCATATTATTTAAATTATTATTTTATCCGTGGAATAATTCCTTGACCAGATAGGTCTCCGAAATTATCTCCCCAAAATTTTTTCTTGTGGTGTTATATTAATAAATCTAAAATATATTGTTGTCAAAAAGAAAGAGTGACAACCCTGGATGAACTGCAAATTAAAATTTTAGATGCATTTGCAACAATTACGCCACAAGTGTTAAATAATGTTAGAACTGGATTTTACAATCGTTTAGGCTACTGTTTGGCAGAGGGAGGTTTGTTTTAATATTTATTGTAAATTCTAGCTTTATAATTTATTTAATAATAAAATAAAATAATATGTTCCTGCTTTATTTTCATAATGCACTTTTAGATTTTATTATTTGTTTCTGTTATTCATTACTCTTTTTGTCAGACAAATTCATATTTTTTCGTTTTGTGACACTACTACAAAATATATCAAGATACCTGGCATGAAATTTCGATTGTCATGTATGTTCCCTATGTTCGCATTTCACATCCACCAACCTGTATATCGACTAACATGAGTTAGTCGATAAAAATTGACCAAGTGCAAATCACCACTTCAATTTTCTGATGAATTAACGAATGCTATCACCGATGAATAATCATAGCCCGAGTTATATTATTTGGAGAATAAAATATAATGAATGAGTCTAAAATGTGAGGTTATGTTTTTTTAATAACTGTCAAAAATGTTTTACACTCAGATAACTTTTATCAATTTCGACTTCACTGACATTAATTTCCTTGCTTACTACAACCCGCCATCCCGGCTCATTCATTTTAAATCTTATATTTGGCACACAGCAATATCTAATTGAGAATCTGACAGTAGGTAACTAATAATAATAATAATAATAATAGTATTTATTTGCTTGAAGATATTATCTTATACAAATGTATTGGTAACAATATAATTTTATGATTTAATATACAACATAATAAAGCAATTTATATCTTTAAATTAATTTTACATAATATATGCATATTACTCATTACTCATATAACATAGATTTGAATTAAATTTTGTATATATATATATATATATATATATATATATATATATATATATATATATATATATATATATAGTTACATATATTTTACTCGTTCAGTATAAATGATCTAATTCTTAGGGCCGATTTGCAGAAATAGAATATGTCCCACATTTTCTCTTTGTACAGGTCTGCGAGCAGGTCTTGATTGGCATTTGCAGATGAACTCTCTATATTGCGGGAGGTGATATGTTTTTGGATATATGTTGCTCTAAGAGGACTATATAGGACATCTGAAAAGGAAATGATTTAGGTCGTTGGGTTCGAAAGTGTTGCAGATATTGCAGGTTTCTTCCTTCCTGAAATTGTGCCAAGTTCCATCCTGGAAAATACTTAGATTTCTTGAGTTTGCTGTTCTAAATATTAATGATAGTTTTAGGACATTAAAGGGAATATTTAAGTTTAGGTATACGGAACTGGTTATATAAGATTGGAAGTTTGGGTTGTAGAGTGAGGCGATTATTCTTTTGGTGTCTAAAGCGTACATTTCTTCATTGTATGCTGTTAATATATTAAGTGTTTCTCTTTGGACAGTTAGAAAATTCTGGCTTTCCCAGACCCATTGAAAGTTTATCTTTTCAAGCATTAGTTGTAAGTGTCTGGTCCAATTATGTTTAATTTGTTTAATATGTGTAATTATATTATTTTGTTTGTCATTTAGTGCCAATAATTTGTTGTAACAGACTTTAGCGTATCTTCCCTCTGGCATAAGTAGGAGTCTGTACCATAACTGTAACATTTTTTCCAATATTAGTAGTTCGAGTTTATTTTGGCCAGTTTCTCGTCTTACTAGATAATTTGGTACTGTTTTATGTAGCCCGAAAATATTCTTAAAAAATTGCGTCATACCTTTTTCCATAGAATTAACTTGGGAAGGGCCCCATATTTCTGCTCCATATAATAGTGATGGTACTAAAACTGATGAGTAAAGTTTGGTGGTTGTCTCCCAACAGAACATTTGTGCCCTTATTAGTATTTGCTTTATGGTACCTGATGTTCTGCGTGCCTTAGAGATGTAAGATTTTGTGTTTTCATTAAATGATCCAGAAGTGGAGAAGGTTACTCCTAGGTACAAATAAATTATCACTACAGGATCTTCGTTTTCTGAAGCCAGATTGAGCCTCTGGTAAGATATTATTACTTTCTGTCCATGTTTGTAACCTAAAGTTTAAGATATACGTGAGAACTTTAGTTATAGTGTTCACTAGCGCAATTCCTCTATAGTTATTTTTGTCCAGATAGTCTCCTTTTTTATATATTAATGATAATTTTATATTTTTTAATTTTTGTGGCAGGTCTTCATTGTTGAGAAAATTGTTTAATAAATTTTGTAAATAAACTTTTCCTGAGGAGGGAAGATTTTTCAATTGTTCGTTAATTATGCCGTCCGAACCAGGACTTTTATTTAATTTTAGATTTTTAAGTGCGTAATTTATTTCTTGCAGTGTAATTGCAGTATCTAAGTAGAAATGTTTGGCATCAAAAAATTCTTGTTCATTTATAATTTTAGAGCCGAACCATTTCCTGGAAGTACTGATTCCATTCTTTTATATTAATTGGGTTTGTTGCAAAGGACGATGAATGTAGAGATTTAACAGTTTTCCAGAACTCTGTTTGATCCTTTATATTTTCTAGTTTTACCTTAATTTCCATTTTGTGTTTTTTCTTCTGAGCATTAATATAATTTTTGTATTCTTTTTTTGATTGTACGTATAATTTTACTTTTTCACTACTGAAGTTGTGGATTTTACACTCTCTGAGGTTACGTCTAGCTATTCTTTTTAAATCAGCACAGGTTTTGTCATACCATTGTTTGGTTTTTAGTTTACAATTATTATCATCGCAAATTTTTACCTTTTTTTCCAAGCCTATTTTGTTAGAGGTTGCAGCAATAATATTATTGAAAAGAACGTATTGTCCTTCGATATCCCTTGGTAGAATTATATCATCCAGCTGCTTTTCAATTTCTTCTTTAAAAATATCAGTTCTTGAATTATCCCATTTAATTTTGTAAATTTCTTTGGTTGGTTTTATATCTGTTTTAGTTATGTTAGTATTTATATTCTTTATTTTTATTGAGCACATTAAATGGTCACAGACAACTACCTCTTCAATGATTTCAAAGTCTATTATTAGGTGAAGTGCGCTGATATCGACCCAGACCAGGTCAATAGTACTTTTGCCGACAGGCCCTATATATGTATATTTTGCCGGATTGTCGCTATGTGTTCTTCCATTTAATACTATTAAGTTTTCTTGCTCCATAATTTCCACTAACTCTTTACCCTTTTTGTTAGTAATACGATCAGAAGCTGCTCTTGATGCGTGTATGTTGCTGTTCATAAGAAGAGTCTCTTCGATTTGATTCAGTTCACCTATCCGTGCGTTGTAATCCCCCCTAGTATAAGAGAATGATTTGGGTATGTACTTATTATATTTTTAACGGTGTCCGAGAATAAGTCTAAAAGCACAGCATAATCATACGAAAATGAGAAGTATGCCAAACCTAAAATAATGTTTTGTACTTTGCTTTTTAGGCTGAGGAATATCCAGTGATTTTCGCTTTCAACGGTTGTGAGTTCAACAAAATCTATCTTATAGAAAATCAATAGTCCCCCAATCGCCCTACCTGTACTAGCCTCCTTTTTTTGCTTTTTGTTCTATTTTAGAATAATTTTTAAAAAAATATGGTAACTAGTAGGTAACTAATAAAAAAAAAACAGTTAACATGTTACATGCGGTGATAGAAATATCATAGATTTGATAGCACTTTCAGTCTTTAGCCAGTAAAGTTAGTTAAGTATGTATATACCATATGATACATGAATTATATTTAATTAACCAAATAACCATGTTATCAACAGGTATTTGTATGTCCTCTTTAATTTTCTTTCTATATAAGGATAACATGATCATAATAATACTTACATCGGCTCGTTGGTCTAGGGGTATGATTCTCGCTTAGGGTGCGAGAGGTCCCGGGTTCAAATCCCGGACGAGCCCACAGTTTTAAAGCTGTAATATTATATACGAAAGTAAACGACCACGATATTTCGAACGAATCCGATCGATGATTAAATCGAGATTAATTGCAATTCATAATACCGATTCAAATCTTGGTACAAAGGTCTCTTTTCGCTACGTGCAATCTAAAAGCCTCCCCGACGGGGAATCGAACCCCGGTCTCCCGCGTGACAGGCGGGGATACTGACCACTATACTATCGAGGATATTTGTAACACTCTTATACTGATAATGTAACCAGTATAGTAGGTTAAACTCATTTTTTGGTTATAAGTAAAATAGGTTATACTCGTAATTGGCTAAATTTGATTTTAGATTTAATTCATAATCGAATAACTCGTTTTTAGGTTATATTCATCTTTAGATAAAACTCATCTTTAAAATAAATTGGTTTTTAAATAATATTTGTCTTTAGATAAAACTTGTTTACATACAACTCATCTTTTAATAGAAATCGTCTTTACATAAAACTTGACTATAGATAGAACACGTCTTTAGAATAAACTCGTCTTATGATTTAACTTGTCTCTAATTTAAACTTGTTTTTAAGTTAAATTCGTCTTTAGATTAAACTCGTCTTTAGATAAAACATTCGTCTTTAGGATTAACTCGTCTTTAGATAGATCTAAGATTTCCATCCAAAGCCTGTGGAGATGTCCCATCCAAAGAATGTGGAGGTGTTCCATTTTAATACTGTTAACACGCCCCATCCAAAGCCTTTAGAGGTGATCCATCTAAAGCATGTGAAGATGTTCCTTCTAAAGCCACCCACACACACATACAAACACGCAGACAAACAAACACAAACACATACACATACACACAAACATACGCACACACAAACATACGCACACACAAACATACGCACACACCAACACAAACACATACACACAAACATATACACACAAACACATACACACAAACAAATACACTCAAACACATACACACAAACACATACACACCAATACACGCACACACAAACATACGCACACACCAACACAAACTCAAACACATACACACAAACACGTTCACACAAAAACATACACTCAAACACATACACACATACACATACACACATACACACAAACACATACACACCAATACACGCACACACAAACAAACGCACACACCAACACAAACTCAAACACATACACACAAACACATATACACAAACACATACACACAAACACATACACACAAACATACGCACACACCAACACAAACACAAACACAAACACCATCACATACACAAAAACACATACACACAAACACATACACACAAACACATACACACAAACACATACACTCAAACACATACACACAAACACATACACACCAATACACGCACACACATACATACGCACACACCAACACAAACTCAAACACATACACACAAACACATACACACAAACACATACACACAAACACGTACACACAAACACATACACTCAAACACATACACTCAAACACATACACACAACCACATACACACCAATACACGCACACACCAACACAAACTCAAACACATACACACAAACACATACACATACACACCAACACACGCACATACAACCATACGCACCCACCAACACAAACACATACACACCAACACACGCACACACAAACATACGTACACACCAACACAAACACATACACATACACACAAACACATACACACAAACACTTACACACAAACACATACACACAAACACTTACACACATACACACAAATACGTACACACAAACACATACAAACAAACGCACACACAAACATACGCACACACCAACACAAACACAAACACCATCACATACACACAAACACATACACACAAACACTACACACAAACACATACACACAAACACGTACACACAAACACATACACACAAACACATACAGACAAACACACGCAGACACAAACTCAAACACATACACACAAACACACGCACACACAAACATACGCAGACACCAACACAAACTCAAACACATACACACAAACACATACACACAAACACTTACACACAAACACATACACACAAACACTTACACACAAACACATACACACAAATACGTACACACAAACACATACACACAAACACATACAGACAAACAAACGCACACACAAACATACGCACACACCAACACCAACACAAACACCATCACATACACACAAACACATACACACAAACACGTACACACATACACACAAACACACGCACACACAAACATACGCACACACCAACACGAACTCAAACACACAAACACACAAACATACGCACACACCAACACAAAGTCAAACACATACACACAAACACATGCACACAAACACATACAGACAAACACACGCACACACAAACATACGCACACACCAACACAAACACATACATACTAACACATACACACAAACACATATACACAAACCCCTACAGACAAACACACGCACGCACAAACATATGCACACACCAACACAGAAACACATATACACAAACACATACACACAAACACAGAAACACATACAAACAAACACATACACACAAACACGTACACACAAACACATACACCCAAACTCATACACACAAACACATACACACCAACACACGCACACACAAACATACGCACACACCAACACAAACACATACATACTAACACATACACACAAACACATACACATATACACAAACACCTACAGACAAACACACGCACACACAAACATATGCACACACCAACACACAAACACATATACACAAACACATACACACAAACACATACACACAAACACATACACACAAACACATACACACAAACACATACACACAAACACATACACACAAACACGTACACAGAAACGCATACACACAAACACATACACACATACACAGAAACACGTAGGTACACAAAAAAACACATACACACAAACACGTATACACAAACACATACACACAAACACGTACACACAAACACACACACAAACACATACATACAAACACACACACAAACACATACACACAAACACGTACACACTAACACATACACACAAACGCACACACCAACACACGCACACACTAATTTTTAACATTAGATTTTAACTGAGATTATTTGCAAGTAACGAAAGGAGTGTTATAGACGACCTCGTTTTGTAAACCATCTTTATTAAACCCATTTTACTTTGAGCATTATTGCAGATGCTAGTGCAACTTTTGACAAGTTGCTTCAATATTGCATGAGTGTAATACAGAAATTATAAAATTATTATTCTAATATATCTGTCCGTGTTCATATATAATATAATATTGATTAGAATTTGTTTAGATCCTACCGAACTAAATAGGAACATTCTCAGACGACAATACCCAATATGAGTCTACATGTTTAATTTAAAATTATTTTGTAAATTGCTGGAAAAGAAAATTGGTTATTAGCTAAGAATTGCAAGTAACGATATGAGTTGATATTAATTTATGGCCACATTTTGTAAATTTCTTTATTACAGAAATAATAATAATAATACAACAAATTATATAATTAAAAATAAAATGATTTTTAGCAATATTTACATCAAATTTAACCACACAGACCATAAAAATTCCTGTTATCGGCTGTAACCATGTAGACTGCGCCATCTCGTGACAGTTACTACAGCTAACGCAAGATCTAGGTTTCAGTTCCTCAGTATTATTGTTATTATTAAAATAATAGAAAAATAATAACATTAAATAAAAAATTAAACAACACAAATATATGATGGCAAAATTGTAGTAGATGTAGTAAATATTTAAAATGTAGAAACTTCAATAAGAAACCATTTGTCAAAGTAAATGTTGTCGTGTAAAAATTGTTCGTCTTGCATTTCGCCAAAGTATAAAAAGTTTAGAGTATACCCTCCGTAGTTTCATGTACCACTCACGTTTATAGACAATTTGGTATAGTTTCAAACATATATAAGCCCATTTGGTATTATATGCTTCTTCTGGTCTTCTTCCAATTTATCTGTTCATTATTTCCTTGTATAATTATGTACATACATCAACTTTTATATCATGCGAAGTTTATTATTAAAGTATGAATAATAATATTGATGTTAGGAGGTATTATTACTGATAATAATAAGAAATAATAATGTATAAATAAGATGAAAATCTTATACCATGTACTAATATAACGATAACCTAAAATTTTTTGACGTAAACTAAAGCCAGTGTTGGCAAACGTAGTTGAGAAAAATAACGTGCAAAATAATCGTATTTACTATAAAATGATCGTACAAATGATAATTTAATTATATATATATATATATATATATATATATATATATATATATATATATATATATATATATATATATATATATATATATATATATATATATTTAAAAATAAATTAATTTTTATATAAGTTATATAGGAAGTAATTCTAATATGAATAAATTGAAATAAATTTGTAAAAATTTTAAAATTAATATACAGTTGGTAACATTGACTTTGCGTATAATGACGTGTGTATGTAATACCAACATAAATTTAGTAATTTTATTGGTAACATAGCAAATTAATGCATATTTTAATGAATTATAAAAAACTCCGACGTAATTGAGAAAAATAAGCTTTAAACGGGTCCTTAGAATTTTTTTCTCTTTAAATTGATATATATATATATATATATATATATATATATATATATATATATATATATATATATATATATATATACATGACATGAAGCAAATATCGTTTCCAAAAATGTTTGCAAGTATATTATAAATGAACGGATGGTTGTGTAACAAGAAGCCTCTCCGACGGAGAATCGAACCCCGGTCTCCCGCGTGACAGGCGGGTTTACTGACCACTATACTGGACTATACTATCGAGGACTTGAATGTATGTAATTATGATGGTTGAGAAGACTAGTAAGACCTGATATTTCAACTAGTATTTAAGAAGTCTCATGAGATTGATGAAAAATCCTGCCAGGATTCGAACCTTCTGATCCGTAGTGAGACGCTCGGTCAGACGCGTTATCCGTTGCGCCACAAGACCCCGGCAATGGTTGAACGTCCATCCCCATTTCAACCCCGAGTTATTAGTAGTAGTATTCCAGAGTAAGTAAAATATAAGAAAGTATGTTTATATTTGTCATTATATCTGATATAATGACAAATACCCTAACTGTTTTTAACTTGCTTTTCAATTATTATTATTTAAATTCATTATAAAAATATATACTTAATAAATATATCTCAAAAAAATTTGCCTGCGGCGATTTCCTTCTTATATTTTCATGTTTCCCTAGACATATAACATGTAAATTGTAAATAATACTACATACTGAACTGTATAAAACATAATATTCCAGGCAAAATTCTACAAAATTCGTGAAAAAAATAAAAAACTAGGAGACTTCTGAAAATTTGCAGAGTTATAAAAAAATATGTAACATTTAAGATTCCGATGAGTCCCGAGCAGCTGAAAGTGTGCTCGAGCCGCTATATTGGAAAACAATTTCAAAAAAACTCGTGAGATGAAATTTTGAAAGAAAATTTCAATCGTGAAAAAAAAAACAATTTACCAGTCAAAAAACCACAAAATGCACTTTTTTCAAACGCCCATAACTTTGTGCCAAATCGTCGTAGGACGTGTATCATATTATAATGAAAATGGCGACCAACAATTGTCATTTGTTTTTATTAAAAAATCATATCGAGTTTGATATGATCAAATTCAGGGGCTGGATAAGGGCTACCTAATTAATAAAATTATTTAAAATGGTGGCCGACGATTGTCATTTATTTTTTAAAAACAATATAGAATTATATCAAGTTAGATATCAAATAAAGGGCTGAAAATGAGCTACCTAATTAATAAAAAAATTTAAATCGGTCAGGTGAGCACTACTTTATAAAATTGTTGAAAATGGCGACCAAAGATTGTCATTTGTTTTTATCAAAAAATCATATCGAGTTTGATATCAAATTCAAGGGCTGGATAAGGGCTACCTAATTAATAAAATTATTTAAAATGGTGGCCGACGATTGTCATTTATTTTTATCAAAAACAATATAGAATTATATAAGTTTGATATCAGCAGCGCGACCTAGCCGAATGCCCGCGTAGCGGGGCCTGACGCTATAGTGAAAATCACAAGTTTTGGCAGTATGGCAGAGATAGGCAATGTTATTCTTATGGAGATAAACTCGGCCTTGTTGCCAGTTTTACACTTACATTGTTTCATGGTACACCATTCAGTTTTCATGCTTTAACACATTTAGTTTGCAGTGTTAAATTTCATAATGAAATGTTAGTATAGGGTTGTAAATCTTATAGCGGTGGAGTGGTGCCGATGGGAAAAGAAGCCAGCAGTTATGAAACAGTTTGAAAATATTATAAGCTTGATTTCACATTACTTAAGAAATGATATAATAACTATACCTACTCCTGTCATCTTATTTCAAGACATATACTGCTTACATTTCTTGTAATGTATTTGTAACTACCATCTAATGTAATCACAACTAACATAGTGCCATAATATGTGAAGCATATTCAAAAATTTCCGAGGAAAAATGGACAAATTATGATAGGCACATTGTAAATGAAGAAAAAAGATTTTGGGAAGCTGATTAATTTCAAGATGATATCGAACCTTTTATTATTAATCTTAATGACGCAAGTGACGACAATGATACTGAAAGCGATGAAGATGTAACGCATGAGTTGCATGTTTGAGTACCGCTGCTACGCTTAGCTACCTGTCTCGAAGTTGAAATGTAAACACGTCCAGGACCTTACTTCAAATTTTCAATGTACTTAGTATGTGATATTTTTCTTTAAGTTTGTAATATATTGACAACATTTGTTCATTAATTGTTATGTCTTTTAAACAACATGTATGAATATATTTGTATTACTCGCCATTTGTGATTTTGACTTGGCTGTCTTTGGCTGTGTTTATTTTATTGTTACATTGTTATCAATTTATTATCGAAAAAATAAAATAAAATTGTATATTTATATTAATTTAATATTTTACTTAATTATGTATCCTTCATATTAAACGAGAAAAATTATCATTAAAGAGGGTGAGAATAAATTGAAACACTGGAGAATTATTGTATAATTTATCGAATTCTCGAATTATATTTATAATAGATTATTTTTTGACTTATAAATTTAATTTAGAGGAACCAGAGTTTTTTCTCTAAGCAAAAGATTTTAAATTGGATGCATATCAATTCATTACTTATTAATGTATTCAATGAATTAAACATTTTATTGGTTTTGAGAAACATGAAAAAATAATCAGCATAATTTATTAAAAGTACAAGTAAGCGAAAAACAAACAATCCGCCTCTGGATTCTCCATTTTTGTCTAACACATTACTCTTATGGGATACATTTAGCAACACTGTATTGCTATCTCTGCCACACTGCCAGAACTTGTGATTTTGAGTATAGTGCTATGATTATCATCGATGATAGCATGAGTTAGTCGATAAAAATTGACCAAGTGCGAATCACGACTTCAATTTTCTGATGAATTAACGCTATCACCGATGAATAACCATAACCCGAGTTATACGAGTATTATTTGGAGTGGAGAGAATAAAACAATATAATGAATGAGTCTAAAATGTGAGGTTATGTTAATAACTGTCAAAAACATTTTAAACTCAGATAACCTTTATCAATTTCGTCTTCACTGACATTAATTTCCTTGCTTATTACAACCCGCCAACCCGGCTCATTTATTTTAATTTTTATATTTGGTAAACAGCAATATCTGATTGAGAAACTGACAGTAGGTAACTAAAAAAAAAACAGTTTACATGTAACTTGCATGTAACATGCGGTGATAGAAATAACATAGATTTGATAGCACCTTCAGTCTTTAGCCAGTCTTTAGATAAGTGTGTATATACCATCTGATACATGAATTATATTTTTAATCAACCATATAACCATGTTATCAACAGGTAGAGTTCGCCCAAAATAGGAAAGGACTTGCGCATAAACCAATTTTCGTTTGGGCGAGTCCAAGTCGAAAATGGAGGGGTATTGCGAAGTAGTATAGAACATTAGAACATTTGTGAAATTTAAGGTTTTGTTTTTGACGTTTATATTTTGTATGTTTATGAAATGGAGAAAGAACCAGAATTAAATTCTGCCAAATATGGGTATGACATGCGCACATCATGTTTTGCAGATAATATTTTTAGGTTGGATAGTACATGCGCAGTAGCGGCCATGTGTCCTTTCCTATTTTGGGCGGACTCTATGTATGTCCACTTTAATTTTCATTCTATATAAGGATAACATGATAATAAGACTTATATCGGCTCGTTGGTCTAGGGGTATGATTCTCGCTTAGGGTGCGAGAGGTCCCGGGTTCAAATCCCGGACGAGCCCACGGTTTTAAAGCTGTAAACGACCACGATATTTCGAACGAATCCATCCGAGAATCCATCTGACGGAAAATGTTTGAAGCTCGAATTTATATTAAATAACACCACTCGCCGTTCGTGAAAAAATTATTTTGTAAATGTGTTTAATAGTTATTTACGATACAAATGCGGGAAGATTATTGTCCCACATGAGCGGCTTTTTGAAGCACGAGCGAAGCGAGGGCTTCATTAACGCGAATGCTGGGACGGGTCTTCCCGCAAGAGTGTTGTACAATGTTTTTTGTAACGAATAAAACGAAACATATTTCATTAAAATAATCATGTATTTGCGAACATACAATAATTAAATACAGCAGTGTTCAACAACAATCACAGGTTGCTAAGTAACTTTGACAACTGTTTTGTTTGTAAACATCTCAAAAATATTTGTGTAGTTTATCCGATTTTCAAGAATGTCTAATTCAGATTCTGATTCATATTGTACTCCTCCCGATGTTCGGGAAGGTGCAAATATTGCAAGATATAAGGTTATACCCGAAAAATCGAAAGAACGATACGAATCGGTATATACAAAATTTAGACTATGGTGTGAGTCAAAAAAAATCCGTACCTTCTCCGAAAATTGTTTTCTTGCTTATTTTCATACTCTTTCTATGACAAGAAAGAAATCATTATGGTCAAACTCGAAAATTCGATGTTGAAGGCTTGTTTAAAATTTCATGACCAAATTGACAATTTAATTGCATTTTTAAAACAAGAGACTAAAAACAACACACCAAAAAAATCTCGAGTATTAGATGAAGATCACATAAATAAATTTATTGATGAAGCTCCGGATTCATCGTTCCTGTTAATGAAGGTAAATTTAGTGGTAAATTCAATTAATTATTTATTAACTTATATTACCTTTTAATTTAGACTGTTGTAATAATGGGCATTTCTGGTGCGTGCCGACGTGAAGAACTGTGTAATAAGTCCATAAACGATGTCGAATTTAAACAAGGTGTAATTATAGTTACTATACCTGTCACAAAAACTAATGTAAGCCGACAATTTGTGATTGTAAAGGAATTGTGGATTACAGTGCTGCAAAAATATCTAAATCTGAGGCCAAAAACGAACATTACACGTTTTTTTTTAACTTACCATAATGGTAAATGTATAAATTCACCAGTTGGCATTATTACATTTGGTAAAATACCATCTAAAGTTGCTGCCTATCTTAAATTAGACAATCCTAGTGAATTTACTGGACACTGTTTCCGAAGAACTTCAGCCACTTTACTTGCCAACCATGGTGGCGATTTATTAGCTGTTAAACAGCAAGGAGGATGGAAATCTTCAAAGGTGGCTGAAGGTTACATAGAAAACTCGTTACAGAGTAGGATAAATTTGGCGCAAACATTAACACAAGCAGAAACGTCATCTGCAAACAAACAAACAATAACATATGCGACATCCGAAACTTTAAATGTTTCTACAAGACTTACTCAACCAAATGAAGTTGTTCCAGGAGTTTCAATTTCTACTGGCAATCAGTGTACAATAAATGTTAATGTAAATCACAATTATTCTTCAGAGCCTAAACTATGAGCAGTCTGAATCTTCCTGGGAAACTGTAGTTGCTAGCTGTTTGTTGTATTTGTAAATAAAATAAATTGTATAATAATAAATATTATGTTGTGTACTACTTACCAGATTTTTTAATAAATAATGATTGTGCACAATGCTACAATGGTATGTGGCAATGTGGCACGTTGTGTTCTACAGTCCCAATTAAAATTTGAGGTTATGTATGACATTTTTGTAGATCGTAAACACATTTTATATTTAAATATTGGCGGTTATTGATGTTTTTTTTGTGTATTTAATATAGCGGGAAGTAACTTTTAAAAGAATAAATTAGATTATTTCCAAGATGATTTTACTTCACATTGTCCAGAAAGGCCAGTGTTTTTTCCCCGTTTATGAACAATGGGAAATGGAAGTTCCCGTTTGTCAGTAACGTGTGGCAATTGTCATTTCCAATGTTATGAGTACAAAAAAGTATTTTGTGTATTACATAATAATATAATTTATGTACGACTTCATTATAATCAATTGTTTATGACGTTGTTTAGCGTGCATAAACTACCAGTTTATGCACTAGTGCATAATGATAAAGTAAAACAACAATTAAAATTAATACATTTTTTTAAATTTATGAACAAGAATTCAATTACCTAAATGAAAATTTTATAAATTACAATAAGGAATACATTTTACAGGCTCCTGACAAACTGACACTAAATTACTAAAAAAATAATATAAATAATATTAATCAATTTCATGTAAAATAAACTAAGTACAAACCTTATTTAATTGTTTAGGGATAAACTAGCTAATTTGGTTATCTATTCCTTCGTTTATATTAATATTGTAGCACACAACATCAAATACTTGGCCCATCTGGATATCTTATACGACGAGATCAGTATTGAAGTAATATTGTATTTTCGGTATTTTCCTTTATTTGGCATAATCAGGAGAAGTGTTTCTTTTGCATTTAATGCAATTTCAATAATTTCTTTCATTTCTAGACCAAAAATAAGAATGTTTTTAATAAATGTCAGTTTGTGAGTTTCAATATTTTTCTCAAACAAATAATCAATAAACAACTTTGTAACCATAACAATAGAAAAAATACACTAATACTATCAAATTTTTTTGTCAACCCGATTATGTCAAATACAAATGTCATTCTAGGCAATATAAAAATTGATTATAATGAAGTCGTACATAAAATATTGTATGTAACTCGTACATAATCGGACTTTATAGATTCGCCTTATTTATTAGCCTCGTTCGCTGCGCTCACTCTGCCATAAACAACGGCTCTTCAATAAAGTCCTAGATTATGCACTTGTTACATAAATATCTATTATAGTAAACTTATAATATTTTATTTTTCGAGCTTCAAACATTTTCCGTCAGATGGCTCCTGTGTCGCTCCTATAGGGCACGGGCACGTTAAACAAGCATGAAATTACATGAATTTATTTAGAAGCACAGTGCACGTTTCTTTTTCCAAGATCGAATACTATGACTTTAATTAATCCTGTTGGATTAATTAGTTTAATGTTCTCCCATTGGATCTTCAATATCCTATTACTGGTTTCATCCTTTCTTGTATACATATATATAAGTTTCGTCCTGTCTACGCATAGATGATTCTTGGTAGTAACTTTGCTTGGTCTACAAATATTCAAATAATTTTGTATGGTGTATGTTTTAAGTTATGACGACAAGTTGCTAAATTTTTATGTAACTAAATGTTTAATTTTTCAAGATTTTGATAATTGTAAGTACATTACCTTAATTGTATTATTTTTGTATGATGTTTGTAATTTATTGTATGTGGTTTTCTCCTAGAACCCTGAGGAAGGTAGATTTGCTACCGAAACGTCGGTGATGATTATCATCTGTTAATAAATAAATTTAACTTTGAAGACTGAGAACTCTGTTACTTTTTCATTCCTTTTACCTAAACAGTCAAGAAATTACAATTTTAACAATTTAACTATGACTTATGTACCTATATGAATGGAAAGGTGAGAATGTAACCTTTACTTGGGTCAAGGTATCAAAATGCCAAAAGTAAAGAGCAAGGAGAAAAATGACATGAAAAAAAATGTCTGCTTTTTCCTTGCGAACGCATTTTCTACATTTCTGGAAAAACTAGGTACTGATGTTGGCAAAAAAATAAGAGCACAGCCAAAAAGTAGACATTCTCAGCTTGGAAAGCAATCCGATTATGCATACATTTTAAATTTGCAATTGTTCCAAAGATTTTCCGGAACTCCGAGAACAGCCAAAAAACGTAAATGAACAAACCAACTTTTTATCGAAATGCAAGAAAAATAGAAAATCAAAATTTCTGAGATGAATAAAGGCCTTTCAAGGACCCATATTAAGAAAAATTCAGAGTAAATGAGTATTACTGAAAAAATATATGAACAAGTTTCTGACGGTCCTAAAAATGCGGTATAAAAGAATGTTTGACCCCTTTTTTCAATAAGGCCAAAGAATCAAAACGTGACTAGGTCACCGGGTATGATAGCTGCAGATTTCCACTTTCACCCAAACTTTGAATAATTAAAAAATATGCATTTTTACCCAAGTTATTGGACAATTTGTCCGCCCGCTCATGTGTAGATGCATCTCTCCGGCATGCAGCGCAGGAGCTCAAAATCCAGGGTGCGTTTGGGCCCGTTTATCTCGGAAACGCACAAATTTTCGAGAAAAATCATGAGGACCATTTTTGTAGATAATGAATTGATCTTCATTTTTCCCTAAACAAAAATTCTCTAAATGTTATATTTTAGCAAATATTGGCGGAAAACCGATTTTTGGAAACTTTGGGGCCATTTTTCTCCCTCGTACAAGAAAATTTTTAAATCCTTTATATTAACTTCACCGTCTTGTCGTCGACCGTCAAAAAAACAAAAGTCAAAAATGACCCACTTCCACTTCCCGGGATCCTATCGAGCTGAAATTTTGGAAATAGACTTTTGTCACCTAATAATGCACTTTGGCACAAGAAAAAATCTGATGTGGCCAGCACAAGACCTCCCGCCATACTTCAAACCCATTTCCCCATATTCAATCAATCTGAAATTTGGTACATAGATTCGTTGTGACCAGGGTTAAAGAATAATTAGGTTTGCCGACATGATCTTTTCTAGCGGTCAGAATGTGTAATGACCGCTAGGTGTCTCTACTAGTATCGTCGGATGCCATAAGCACGGTCATGTGACGTCATTAAAATTCAGCTAGTCTGATAACTGTCAAAGTCAAGACGTGCTCTTCTCACATTAAATAACTATTATTTTTAAAAATATAGGATATATTGCGAAAAACACATATCAGTTTAGTATCTAAGATTGGTATATGTTATTCTATGTAAATATTTGGCCACAAAATACTGTGTTATTTATCTTATTAGTTCAAAATGACTTGGAAGTTTTGGCGGGAACGGATAATTTAGCTGTTTTTCGGTATATAGATATTAAATAATCAGAGCAAATGAGTTTAGAAATAATTTTATAAGTATATTTTACAGTGTGAAGCAGAAAAGTTGTTTCAATAGCAAATAGATTTGACATTATTGCTATTTGAAAGAAAAAAAGTTAGGTTAACATGTTTTATTATTTAAATTTTTAGTTGATTTGCATTATTTACATGATATTTGTTAATAAACTATCAAAATTCGCACTTACGGAATCATGTACTTTTATGAATTTGTTAATTGATAATGGTGTTATGAAGATGAGGTACCTATTTTCATTAATGTGGTAATGTAGATTCTTCTGATTGTGACAAAGTTGGTTTTACACGAGATGTATCATTATTATTATCCTTTTCAGAATTAACGTATAGTGATAATGTTTATTATCCTATATTTTAGATAAAATCGCCCACACATGCTGGCTACAATGATCTCTAATTATTTCTTTAAATATGGATTAGTATGAAATCTTCTTGCAACACTTTGCAGATCACAGTGTTCACACAAAAGTGAATCACGTTTTTTCGAAATTAATCGGAGCTGCTTTTGCTAGTGTAGAAATTTTCCGCGTGCCAAAACATTATCATCAAAGCCTTCGACAAAAAACCCGTCCACATATGAAGAAACTAAAGTAATATAATCTAGATCATTATTGTCATTGAAGTCCTTCTTTGTGGACAGATTTTTCTAAAGCACAAGATAATTAAAAATATAACTATACGCCAATTATGAAAACTGATACCTCTTATATTGGTCATAATTTTATTAAAAAGGACAACATTTGATTGTCGAAAAGTTATTAAATAGACGTCATTTGCATGGAAGATAATAACATCTTTTTAACATCCAGAATGGAGGACATAAGACACGTATGTGACGTCTTTGTGATTACATTTGGATCGGACGTTTTAAAGACATGGGCATTATAAAGACGTCTTAACGACTTATTTATGTTGTATGGGTATCATCTTCCTGAGAATGTTTCGCACTTCGACCATATATAGGAATAGACAGATAACACTCAATGCTGTAGTATACAATGTTGTGATGGCAAGAAGTACGGAAGCGGTGAGCAGCAGCTATAGGCGGGGAAAGGAGGTGAAGACACCCTAAAGTGTTGCACATTGCTGACTTCTGGATTGTTGTAACAGATGATGGCCATTGCTGTGCGTGCAGTTTTTGCTTTGAGTTTGTTAGCATTTTGAGTTAGTTTTTTAAAAGCGTATAGTGACTTGTGTCGTAATAAACGCCTTCTTCTATCACTATTCATTTTTACATCTACAAAAATTCTTAAGGCTGCCGTCAAAAGACAATTTTCCGTAATTCCATTTTATCTCACGAACGGTATTGAATATAGGACTGAAATTTTTTTCATAGACATATAAAAGCGTGTGTGAGGGAATGAGCGGAAAATTTTATTATTACTTGTTTTAATAATATGAATAAAGGATGTTACATATATAATTTAAGATGAAAACAAAAATCTGTCTCGCTCATCCCCTAGAGAATAATTTAAGGAATTCAAAATTTCAAACGTAAATTTTTTATAACAAATAATAAAGAAACTACGATGGATTTCGGATCCACCAATAAGAGATGTAGAAATGTTGCAAACAGTTCAGCCGTTTCTCGCTAGATAGCGCTAACAAGGAACGATATGGCGGCAGTGAAAGATTCAAACCGCGGTATTTTCGCTTTGTTTAATTGTTTCTTTTTGACCACAAGATAAATTCTAATGTGTCTAGCAAACGACTTCCCTTCACATAGTATCTTTAATAATTGTATGAATAGTTTATATCAAACTGTGTATTTATAATATTGATTATCTATAAAATTTTATACCAGTTTTATACCAGCAAGTACCAAATAATACTAAATACAAGAACCTTTATATCCTTTAGTTTTATTATTTTACTTCCTTATTTAAAAAGTTCAATATTTCGGTCGTCAGTTGCGACCTTCCTCAGGAGATCAAAGATACAGATACAATTAAAAACGTACCTGTGAAAAACAATAAAATTACTTACAGAAATTAAGTGTGTGTCTTACAAATGCACATTATACAGTATACCTACACAAATTTTCCGACCGGTCGCTAAATCAAATTCTTAATATAAAGAGTTAAAAGTTAAATAACATTATTATATAATTTAATTAAAGTTACCTACATTTTTATTGACTTATTTTAGATATTATATTATAATGTGTAGTTATTACTTGCACATATTTGACCCCTTGGAAGGCTCCACCCATATATGTAGGTGTCAACAAATGTATTTTGTAACAATTGGTGAATTTTTGGAATCACCAGTTAGAAGGGGCTGTACCTAAATTATTTTTATTCCAAAACTTTCATAAAGTTAGTTACCAGAAAACTGAGTAATTGAATAGGTATACTAATCATAACAAGCGATACAGTGAAGCGAGCGTATGTGAACTTAATTAATAAAAGAAAAGAAATCATGCCACGAATTAAGGGAATAAAAGCTACATGACCTTCAAAAGCTAAAGGCACTTTTTTTCAAAAATTCATAACTCCACGCCAAATCTTCGTAGGCGTACTTGAAATTTTGCGGACTTTGAAGGAAAAAGTCTGATCTTTATTACCCTGTGTGCCAAAGATGTCCACGATTTTTTGGCACTGCGTATGAGCTGCCAAAAAAGTTGGACCTTTTTGGACATCAGGTACATTTTTTTTCTTAGGGGGGTGGGACCCCTCCCCTGTAGTGGATTTTTTGTCACATTGGCTATCATCACATTAAAGATAAGATTTTAACGTTTTCAGAACTCGAAGATCATCCAATTTCGTCGAAATGCAACCTAGATATCTCTTTGAAATATTGCCATTTTTGGTGCAGTTTTGAGTGGTGCGTTTTTATTTTCCTCGAGTGTATTTATACCATAAAATTGAAAATGATTTGCAAAAAGTAACTACCTATTATTCATTATTCTATAATTGACATTTGTTTAATTAATTTAATTTAAGATTTGGCATAATCAGATATGAACAAGTACGAGTATACAAGCAGCTGGAGAGGGAGAATAATGAAGGAATTCCCATCATCACAGTATATTTAGATGAGGGTTGGAGTAAGCGGAGATATTTTTTAAAAATTTCTACGATTATAAATAAATAAATAATTGAGCACGGATTATATGCAAATGCCTGTAACAAAGATCTTCGCGATTCGTGCTAAGTATATTTGATACTAGTTTATATTTGCATATTTTGCATTGTTATGCGTATATTTACAAATTGTGTACCTATATATTTATCCTTTTTTTCAAAATTTTAAATTTACGATTACAGACACTTTTTACTTGGCTACCTACTGATACTGATGTTATTTTTATAAAAATTGTAGGTAACATTTTTAGAAATTTTTATGAAAATCATTAACAATTTGTGAAATAAGTGTATGATTTAAAGAATAAAGACCCTAGGTATTGAGTACCGCGGCAACCGGGGTGTTACTCAGAAAACGAGTTTATTTGGAAGGTGGCATTTACCACGAAATGAAACAACAATGTAAACCACTATGTTATTTACATTTATGTTTCATTATTTTATTGTTTAGTTTCATTTAAATGAAAAACATTACCTACATTATTAAAAAATTATAGTATTTTGTCCCTCGTATAGTTAACGTCGGGATATAATTTTTTTAACCCAGGTAGATTTCTGGTGAAATTTTGACACATAAGTATAAACAATTTTTTGCACAGTGTACCTATAATGCAATATTTTCTGTTATTTTGATTACCTACCTAAATGATTTTTTTCTGTTCTAATTTAAATAGCTACTTATTATACTTTATTAATTCTAAAAAAAATTGCATAATATTTTCTAAATTAAATTAAAAGAGCAATTTTTTTGAAAAAGATGTCAACGTTATCATATCTTAACGAATTTATAATACTTTCTAGCAGCATTTATTTTAGCAAAATTCAAGAAACTCGCATAAGTATTTAGCTTTGAACGTAGGAACATCGGTTTGGCGCTTGGCACTGCTGGCGCGATTACTCTTGTGTTACTTGTTGTTCGGTAACTCCCGTCTCTATCCGAACCTTTCCGACGAGGAAGTTTATTTTTACATTCATTTAGCACGCTACTGCGAGTTTCGTCGTTCGACTGACGACTGACGCGCCTCTTGCGGCAACGTTTTCCTAGTCCAATTGGACGCTAGCCTTAAATCACGTTTAGTTCATAGAATTATTTTCATGTTCGAATACTGTCATTGTGTCATTTCTACGAAATTGTTTTGTATACGCATGCGTATGAATTAAAATTCTGTACAAAAATTTAATACCGTGTCAGACAAAAATTTAAATTTTATCATAATATTTCGTATCAAAATTTAATATTAAATTTAGTACAAAACTTTGTATCGTGCCAGACGGGCTTTACGTACAAGAAGAAAAAACTAAATTGATTTTATAGATTGACAGAAATTTTGCAGAACTCATAATAATTGTTAATCAGGTAACAATTATTGAATGTGTTTACAAAAAAACAAATAATTAATTATGTTACAAGATTGTTACTATGATTTTAAATATATAAATTGATTTTCTTTAAAATTATGTTTTGTAATTTTAATTTTTTTTTCAAAAACACTGACTTAATAAGTAAGGAAACTTAAATTATTTTGAAAAAGTTTAGTTTTTAAATAGGTACTTCTTATTGTATATTTTCATACTTAGTTAAATCTTGGTGATATTTATTATAATTTATAAATAATATAATATTATGTTGTCCGGTGTCCCTTAACGACTATATGTTTTGATACGCCACTGTCATGGAACAGAGAATGAAAATAGGCTAACTGCAACACTTCAAGGGATCTGAAGGTCATACTCCTCTTCACACCGCTACGCTAGTTCTTTGCTTCACAACAAAGGCTTGCGTTATTTGTCTATTCCTATATATGGTGGAAGGTTTCGCACATAAGTACTGAGTCTCTGCTGGACGTGCTAGACGATCTTTGCGCGGTATGGCTCGTATTCAGCGCTGTAACATTTCGGGATAATTTGGAGCTTTAAATATGAGACTTTCTCTTTATTTGTTTTATATTTCGAAATACAATTTGGTATAAAACAATGCCGATTTATACTCATTTTTACTAAAATAAAAATAACCTATAATTAAATTATTACCTATAATTAATATAATTAATATTTACCTGATTCATTTTTTTAACCTTAAATGTACTTTATATTTCACATATATTTTTATAATACTACATAAAGCACAAATTATTTAATATCAAAAATTGTATTAAGTGACAGAAAGTTCCCACGCAAATATTTGAACATCGAATCGGGCAGCTCCTGACCAGCAGAGACACCTAGAAATACCTATGAACTTGTTACAACTTCTGACCGGGGTTGTCAATGAAAAACATAGCCAGTCGGTAAACCTAATTATTCTTTAACCGTGGTTGTGACCAAACATTTACTTTGGCACAAGAAAAAATCTGATGTGGTCAGCACAAGACTACCCGCCATACTCATTTCCCCATACTTATCCAATCAATCTGAAATTTGGTACATAGATTCGTTGTGAGCAAACATTTACTTTGGCACAAGAAAAAATCTGATGTGGCCACCACAAGACCACCCGCCATACCCTACGCTTTTTAACTCTGAAATTTGGTACATAGGATCGTTGTGATCAAACATTTACTTTGGCTTAAGAAAAAATCTGATTTGGCCAGCACAATACCTCCCGCCATACCCTACTCTTTTTAACTCTTTCTTGAAACACACTACCTAAGAAAGAGTTACAATGAAAACAAACATTTAAATAAATATCGATCGAGTCTCATAAATAAAGGATATATAGTCAAAAACTTTATTTTTACGGGTTCATTTTTTTACAGAACTTTTTCTTATTTTAAAGTACCTGTCAATCCCGACGAATTAATATAAAATTTATTTTTATATATATTTTATTTATAGTCATATTTTGGTGTTTGATCAGCTAACAAAGATATCGGTGTAAACCAGGCCATAATCTAATATAATATTATCGAAACTCAATATATTACGATTATAAGTGAAATATAAGCCTCCGTGGCGCAATGGCTAGCGCGTTCGGCTGTTAACCGAAAGGTTGGTGGTTCGAGCCGAGGTTCGAGCCCACCCGGGGGCAACCTTTTAAATTCGATACAAGCAAAATAGGGCAAACATGGGCAATGTTAATCGAACCGAATCGTACTGCGCCTAGATATCGCATATGACTCGGCATACGATCATAGAATAAAATGCGATAAAATGACGACATCGCCACAATAATTTGTACCACGCTTAGTACGATCCATTGCAGCAAAACACTGCGCCCAACGTGGGGCTCGAACTCACGACCCTGAGATTAAGAGTCTCATGCTCTACCGACTGAGCTAGCCGGGCAGTTATTGTAAGGGAATAGTATTAAAAGTATAACAACAAACATACTACGGTACCAAATCTGATCAAAAGGAAGTTATGTCAGTAATTATTTGTTTAACAGTGCTCCCGCTCCGGTAAGCGTGATTGTCTAGTGGCATCGTGGTTAGGACCCCAAGTTGTGGCCGTTGTAATTCAGGTTTTAAACCTGGTCACGAAAATCTACAAATATTGTCACACATAATTTTTGTGTGTGCCTTACAATTTATATCCACACTATTCGCCTTAATTTACCATCGTTTTAAATTGTTTACCATTGCTATATTTTTCACACTTTGACTGGTGTGTACGGCTGACTTAAAAGAAGTATTAGTCAAGGCCCCGGGGGGATTCGAACCCCCGATCTCCTGTTTACTAGACAGGCGCTTTAACCAACTAAGCCACGGCGCCGATAAACTATATTATTTGTTTGAAAATTAATTAATTAATGATTATGTTTTATACTTTACATTAATATACATGGCCTTATTAAGAGCGCGAGTAAAACGCATACTCGTACCTACTTGTTTGCTGTAAACTGGGAACTGTAAAGGAAACCAGTGTCGGCTTAAGTAATGAAAATGAACTCACTTTTTTTAAAATACTTTGTGCATCGACTGGCAATCGAATTCGGACAGCCCGCATATGGCAGGCTATCAAGTATTTTACTATTGGACTGTACCACCGATTATCTATCTAGACTTTTTTTTTTTAAATTGAGGTCAAGTATCAATAAGTAGTGTTACGAGAGACACTGCTTGATCTACTACAGAAAACATGTTGAATAGAATTTCAACTCGCACTACACCACTACAGAATTACACAATTCATAATATTTGATCCAAATGAAAACGAAAACCTTAAAATAAGAAATAGTATATAACTATGAGATATTTAAAAAGAATCTGCTAGGTACGTAGATTAAAAATATGTGTGATCTGGAAAATCTTGCGTTCTTTAAGAAAGTTCTTCAGAAGGTTTAGAAGTCCTCGATAGTATAGTGGTCAGTCAGCCTGTCACGCGGGAGACCGGGGTTCGATTCCCCGTCGGGGAGGATTTTGTAAAACCCTCGGTAAAACCTCGTACAAAACTTATAAAGAAGCAATATCGAGCAACATTGCTGACGATATACAGTTACGATATCACCGAGGATATCACTTTACACCAAAAACTTATACTTTTTAAGCTTGTTTATAATGGATATAACAGGTGACTTCTTCTGAGTTCTGTTAATATGTATGTCTATGTTACGGTTCATATTGACATGACACTGGAATTTTTATACTGTAACATTAAGGTTCGCCAACTTTTAAGTAAACTTCATAGAGTATCTATATATAAAGATAAGGCAAGCCCTATTTGTTCTTTGTTTACATTTTGATGAGTATTTTATATTTTGCTACAATATTTATTGTCATAAATATTGCAGATCCAACTATGCAACTTTCAACAAACAGTACTATTTGCGACAGATATAAGAAACGTTATGTCGTCAAGTTAGCAGATTATAGTAATTATTATGAACCACACACTTCTTATTTAGATCATACATCTTACATAATACAGAAGAAGTAACCGATTATAACTTATAACCTAGCCCTTAAACGACACAGGTCCGCAATACAATAATCAGTATGGTACCACCGACACGATATTGCGTGTACAGTACACGTTCTTCAGATATCGCACTATATATTTTATACCTGTAATTTTAGTGACCTATACAAATCCATGTCTTATTTTAACACGACTGGCCATATAAATTGTAGCTATTTATTGTAAATTTGAGTAGCGTTGTCTCTGTTGCTGGCAACGGCAATCGAGAAATAGATCAATGGCTACCGGTGCTGGATTCTGTAAACCCAAATAATTGCTTTTCACTTCATTGTCAACTGAACTAAATGAACAACCAAGTACTTTCCTTGAGTCTGATATACTTAGTTTTGGTAGATTATTGTTTTAGGTTTAACTGAACTTGTGTTCAACATACTTATAGTTTTGATTAGAATTAGAGCGGTAAAACCTAAAAATTCTTTGCTGCCATCTTAATCGAGCACGGAGCACCGTTTCCGGCAGCAGAGTCTCTACCCTAGTATAGTAGTGAAAGATGGCCAAGAAGGTAAAACACAAATTAAGATCCCATATGGATCTAACTGCATTCGTGGAAGCAAGCGACCTTGCACCTGGGTTGGCATGCTAGTAATGTGACGTCACGTTAGTGGTCTATCAGTGCCGCTTGCCGCAGCTTTCTTAGTATAGGATTTTACGGGAAGTACATTTGAAATTAGTTTTTGATTGCTAGATAAAATTGTTATTTTTGAAATATACCGTTAAACATAATATAATAATATTACAACAAAGTTTTAGGGATATGTATTACTATACTCTATTTTTACTACGTATAATAAAGATTACATATAAAATTGCATTATGTTATAGCTATTAACATACCTAGGAATGTTATGAGTATCATTACAGCCGCAGATGTCAGTTTGATTTTAAGACATCTAAGGCCTGTTATGACTCATAACATCCGTGGTTTGTTCAATAGTTTATCGGTTTCAGAATAATAACACGTTAACGTCATTAATAAATATTAGTTTTTGAAATTCTTTAATGAATAACGTCATTGTCATCAATCATTTTAGAAGGTGATCAAGTAAGTCTCTTGTCTGTAAGTTTTTATTTAACGTCATGGTTTCAATTGTTTTGTATCATATTTATAAATAATTTTTTTATTTAATATAATAAATAATACAATTAATATATATTATGATAAACAGGAGAAGTAATTTTTGTATTATTGTTGTTTTGAGTTCCGTTTGTATTAATAAATAGTGTTATATTATCATTGTTTTATTTTCATTTTCTTGATTGTTTTGACATTTCAGTATGGTAATATTACCTTACAGAATACAGTTATTACTTACTTACCAGCCTACTTTTGTGCATGTAAATATAGATTTAAAATCCTGAAACCGGTAAATTTTATTAACAAAGAAAGATGTCTAAACTACATATATAACCATATAAGTACCTAATACATAATAACATACTAAATGTCTTAGAAGCACACATATAAGAAACAAAATACAAATTATATTATAATATATAATTAAATAGTAAATAAAATCAAAAGAAACAAATGAAAGATATTACAAACTGCTTAATTTATCAAGTTTCCTTTTGCCTTTCGTTTTATTATCCAAAGAATTATTTTTAACTTTACAATAATTGTTTAAAAGCATATTAGAGAAAATTGTTATTGATTTAACTAATATTTTTCTTATATCCCAT